>CM059563.1:43787665-44111601 GCA_030386875.1 Morinoia aosen | reverse complement strand
CGGGAGGTGCAGCAGCGGGGACCGGGAGGTGCAGCAGCGGGACCGGGAGGTGCAGCAACGGGGACCGGGAGGTGCAGCAACGGGACCGGGAGGTGCAGCAACGGGACCGGGAGGTGCAGCAACGGGACCGGGAGGTGCAGCAACGGGACCGGGAGGTGCAGCAACGGGACCGGGAGGTGCAGCAACGGGACCGGGAGGTGCAGCAACGGGACCGGGAGGTGCAGCAACGGGACCGGGAGGTGCAGCAACGGGACCGGAGGTGCAGCAACGGGACCGGAAGGTGCAGCAACGGGACCGGAAGGTGCAGCAACGGGACCGGAAGGTGCAGCAACGGGACCGGAAGGTGCAGCAACGGGACCGGAAGGTGCAGCAACGGGGACCGGAAGGTGCAGCAACGGGACCGGAAGGTGCAGCAACGGGACCGGAAGGTGCAGCAACGGGACCGGAAGGTGCAGCAACGGGACCGGAAGGTGCAGCAACGGGACCGGAAGGTGCAGCAACGGGACCGGAAGGTGCAGCAACGGGACCGGAAGGTGCAGCAACGGGACCGGAAGGTGCAGCAACGGGACCGGAAGGTGCAGCAACGGGACCGGAAGGTGCAGCAACGGGACCGGAAGGTGCAGCAACGGGACCGGAAGGTGCAGCAACGGGACCGGAAGGTGCAGCAACGGGACCGGAAGGTGCAGCAACGGGACCGGAAGGTGCAGCAACGGGACCGGAAGGTGCAGCAACGGGACCGGAAGGTGCAGCAACGGGACCGGAAGGTGCAGCAACGGGACCGGAAGGTGCAGCAACGGGACCGGAAGGTGCAGCAACGGGACCGGAAGGTGCAGCAACGGGACCGGAAGGTGCAGCAACGGGACCGGAAGGTGCAGCAACGGGACCGGAAGGTGCAGCAACGGGACCGGAAGGTGCAGCAACGGGACCGGAAGGTGCAGCAACGGGACCGGAAGGTGCAGCAACGGGACCGGAAGGTGCAGCAACGGGACCGGAAGGTGCAGCAACGGGACCGGAAGGTGCAGCAGCGGGACCGGAAGGTGCAGCAGCGGGACCGGAAGGTGCAGCAGCGGGACCGGAAGGTGCAGCAGCGGGACCGGAAGGTGCAGCAGCGGGACCGGAAGGTGCAGCAGCGGGACCGGAAGGTGCAGCAGCGGGACCGGAAGGTGCAGCAGCGGGACCGGAAGGTGCAGCAGCGGGACCGGAAGGTGCAGCAGCGGGACCGGAAGGTGCAGCAGCGGGACCGGAAGGTGCAGCAGCGGGACCGGAAGGTGCAGCAGCGGGACCGGAAGGTGCAGCAGCGGGACCGGAAGGTGCAGCAGCGGGACCGGAAGGTGCAGCAGCGGGACCGGAAGGTGCAGCAGCGGGACCGGAAGGTGCAGCAGCGGGACCGGAAGGTGCAGCAGCGGGACCGGAAGGTGCAGCAGCGGGACCGGAAGGTGCAGCAGCGGGACCGGAAGGTGCAGCAGCGGGACCGGAAGGTGCAGCAGCGGTACCGGAAGGTGCAGCAGCGGGACCGGAAGGTGCAGCAGCGGGACCGGAAGGTGCAGCAGCGGGACCGGAAGGTGCAGCAGCGGGACCGGAAGGTGCAGCAGCGGGACCGGAAGGTGCAGCAGCGGGACCGGAAGGTGCAGCAGCGGGACCGGAAGGTGCAGCAGCGGGACCGGAAGGTGCAGCAGCGGGACCGGAAGGTGCAGCAGCGGGACCGGAAGGTGCAGCAGCGGGACCGGAAGGTGCAGCAGCGGGACCGGAAGGTGCAGCAGCGGGACCGGAAGGTGCAGCAGCGGGACCGGAAGGTGCAGCAGCGGGACCGGAAGGTGCAGCAGCGGGACCGGAAGGTGCAGCAGCGGGACCGGAATGTGCAGCAGCGGGACCGGAATGTGCAGCAGCGGGACCGGAAGGTGCAGCAGCGGGACCGGAAGGTGCAGCAGCGGGACCGGAAGGTGCAGCAGCGGGACCGGAAGGTGCAGCAGCGGGACCGGAAGGTGCAGCAGCGGGACCGGAAGGTGCAGCAGCGGGACCGGAAGGTGCAGCAGCGGGACCGGAAGGTGCAGCAGCGGGACCGGAAGGTGCAGCAGCGGGGACCGGAAGGTGCAGCAGCGGGACCGGAAGGTGCAGCAGCGGGACCGGAAGGTGCAGCAGCGGGACCGGAAGGTGCAGCAGCGGGACCGGAAGGTGCAGCAGCGGGACCGGAAGGTGCAGCAGCGGGACCGGAAGGTGCAGCAGCGGGACCGGAAGGTGCAGCAGCGGGACCGGAAGGTGCAGCAGCGGGACCGGAAGGTGCAGCAGCGGGACCGGAAGGTGCAGCAGCGGGACCGGAAGGTGCAGCAGCGGGACCGGAAGGTGCAGCAGCGGGACCGGAAGGTGCAGCAGCGGGACCGGAAGGTGCAGCAGCGGGACCGGAAGGTGCTGCAGCGGGACCGGAAGGTGCAGCAGCCGGACCGGAAGGTGCAGCAGCGGGACCGGAAGGTGCAGCAGCGGGACCGGAAGGTGCAGCAGCGGGACCGGAAGGTGCAGCAGCGGGACCGGAAGGTGCAGCAGCGGGACCGGAAGGTGCAGCAGCGGGACCGGAAGGTGCAGCAGCGGGACCGGAAGGTGCAGCAGCGGGACCGGAAGGTGCAGCAGCGGGACCGGAAGGTGCAGCAGCGGGACCGGAAGGTGCAGCAGCGGGACCGGAAGGTGCAGCAGCGGGACCGGAAGGTGCAGCAGCGGGACCGGAAGGTGCAGCAGCGGGACCGGAAGGTGCAGCAGCGGGACCGGAAGGTGCAGCAGCGGGACCGGAAGGTGCAGCAACGGGACCGGAAGGTGCAGCAACGGGACCGGAAGGTGCAGCAACGGGACCGGAAGGTGCAGCAACGGGACCGGAAGGTGCAGCAACGGGACCGGAAGGTGCAGCAACGGGACCGGAAGGTGCAGCAACGGGACCGGAAGGTGCAGCAACGGGACCGGAAGGTGCAGCAACGGGACCGGAAGGTGCAGCAACGGGACCGGAAGGTGCAGCAACGGGACCGGAAGGTGCAGCAACGGGACCGGAAGGTGCAGCAACGGGACCGGAAGGTGCAGCAACGGGACCGGAAGGTGCAGCAACGGGACCGGAAGGTGCAGCAACGGGACCGGAAGGTGCAGCAACGGGACCGGAAGGTGCAGCAACGGGACCGGAAGGTGCAGCAACGGGGACCGGAAGGTGCAGCAACGGGACCGGAAGGTGCAGCAACGGGACCGGAAGGTGCAGCAACGGGACCGGAAGGTGCAGCAACGGGACCGGAAGGTGCAGCAACGGGACCGGAAGGTGCAGCAACGGGACCGGAAGGTGCAGCAACGGGACCGGAAGGTGCAGCAACGGGACCGGAAGATACAGCAACGGGACCTTTCAGTCCGGTAGCGGGACCTTTCAGTCTGGTAGCGGGACCTTTCAGTCCGGTAGCGGGACCTTCCAGTACGGTAACGGGATCTTCCGGTACAGTAACGGGATCTTCCGGTACAGTAACGGGATCTTCCGGTACAGTAACGGGATCTTCCGGTACAGTAACGGGATCTTCCAGTACAGTAACGGGATCTTCCGGTACAGTAACGGGATCTTCCGGTACAGTAACGGGATCTTCCGTTACAGTAACGGGATCGTCCCTTACAGTAACTGAAATAACACGGTACCATTTGGGGCAAACTTAACACACTCTGTCTCGTGACTCGTCGAACTCACCTACAACTTTCCGTCTCGTGCGAAGTTTTCAAACCTGTTCATAATCCAGGTTTCAAAATTATGAGCAATTCTTTACTTTAAGAACGCAGCAATTTAAAAAAAAATATCAAGATAAGCAAAAAAAACATGAATGAAATGTGTGTCAAATACAATTTTACTATTAGTGAGGCGTTTGCAGTTTAAGAACGCCAGTCAAGAAATGGAAATTAAAGTCAGAAAGTAAGTAAAAGTAGTGTCTCTTGAATGGTGACGATCAACCCAGTCTCCTAAGCTAACGTAACGTAACTTAACCTAACCCAGAAACATACCTTAGATAGGAACGACATTGTGGCACGTCCGCGTTGTGCGCTAGACAAACATGAACTGAAAGCGCTGGGCGTTAAATCACTGTTTTTCGAAAAATATCAAAAAAATCGAAAAAATAACACACATGAAATATGTTTTTAAATGTTTTTATATACTATGCAAGTTCCATAATAATTGAACCATAATTAAAAAAAACACGTAACGCGTGGCGTTCTTAGAGTAAAGAAATGCCAAATTATGTTCTCTAGCCGTCTGATTATCTAGGAGCATCGTCAGGTTCGAGCACTACAACTCTCATTGCATTTTAATATGTTCATTTTCAAATCATTGCAAATACATACCAACTCTCTACACCAAGCCTGAAGTGAGATTATTCCCCGCGAGTCAAAAACGCTTGTACGCACATTTTGGCTTATCTGTCAAAAAACGGTAAATCTGAAGGATAGGTATGTCAGTAACAATTTTCCACTTTTTGGTGCCTGAACCTAATTAATTAAATCATAATAAACGAGCTTTCTTCTATGCACTTTCCGTCTCAAATGAGTATTTCACGATTTATAGCGGTAAGTTTAGTTTCGTCTTTGATGACGAATGCGCTCGAATAAACAGCTACTCATCGATTTTCAAAGTTTTGTTGCTTGAATCATGGTGATAACATCGAAATAAAGAACTTTTCTTCTATACACTCATTTCATCAAATGAGTATTTTAACGAGGTATAGCGGTAGGTTTGGTTTCGTCTTTGATGACGATCGCGCAGGAAGCGAGTGCGCATTGCAGTGTTGCTGTCCGACGTGCTCCTTGAATAACTTGCCGCTTCGAACACTGGAGTTGCGGTAAGTCATTTACCGCTATAACTAATAAAATACTCATTTGAGACGGAAAGTGCATAGAAGAAAACTTGTTTAATTCGATCTTATTAACTATGCTAAGGCATCAAAGTTTACAAAATCGATAAATGACATATCCTTCAGATTTACCGGATCTTTTAGTTAATAACACAATAGAAATTATCACCCGAAAATAACGAGTTATAGCGTATGTTAACTTTCGTCTCAGATGGCGGATATGCGCCGATCATTCGAGCGTGTCGGAAGGGAGAGTCCATTGCAGTGTTGCCATCCGACGCACTCGATGAATTACTTCCCGCTTCAAACACTAGAGTTGCGGTAACTAATTTACCTCTATAACTCCTTAAATACTCATTTCCCCCGAAAGTGCATAGAAGAAAAATTGTTTATTTTGATCTAATTAACTATGCTTAGGCAGCGAAATTGGAAAATCGATGATTGTCCTCTCTTTCACATTTACCATAAATTTGGTAAATCTGAAGGATATGTCAGTTATTGATTTTGTTAATTTTGATGCCTTAGCATAGTTAATTAGATCGAAATAAACAAGTTTTCTTCGAATACACTTTCCGTCTCAAAGGAGTATTTTATTAGTTATAGCGATAAATGACTTACAGTAACTCTAGTGTTTGAAGCGGCAAGTAATTCAAAGAGGGAACAAGTCTCGCTGAGCGGCCAAGCCGCTCAGCGAGAATGAAAATATCGATTATAACTGGAATTGGTAAATCTGAAGATGACAGTTGTCGATTTTGTAAATTTCGATGCCTTAGCATAGTTAATTAGATCGAAATAAACAAGTTTTCTTCTATGCACTTTTTGTCTCAAATGAGTATGGGATTAGTTATAGCGGTAAATGACTTACCGCAACTCCAGTCTTTGAAGCGGAAAGAAATTCTTTGATCGAGTTGTATGGCAATACTGCAATGGCGTCTCCCTTCCAGCGCTCTGTCTTGAAAGACGAAACCAAACCTACCGCTATACCTCGTTAAATACTCATTTGACGAAAAAAGTGTATGGAATAAAAGTTGTTTATTTCAATGTTATTACCATGTTTCAAGCAACAAAAATTCTAAAATCGATGAGTAGCTGTTTATTCGAGCGCATTCGTCATCAATGACAAAACTAAACTTACCGCTATAAATCGTAAAATTTGAGACGAAAAGTGCATGGAAGAAAACTTGTTTATTTTGATTCAATTAATTAGGTTCAGGCACCAAAAAGTGGAAAATCGACAACTGTCATCTTCAGATTTACCCTGGAATTTGACGCTGATTCCGAATCTGCAATTTGTTTTGACCGCTCTCGATTTTTTCGATTTTTTATGATTTTTTTGAATTTTATATTTTTATACATTTTTAACGTTTTTTGGTAAATCTGAAGGAGATGACAGCCGACGAAACTAAACTTACCTTTATAAATCGTAAAATACTCATTTGAGACGGAAAGTGCATAGAAGAAAACTTGTTTATTTTGATTCAATTAATTAGGTTCAGGCACCAAAAATTGGAAAATCGATAACTGACATATCCTTCACATTAACCATAAATTTTAACAAGGTCGCGATGTGAACAGTCGCTGTACATAGAGAATTTTTGATAAATCTGAAGGAGATGACAGTTGTCGATTTTCCACTTTTTGGTGCCTGAACCTAATTAATTGAATCAAAATAAACAAGTTTTCTTCTATTCTTTTTTCGTCTCAAATGAGTATTTTACGATTTATAGCGGTAAGTTTAGTTTCGTCATTGATGACGAATGCGCTCGAATAAACAGCTACTCATCGATTTTCGAATTTTTGTTGCTTAAAACATGGTAATAACATCGAAATAAACAACTTTTATTCCATACACTTTTTTCGTCAAATGAGTATTTAACGAGGTATAGCGGTAGGTTTGGTTTCATCTTTCAAGACAGAGCGCTGGAAGCGAGACGCCATTGCAGTATTGCCATACAGCTCGATCCAAGAATTTCTTTCCGCTTCAAAGACTGGAGTTGCGGTAAGTCATTTACCGCTATAACTAATAAAATACTCATTTGAGACAAAAAGTGCATAGAAGAAAACTTGTTTATTTCGATCTTATTAACTATGCTAAGGCATCGAAATTTACAAAATCGACAACTGTCATCTCCTTCAGATTTACCGAATTTTTTTAATCCTTTTGACCGACTTGTAGTCGCGAACTCAATTTTCATGCATGATTAATCAAAGCTAAATGAGAGTATGGTCCAGCATGTTTGCTATTTTTATAATTGTTTACAACAATCCACTTTTAATTTCAGTTGAATATTGAATTTCAGCTTAACCCATCGCAATCAACATGTTAATATGTTAATGACATTTTGACTTATTGCATTTAATTGTTTGTCCATCTTACCTGCTCCATCTTGAGATTTAATGTGAAACAGACTCTCCTTGGGAGGACGGAGTGAAATCAATCGGTGCCTTTTACGTGTTCATTTATGGTAGTGTTGATGGATTTTAGGGCCCTACTTTTCATTTCACTTCTTTCATCACAATTACGAATAACAGCAGCTTTGAATACCAGCTCATTCAGTCCCACCATCACTTCCCCCCCCACAGTAAACATACTGTTAGTATCCTTTAATTGATCGTAAACTCTGCTTATCAAGACGTTAAATCCTAATCAACGGAACACATAACGTCTTCCGCTAACAATGAGCATTGAAAATTTCATTCAATAGATGTTCACCATCTTCAGCGAAAATCCTAGTCGTTTGATATTTTCTTTAACAGTGAACAAAAACTTACCATCTTTCTTTGAGTTCTTTCTGGCATCATTTTTCTTCTCGTTTTGCTCGTCCTTGTGGTTGCCGACACCGTTGTGGTTGTAAGAGCTAGTTTTCGCAGGCGTGCTTTCGACGGGCGTCAAGGAGTCTTGGTAGTAGGCATGCAGGTCAGCACTAGAAGAGTTCTCCAAAATCTCACCGCTTTCGCTGCTCTCAGACATCTTTGAAAAGAGCTTTGACCGCTTTTTCGATTCGGTTCCTATGATTTTTTTAAGGAAATTGTCCACGTATTCGTTGTTTTCGAACTCAAAGCCCCAGCTCGACAGCTGCGGTCGTTTACTTTTGCGCATAAGCGTACGGTCGTCATACACGTTGTCCCTCATGCTTCACGGTCATAGAAGTCACAGCGTACATAATAAAGTTCTTCTTTCATTTGAATTTCTCTCCAATAATAAGATCTGCTTTTATTTTTTCAAGGAACAGTTTTTCAGAAGCAATGAAGTAAAAGGATCAATAATCGTCGCCTCTGGGAACAGAAAAGTACGCAAAAATAAGAATTCTACTGACTATACTACCGTAGTATTGAATTTTTAAAACTTCAAGGTATTCTTTTCATGATCCACTAAATTGAAAAAACTTTCGTCGCAGTGCAAATGTAATTTTATGATATTCATTGGAGAACGAGCTTGAGAAGGATCAGAAGGACTTTTCCTAATATAGTCAAAACGGAGGGATAGCTAACGATAAACATTCCAATTTCAATTTTGGCAATCAGCGAGAGGAAAAGCAGTTAATCAATAAATAAAAACAAGTTATTTGCTATTAATTTAAGTGCTCAAATTCTTCAGGGTAAGGGACCCAAAGCATTCTCGTTGTCACCATATCAAATCCAACCCAGAATGAAATTTGAGTATACTGGAATAGGGCTTCAAGGGCACATAATACTAGAACTCCTTTAAAATTTAAAAACTATATGATCTTAAATCTAATTGTAGAACACCACTAACATATTACAAGCATATTAATATCTTTGAGATATTTAACACTCGTCTTACACTTGACCGACTTGAAATGCAGAACAGATCACGTGACTGAAAGCAAATTGCAACTGGAAGCAACAAGTCACTTTTGCTGGAAGCCAGCGGACAGAAGTCGATCTGAAGCGTTCCGAGAAGCAAGAACTTGGTTGCACGTCTGAAGGCGCAATAGCGGCCACAACGTGCACACGTGATGCTCGTCATCGATACATGCGCCGCACGTATAGCAACGGTTCATGCCCTCGCTTATTCTAAAAACTATAATTTGGTACTTTTATTGAAAAGTAACCGTAGCTACTGGCGTGCAGGCATGATTTGATACCGAACCAATATTTACAGCTATGAATAGTTATACGAAAATGTTCGGCATGAGTGCAAATAAGTCAGTTACTGAGCTTGGTATTGTAAAAAATCAGTCTTTGTGTTCATGACCTGACACTTATTCAGGCCTTGTTATTCGATTGAATTTACAAGATACCTTATTATTATTTGTTTTATTTGTTATACTGCTATATCAATTTCAAACGAGCATACTATGCAATTCCGTTTTAACTGCGCAATTTCAACTATGTATGTCTAAAATACTGTAAATAATACGTATACTCAGTACGGATCACATGGAGTGGACATAAGAGAAGTACAGAGTACCCGAATTACGATAAGTAAACGGCGTACAAAGTGTGTGTAGTACAAAGCAGATGTACCAATTACTCAACGTGAATGAAGCTATTATAAATGAATAAAATTTCACCTTTCCCTGTAATGTCATTGTCAGGCCGCACAGGGGTTGTCGAGCCTTTTTGTGTTAGTTACCCATAATCCCAAGTATTTTCTTTATGTGTCCAGCTCCCTGAACGCCGACTTGTCTGTTTCTCTGCGCTGATGTTGCGTCTGCACATTTACTTTAGTTAGCCCTTGAATATCATTTGTATAACATGTCGATATTCCAATGTTTCTTTGATTACCTAGCTAAGTAAGACTAATATTTTAAATGCAATTTTGAGTGTTATACCCTGCTATGCAGTAGCTCATGTCTGTACGCACTATTGTTGCAATAGAAAATAAATCACTGTCTTTGTTAAAATGTATCAGTGCATGTAATAGGGACTGCAAAGAGATTCGCATTTAACAAGTCACACCCTGAGGTGAAAAGAGTATCCCTTCTCCTTGTTGATACAGGCTTTAGACTCATACGATACCTCGCCTAATAAGGGTTAAAGGAGCCACCTCGGAAGGACGAACTATTTCGCATAGTCTGTCGTTTAGGAAGACGCTGTCGCAGTTCGGCACTAACAGAGTTCACTTCTGTTGCCCTAGCGGTCTCATACTTCGCAGACACAGTGTTACCAGATGCAGGGAAATTTCCCTGCTTTCGGGAAATTTTGGGTCCCAAAGGGAAAAAACTTTGAAAACCGCATGAAAACAGGGAAATTTTGCTATTAGGCTTCATTTTCAAGTAAAATTATATCTTAGTGATCAGCCATTTAGCATTTTGTGCTAAGCTACTCAGTATTTACATTTTTTAACTGATATCGGACATGTTCGAACTTTGATACACGTACTGTATTTATTGTACGCGTACATACAGACTTGGAACAGTCAGAGGCGCGCGCCACTGCGTCGCAGCCGCTCAGCGCCAGTACAACTTTACGTATTCACGCTTTACAGAGTCGCAGATCCTAATCATCACAGTTGTATAAGTCATTATAATGATTGTATTGAGAGGAAATTGAAGCGACGCACTTCAGCATTAGTGAAATTTTTGAAGTGAATTAATGTACAGCGGTGGGAATGAAACGCCAATATCAAAAGTAATAAGTAAACGTTTAATTCATACTCAAAAGTACCTAGAGTTGTGGGAAACTGAAATGAAATTCAGAGGGTGGCTCAGTAAAAATAAAAAGGAATATAATATTTTCGTAGTAAATCATATGATGTAAGTAGATGGAAAAGCTGGCAAATCAGAGATTGAAAACCATGCGGGAAGGAAAAATAAAAACTATAGAAATTAGAAAAAAAACAACTAGAAGTTCTTTGGATACGCACAGCGGCAGTAAACGAAGAAAAAATACACAAGTAGAAGAAGGTGAAATTAGACTTGTTCAATTCCTATACGAGCATAATCTTCCGCATTCTATTGTTGAATATTTAGTCTCAGTTGTGGAAGCAGCTTGTCCTGATTCGGAGATTGCGATAAACTTCAAATGTGGTAGGACTAAGTGTATTGCAATTGTTAAGAATATTTTAGGAGGCGAAGTGAGTGATAATATTTATGAATTCTTGAAGAATCATTATATTTCACTGATAATGGATGAATAAACATATAAATGAAGAACAAAGCATTTGGCATTGTTGGCAAGGGTTGTTACAAAAGTTGTTAAAGATTCATTTGTGACTCTCATCACACTCATTAGTGCTAAAGCAACATGCTTGCGTGGAAAAATCAAAGATATTCACTAAAATAGGTATTTTCTGTAAAAGGAATATGATTGTATGTATGTATGTACGTAAGTATGTTTTAAGAGTTTACAAAACAGGGAAATTTTTAGTCAAAAAGGGAAATTTTGAGACCAAAACAGGGAAATTTAGGTTAGACCATCTGGCAACCCTGCGCAGACAGTTGCTCGTCTTCCTAACGGTACCGTCGTAGTTCGGCACAAAACGGAATTTACTTCCGTTGCCCTAGCGGACTGAATACGGCGTAGGCGGTACCCACACACACCTCACTCTAGCTGTACCACCGTAGTTCGGCACAAAACAAAATTTACTTCTGTTGCCCTAGCGGACTGAATATGGCGCAGGTGGTACCCACACACACACAACGGTACTGCCGTAGTTCGGCACTAACAGAATTTACTTCTGTTGCCATAGCGGACTGATTACGGCGTAGGCAGTACCCACACAAACTTCAGGAAGGGTAGCTGCAAAGAAAAAGCTAGCGCCCCGGAAAAAGGTAGCTGCACGAAAGACAGCCCCCCTTTTCCACGAACCCTCACGTCGACCGCACGACGGTATCGACAGTCATCTTATATATTAACAAAAACTTTTTTTCACTAAGCCTTTGTTTCAAATAACGTTCTAATTTATTTAGACTCTTCTTGCTGATACAGGCCCGAGCTGATATATATTTTTTCAATATTTTCAATCGAAATTAGAGGCGTCGTTAAATTAACTGGAATTTTTTTAATACTTTCTCTTTTGGCTGTATGAATATGTTACATCAAACCAACGCGTCTGAATCAATTCGTACGCATTGAAGCATCGATCGTTCAATGTTTCACATTTGCAACATTTAGTAAATGAATTTATTATCACCGCCTTATGTGTGCTATTTTGTGTCTCATAATTCATAAGTTTTTTAGATATGTTGAAATTCAGCAAGATTGATTGAAGGGGAAAATGGTTCAAAGATGATTGGTTAATTGGATGATCAGGTGGAGTAAGGGTTGTAAAATTAAATAACAATATAGTTTTGGAATCATTTTCAAGTTTCTAATAAAATAAAGTAATTGATCATTTTTCCCTGATTAAATGGAAGACTATGAGTCGGAAAATAGCTTAGTTCACCTGTATAATTGCAACAAAAAAGAACTGCAAGCCTAACCAAGTATAGAAAAATTCAGGCATTTTAGGATCAATCGTAAATTTAAATTTCCTGAATCGGTCACAGGTGAAATAATTCTTTGGATTAAAATAAAATTGTTAGCATGTCATGACAGCCTTAAACCATTAATTATTTCTGATGATCACTCATCGTCTGTAATATATTTCTGTACAAGTTAATTTTTTCAACCTTTAATTTGGCCACAGCATTGCAGTTAATTTTTTCAACCTTTAATTTGGCCACACCATTGCACTTCAGAAGTGAAAAGAGCAGTACACTGAGAAAAATTTTGTCGCAAAAGCGGCACACTTTAGTGTGTCAAGTTGTCGCAAAACCGGCACACAAAAGTGTGTCAACAATATACATGATTAGCCTATGTATTTTGACACACTTTAGTGTGTAATGGGCTTATACGACACACTTAAGAGTGTCAAACATGACACACTTAACGTAAGTCATTTTATTTCTCATAAATATTTCACGTTCTCTGACTAGCAACTAACTACACTGATATACAGACAATGTCCAAGAATTAGAAGAAAAATTAGCGAAGTCATGAAGGTTTTTTGGGAGAATTATACTCCAATCACAAAATTTAAACACAGTTCGGTTTTCTACAAAAAATATTGAGCCATTTGAACTGTGAATAAGTGTTTCAAGTCTCTCTACCTCTTTAATATGTGGTCAAAGGAAATTATTCAATGTGCATCAAACTATTTCTGAATAACCGTTTGACACACCCAGGTGTGTCAAAATTTCTCTCAGTGTAGGGCCCTAAAATCTATTAATACTACCATAAATGAACACGTAAAAGGTAGAGATTGACTTTCAGAAACATTTTGCACTGCACTGCACTGCTTTGAAGTACTTTATTGACGTAATAAAGGGTTTTAAAAAATTACATGTATTACGGAATGCCTCTTGAGATGCAGTTCGTTGCACTTGTAGACACGTACGGGCGTAAAGCTTTGGAAAACCGTTCGGTTGTTACGAGCAACGAGATCTCAAAATTTATTGCCATAAGCTTCACGCTTTAAAAATTTGTGAGGCCTCAAGCAGCATGAGCTATTCACCCATTTTCTGTTAACGTCCTTTTTAAAGGACATTAAGAAATCACTCACATCGTTCTTTTATTTTAAATTTTTCGATAAAAAGCTCTCACCGTACTGGGTTTTATGCGAAGAAATTTTAGGGAAATTTCCGAAATATTTTGTTCAAAAGAAAATTAATTTGATGGTTAATGGGCTAAAATACGGACAACTGCTCCACTGAACCACCTAACATCAGGGCTCGTCAGTAACTGGTGATCGACAACCTGAGGCCCTGCTTTATATGTGCTGAGATGCTGATGGTGCTACTGTCCGCTGCCCGCTCAAACATCAACGTAGGTGAGTATTTTCTATTATTGTCATTGCATTTTTATTAGTTTCTTCAAAATAATGTGAAACTATAAATTGTCTTGGCAAAAATGAACGAAGAGAAATAAGGTACCTCCTTTGTAATATATCAGTTACTGATAATTAATCATTATGCCCAGGCATTATTTCAACGTAACTTCATAATCGATGGCTTATTCAAAACATCATTTGCACGATATTAATACTAAAGAACTGGCTTCCGTCTCAACAGTTTAGTGCACTGTGTAGACTGTAAACAAACGGGTCACCATGGCGACGGCGGGGAGTCAGCCAGCACGCATGTCGCAGGTCTTGGGTGTAAAAGGTCGTTCACGCGCGCTTTTCCGAGCAGTTTTTGCACACATGACGCTTAAGTCTACGCCGAAATGTTACTGGAAATTTTTTCTTTATACTCCTAAGCAAACAGAAAAACCGTGAAACTAATTGTTGACTTGTAATTTTTTCTTTAAAATTTAATGGAATAACAGAGGATTCGTGAAATCTTTCATAAATGAGTATGTCTTTACGCAACTTGTGGCTAAGCTGTGCATACTATATTATGACGACATTACAGACTATAATTCTATTGTACTGAAAACAAAACAAAAATCATTCACAATATTTAAACCCCTAAAAGATTGAGGGTGCGAAAACTATATTTTTGTGTATAAAATAATTCGAGACTGCAAATTATGGAACAATTCTATTTTTGAATAACGCTCACTGCCTCACAAGAGAAGTAGTCTGCAAAAAAACTGCAATGTTAACTCGAGATTCTTTAATTCCCCTTGAAACATTTAACGTTATACAGTAAAACCTTTTGCGAACTTTAGTGTTTACTATCATGCGCTACTTTACTCCATTTTATATCCTAATTATTCAGGCAATGAAGTCAGTAAACTTACAGCAAAAACGATTAAATTTCTCACCCCGAATAAGTTGATACAAATGAACAAGACAATACGGATGAGTTTATTTGTCGTTGTATGCAATGGCATATATACATACAATTTTTTTGGCAATTTTAACATCGGTTGTTTCCAACATTGGTTTCATTTTAATATTAATTCATGATATGCGTTATTAACATAATTTTACAATGCAGTTGATATAATCTGGAAACTTAAATGAAATAAATTATATTTTACAACCTTTTTGCTCTGATTATGTGTTACAGAAGTCTTTTTAAGAATTGTAAAATGTAAAAAAAATGTAAAGGTTTCATGTAACTAATAATCGATCAACTTTTTGGAAATCTCAGTTCACTGATAAAAAGAAAAACCAATGAGAAAATGAACGTTATAATGGCAAACATTCCGAAATTTTAAAATTCCATCGTCAGTCTGAAATAGAAATGAGTCAAAAAACATAAAATATACATTTTATCAAATTAAATTTTGGTCAAATTTTTACTTTGATTCTCCTTTATAACAGCTCTGAAGACTTAGTTGCAAAATTCCAAAACATTTGTCATTCAAACGTCCACTTTCTTATAGGTTTTCCATCTAATCGAGAAACCTTCAGTTCTTGTAGCCATGGCTAGTACAACTGCGGCTGCGTGCAATGCACGTGAGGGAGCAGCACACATGGCGCAGTGCATCATAACGCTTGTGGGTTGAAGCGTCATGTCAAGTTCATGCGAATTGGAATTTTCTCACGAAAGTTAATTGTTAGTTAATTCTCACGAAATGTCCTAATTAAAAATGAAAGCTTAATTTCAAGTTGACGACGTCAGGTAAACTTTGTGCTCTTGACTCCTTGAAATTCAAATACGCGGAAAAAATTGTCGAATTAAAATTTCAGAAGAAAAGACACACCAGTTTTCAATCATATATATTTATAAATAAATAATGAATCAATTCATGAGTATATAAACATAGTGCATAAGCATGATTTGGATCCCTAAATATAATAATGTAGCGCATATGAAGAGACTCGTATAACATTAGGTCGACGCTGATGCAACGAAGTCGAGATCTTTCAGTAACTCAAATTTGAAGCAAAACTTTTCAAATTTTCCGGAAACTTAGCTCATTAAAGTTTCACTTTCTGGTATCGCTCATACCTGATATCTTGAGCAAAAATAATAAAAAATTGTATATAAATCAAAATTGTAAAACATTGTGTTACTTTCTCGATTAAAATTTGATTTCGGTGAGCTAAAAAGTAGGACTAATTTTGTTACAATATGTTGGTTAAACTTTGAATGATATTCAAGATAAAATTTAACAAATCGTTTGCACACTTTCTAATTTTTTTCAATTCCAGTGGAAGAATCACTAGTACGCCCATTTTGATAAAACCAATTCACAACCATAACAATGAATACACGACCACATAGAGCAACCGCAACTAACTCAGTCGCAGGAAGAGCGTGAAGTGAAGATGCGAAGAGGCCCGCGCTATCACGAGAGATAGACTATCGCTAGAATTGACACGTCTGCATCAAGTCTTTCACGCATATCAGGACAGCTGACGCTCGTTCAGACCAAAAAACTACGTTATACAGCGCAGTAAATAATGGTATTTGGGTAGTAGTACCTAGCGATTGCATTTAATTAAGCTCAATATTGATTGCGCGAGTAGATTACTGGCCAGTATTTTTTCAATGCTCTCATGGCGATTAACAGTAATGAGGCATTCAGCGGATGGATAGCTCCAATTGAACAAGGTATCTCAAGGAGATGGATACGTCAAGTTTACAAAACTTGAAGAAGTTCTGCTTGTCTAATTAACAAGGGATTGAAGAGATGAATGAAGAGATGAATGTCATGTTAATGAAATTTTAATGAGGTGAATAGGTCATGTTAACAAAACCTTTAAGAGGTAAAACTGTTCTTTTAAACAAGATGTTAAAGGGATCAATACATCATGTTAACAAGACGTTAGAGAGGAGAATACATCATGCTAACAACCATATAAAAATGAATATATCATGTTGACAAAACGTTACAGAATAGAATACATCGTGTTAACAGCATTAAAGAGATGAATCCCTCATGTTAACAAGGTACTGAAAAGATGGATACATCGTATTAATAGCATTAAAAAATTAATCCATCATGCTAACAATATGTATGTTTAAGAGACGTATACATCGTGTTGAGAAAGTCCTAAAGAAATGCATATACACCGTAAACAAGACGTTTAATAGATGAAAACGTTATGTTAACGGCCTTGAAGAAATGAGTGCGCGATGTAAACGAGACCTTAACGCCTTACTACCGAGACCTCTGTCTGACATATTTGGTCACACACACGACGTATAACTTACTAACTTACAATAAAATCTAGAAAACCTCAACAAATGCCCGTGGCTAACAATAGATATCATGAGCGACCCTCCGCTTATGGTCGAGAGAGTGCTGCGCAAAACAACTTCCTCGAAATCCACTTAATGAAAGGGTATATGAAATGAGTGTGTTTGGAGTGCTTATTTTGGCGTATTGATAAGGTGGAATGAGGTAAAGAACAAAGCTTCCATACCACGCTCAGCAAGTTGTCAATGACACAGAGATTTAAATTTTTCAAAGAGAAAGAGATTTATATTTAATTTTAAATCTAAATGAAAGAGATTTATTTTACCATGTATGAAAAATGGGAATTTTCAGCATGCATTCAGTTTTCGAAAATTTGAGATAGGGGAAACTACTTTACCAATTGACAGACATCTAGAAAAGTCAGTGGCGTCTGCAATTTTTCAAAATGTTGAAAAAATAGTGCATTAGGTTTCCTTTGCGGAAAAAAATTGCCTGCAATACTAATTTTTTACAATATTTTTAAGATACATGTGAATTAATCTCATACTCCAATGCTGAGAGAAAGGATCATCTCAAAATTTTTTTTTAATTCAGATGGAGAAAAAGAAGAAAAAAGTAGTTCCTCAATATTTGACGGTAATTTAGCATCTTGTTTTCATGATGCTTAACAATTAAGTGAAAATGAAGTTACACGAAGTACAACTAATATATACACAGCCTTTTTTTATTCAGTCTCGTAATATTTACACGACATTTTCTTAATAAAATAATTTCCTGACTCGCGCTGTGAACCATAAAATGAGAGCGATTTTTTTACTCTAATGGTCACGTTTAAACTCGACGCAAAAATTTGATACTGGGGTATGAGATGAAAGGATTCATCGATTTTTGCTTGAAAGAATGTAAAAGGCAAATAAATAAATAGATGAAAATAATTTTCCGATTGAAAACCTCTTCCCATCAAAACGGATAATTTTGGAGACGTGTTATTTCAAGCATTGATCAAACTCTAATGCTCTGATGTAGTCTGTTGCCACGTCCAAATTTTAAGCTTATTCACAATTATTAAGATCATCCCCATACATTAAAGTGTTTTTTCATTTCAGTTTATACGCTGAAACGGATTGTTAAAATTTTTCTCTCTCTAATGCCAACACAAAAAGTGAAAAGGAGTAACATGAACGCGGATATTACAAAAAATTCCCCTCCATCGTTCCGTGATTTGATATCCATGAGTTCCGTACATTTCATTTCCAATCACAAATTCTCTCTCATGAGAATTATTTTCTAAGACAGATATTTCACAACGGAATGTAATCGAATTGATTTCTTCAGACTTTTCAATTTTATTGCTAATTTTTTATAAATCATTCGATTTTATCCAAACGCACAAGTTGCAGTTTTGGTGCCACAAAATTTAAAAAATCATATATATAAAATCATTTACACTGTAGTCACACAATTAGAAACACATTCAAACATCCCCTCTACTGGTGATGCAGTGGGGTTTTCCTCAAATCATAACCAAAATTCCAAATTTTCATCTTAGGTTGGCAACCAAGTAGTTAACAATCTTTCCGCGTTCACTCAATCTGTCTACTGACCCTTATTCATCTGACAATATGAGCTTGATATAAAATATACCGATTTTCAGCCTGCTCACAACCAATGTGGGGGCAATCAAATGAGGGAGATCGGTAATTTGGCAATGTGGACATAGTACATGAACATTTGAAACCTGGCTGCATACTTTTAGCCATCCGCCATTTGTGCTCGAGAAAACCACTTTGCCAAGAGTCAAACAGCTCAACTTCAGTCCGTGGCGTGAGTATAGAATGCACCTAAGGGCGCAAGCTGTTCACGATCCAGCTCCTGTACTCAGGCACGGAGGTGTACACTGCGGGGGTGTTGTTGGTACCACACACCGCCAGCCCGAAGGACACGACGCCGACCTGCTGGTATGGCGGGCCCCTCTGACCAGATCTCACCAAGGGCCCGCCTGAGTCCCCGGAGCAGGTGTCCTGGCCCACCACTCCTCCAGCGCACAGCTGCAAAGAATTGGAAAAATACCATGTCAATATTTCTCTCCATGTAGACTTGTGCCTTTTTCTCTGCGGTGTTTAATCTGGAAATGCATAGTCACATTGTACTTACATTTTGTACGTTCCTTTTGGCTATTTTATGCATGGAATATATCATTTGTAAGTAATATAATTTTTAAACTTCTTCAATATTAACGATCAACTCCTCCAACGAATTTGTTTCACGTGAGCTGATGGAACAAATAAACGTTTTGTTTCGAGGGATTTAGATAGTCCATGATTTGATTGTCAGTTTTCACCTCGGATGATTTAGACGGGTTTTCATCACGGGGGCTTAGATACAAGCTTTCATCACGGGAGGTTTATATGCAAGTGTTCATCATGGGTGATTTAACAGAAGTTTTCAAAACGGGTGGTTTAGATGTCAGTTTTTATCCCGGTTGATTGAAATGTCAGTTTTCAGTACGGATGATTTAGAGGTTAGTTTAGGTGTCGGCCCTCACCTGCTTGTCGCCGAAGGCAGCGCCGTAGACGCCCCTGCAGCGCTCAGGGTCGACGATGGGGAGCTGCAGCTGCTGCAGGGTGTTGCTCAGGCGCCCCTCCTCCGTCATGCCCCACCCCACCGCCAACAGCGACTCCCCCACCGCCGTGATGCCGGGGGCGAACGAGGGCGGCAGGCACACCGGGTGGATGGTCGCTGAAAGAAGCAGTGCAAGATGTCAAAAAATTGTTTTCACGCGGAAAAGTTTAGCTTTGTCGAGAAATTTGGTTTGCAATACAAAGTTAAAGTTCCTTTATCATAAAGGTTGTTCTACAAAACAAAGTTTATTTTAGCAAGAAGTTTGCTCTACAAAACAAATTTCAAATACATTGAGTTTGCTCTGTAAAGCAAAGCTCACATTTGGTTGTCAAGAAGTTTATTCTGCGAGACAAAACGTAAACTTATTTGTCATGCAGCTTGTTTGGCAGAACACTGTTCAAGTTTGTTCACAGCACAAAGTTCGAATTTGTTTGTCCAAAATTCTAATAAAGTACACAGTGTTCAGTGTGCCTGAAAATTTCTCGACACACTGACTTGATAAAAGAAACTTAACTTCGGAGAACATTTCAATTTAATTATTATACTATTTATGTCAGAAGTAGTTTTAGCGGTACTGTTAATATTCATGCTATGCATACCAGTTAAAACGTTGGGGTACGCAGCAGTACTCATATTCACGGTAACTTAGAATACTACTACGGAACTTCCAATGCACTGTATGGTGCCTGCATCAAAAGTACTTCAGGTACCTCAGCTACATACGATTCACAGCATGGTACTCTCACCCGTTGTTACACCCGAAGTACCCCCAAGTACTCAAGGACCTTAGAAGCCACAGGGTACTCAAGGCCCGTAAGAACCTCAGCACAGTACTCTCACTAACCCCCACACCCGAAGTACCCTAACTACTCAAGCTACTCACGCGCCACAGCGTTGAGGTCGAGCGTCTCGTTGAGGCGGATGAGGGCGATGTCGTCAGAGAACTGGAAGCGCCTGGAGTAGGTGGGGTGGATGATGGCGTCCTCCATGTACACCCTCCTGTAGGGGGGCGCGCACGACGGGCCTCCGGGAGTTTCCTGGCAGTCGCTGTCAGATGACAGGTCCCAGTCGCCCAGGCGAATTTCCACTCTAAAAAATTAACGAATATGGTTTTACTCTGTTCCAACAACCAATCAGCATAGTTTCACTGTTTCAGTAACCAACGAGCATTGTTTTACTCTGCGTAAAAAATTACCGAACATTGTTGCACGTCTAAGCTTGACGTCTAAGCTCAAAATTGAGACACGGTAGAATCAATTTCGAAACCCTGAAATCAGGGTTGCAAGTTGGCGTCGCCAAAAAAGTCTAAATTTTCTAATATCTAGATTCCACTTACTTTTCAACGACTATGCAACTCAAAACGCGTGACGCCAAAATTTGAAAAACAATCCGAGTGCTGACAAAAATCATTCAAGGCTGCGTCGAACTTTTGAACCAGAGGATCAGAGGAACCTGAGTTTATTCTCAACGTCTAACTTCAACACACACGAACACGTGATTCATGTATCTAAAGAGATTGTTACTCACTGTCGACCTCCTTCTCTACTACACAAATGACTACGGTTGAAATCATTCACGTCTCCAATAACACTTACAGTCCACGCCCCCTCCTACACACAAACTAATATACACGTTAGAAATAATTCCCATAACTTGCTTTACAGTTCCAGCGTTCAATATCTAAGACGAAAATAATTCGTGCAGTTCATGCGACTTACAGTCTGCGTCCTCTAAGGGTGCCGGGGTCGAGGCAATGTGCCGCCGTCAGGATGTATCTGTTGTTGATGAGGGAGCCTGCGCAGTGGAACTGGACCTCACTGCTGCCCGCCCCTGCTCGCACAGTTTGTAGAGTTACGCGTCAGCTTATGCGTGAGTGTAAATTGAACGTAATTGCATTCAATGTTCGAAAATAAGTTAGCGAAAGCAGGGACTGTCAGAGAATTCTTAGGGCCCTTCTCAAGAAAAAGATGTATTCATTTCAAAGAAAGAATTTAATTCACAAAGCATATGTGCATACATTATTCTATTCCATATCCAAGCCCAATTTAAGAGCAATAATTCCATTTTCTTTATGCTAACGATGCGCCAGTAAATTTCCATCCCCTCCTGGCATACAGTGTATCTGCAATAACCCATTACATCCATGCATACGATATACCACTAAGTCATTATAGCCACAGGTACTAACGTATATATCCGAGAGCAGCCACCCAGGGATACGCCCCGATGACGGTCTCCTGGCCGCCGAAGATCCTGTTGAAGTCTGTGGAGAACCCGCATGATGATGGTAGTAGCCTGTTGGGGCGTGGTCTGGTAGTTGTTGGTGGAGTCGTAGCTTCAGAGGAGGGACAGCATACCTGCCAGAAAGTGGTACTATTATGGAACCTAATATCAGTAGATCCAAGTAATATCAAATCCCAGTAGCTACTGTATTAATTAATACTACTACTAATATTAATTAATATTAATATTAATATTAATGACCTCAGGCGAATTAAGATTTAGTGGCATCTGCAAGCAGGAGAATTTTTAAATTCGCAAGCACTGACATAGTCAACCATTACCGATTGGCTTTATTCCCACAAATCGAATGAATAAAAAATTAATTACTTCGTCATTATTTGGACAGAAAGCCCTTTGCTCTCTCTCAGTACCTGAGTTTTTCACTGCGTTCATGGCTTACCGTACACCGTATCACACAATATGAGTTTTCCTCTGCATAAACAATGTACCGTAGCAATCTTGAAGGTGCCTCAGATAAATGTAAACGTGCAGTCGTCACTGAACAACCCCTTCTGCCACTACTTTGAAGTTCAATCTATATATTTGCTGCGTACATCAAGCCATTTTTCCAGCTTGAAAACAGATAATTTTTTAGGGCGTAAGTGGTCATCCTTTTCCCTGGCTGGTCTATAACCAAAAGTCACGTAATTATTGTTGTGACAGGGTGGGAGCCGGGATTTTATTATAACTTACAATTACAGTATGATTAAGCCAATTCTGATCATAAACAAGGGACATATAGGGTTCAAAAGGAACTCTGAAGAGTAGCGTATGGGAAATTCTTTCTCATCGAGTTCTTGCAGCTCGCTGTAGCGTATTGAGTTTGAAACCGTAGAGCGAACAATAGAGCAGACACAATGCTATTTTAAGCTCTTCATATGCTCATTAGACAGGGACGCACAAAATATCTACTGGAAAATCGCCCATATACACGCACCTTTTTGAGCGGTAAATGTTTTTATTTTGTTCGCCCATTGTATGCCTGTCTGTGTAGTAGCTTTTTTCTCCTGAGCTTTGGCCTCCTGAACACTCACCATGGAGCGAGGTCCCTGGTAGCCGCAGATCGCTCTCTGGACAGCCAGTATACCAGATCGTGTGCGCGATCGCAGCAACTCCAGCATAGGCGAACACTCCGTCAGCAGCACGCAGTTCGGACACGAGACTGCAAGACAAATTACGTGCGATTAAACTCCTGATCTAAGGAATTGATTTCTGCGTTGGTGAATAAATCACATCCTAGATGGGAAAGTATTGCTTAAATTAATCCATGATGTATTAAATAAGGTGTTCGGTAAGCAGGTAACGTTAACCACCAATTTAAATTAAATTGAAACAAAGGTATCATCAAACGCTTGTAGTCAGTGGGTCAATAATTATTTCAAATCGTCGAACCGTAGAAATAAATATTTTTTGTGAACCACTCTAAATAAATATAAGCGAACGTATGTAAATGGATATTTTGCCCTTTACGTTTACATTTGGTAACGGACCATCGAGAACGGCTTATAGACTCGAACCTCGTACATAGAACACGATAATTCTGAGTCATATGAAGACTAGTGAAGAATTTGTGAGGATGAGTTCAAGAGAAATTTAGTACTGAAATAACATTACAGAAGCTAAAATGATGCAGCACAGATGTATAAGTTTACAAAATTTGGAAAACTAGAAAAAAATTAGCACATGGTTAAAAGAATGAAAACTGGTTGAGAAGGCACGTCTTCAAGACAAACATACCGATAAATTGATGTAACCCTATGCTTGGGAAGTGCAAGTAAAGTAAATGAAGAAGCAAATAAAACTATTGCTCATACTTGATGCAAAAAATAATTCTTTGCTTGCAATGAACAATTATACTTCAACTCGTCGTCCACGTTTCCGTTTACAACGCTGAAATGTTTTACAGGCAAAACAATGTTTCAATTCTTTCAACAACTCGCTACTTCTCTACTAAAACACAAACCTCAAGACAGCGAAAGTTAACGACATGGTGGCTTTTAAATTGATCGCAGCTTTTCCATGCTTAAAATTATGCTGTGGTTTTCTTCAAAGCCGTTGCTGCAAAAGCACAAGTCGCATATCCACACAATAAAATTCTAGAAAAACAGGCAGCCGTATTGCGGCGGAAGCGTTTCCCTTACCTTGTCTGCGGCTTCTGTCGCTGCTGACTGTGTTGCTGTCTCCGAACACCAGAGACTGTGGCACCACAGCCCGCACACACACCGCAACCACCAGGGCAACCGCGAACTGATGCTGCAGCAGCCTGGAATGAGGGTAATTGATAAGAATTGAAAAAAGTCATGAAATGTTGAAATATTATAAAAGCTCGAAAAAAAAATTTAATGAACGTGTAGAATGCTGAAACAAAGAAACCTGGTAACTGCAGAGGTGACCCCAAGATTGACCCTTGAACGGCATAAAATGCGATATTTAAGAAAGATTTATTTGAATACGCAATTCCCTGATTAATAATGCACAGTTTGCTGCTTGCTTGGTCTGTCCGTCCCTTCTTCCACTGTGTACCCTGAGAACTTGAACACTACGGTCGCGAAAGCTACTGGTTTTGAATTGCGTTTTTCTTTTGAAATTCATTTGAAATTAAGCCAAGACATAAATGGACGAATCAATAGAAAAAGGTTTCTCAAAATTGTGCTCGTGAAGAAAATGAGCCAAGCTCACATTTAAGTTTAAGTGAGCTGCCAATGTTCGGCTCCTGAAAACTGCACTGAATATTATACGTCTCTCAAAAAATCAAATGATTAAATACACAACAGCGTTTATATATAACAAAGATTAACAGCTGCAGTCATTTGAACAGGACGTGAACACAAGTTTAGGTATATCAGCCATCTTTCAGGAGCAAACATTGATGGGAACATGCTTGCATCGAGATGAAGAGGGTGTGATGGTAGAAACGAGTCATGTTTTTCTAAATTTGGTGATCCGTTTGATTAAAGTTCGAACTAATACTATTATCCCATTCGAACTTAAGCCTTTGTTGTAGAACTCTTAGCAAAGAAAAACTCCCTATCTGGTTAGCGTGATTTAATCAGTTTATTTCTGTACGGTTTGTTCATTTATTATTTTCACACCATGATCTGTGTATTTTTTGCCTAATGAATCTACAAGAAAAATTATTTAAGAAAACAAGCGTCTCGATGCTAATTTTTTACCATGGCTTACTAAAGCTAGCTGTTATACCAAACGTTGATATCATGTAGCCAGTAGTGCTTCTTTAACAGCCCTTATAAAACTACAAAAACTGGTTCCAAAGAATGCCTGCTGGACTTGAGTGGTAAAGAGAGAGTTGAAATGTTCGACGTTCAGTTGTTCTTAAAGCGTAAATGTTTGTTTTTCTAAATATTTGTTTTGCTTTTTGATCAAATTACTAGTATACCTTAATTACCCCCGCAAAACAAGCCCAGATATTATTCTGAGGTTTATTTAAAACCCATTTAACGAGGTCTTTCGAGGGACACTGAAACAAAACAAATGTACCGTAAAAATGTCTAAAAGAACTCGTCGGATAAAAATTTGCGACTGTATTTGTTCCTTTTTTTGGGCGCAAGTTCCAGCGGTCCCAGAGGCCTTAATACTGTGAAGGATGAATTCTGACCTTGTCCAGTGAAGCCTACTTGAGTCTCCGTACGCGATATCGTGCAACAGGCACGCGGAAATTAAAGTACCGTAACTCTTGACTTACTTGCCATGCTATACACTCAAAACTCTCATCTCTGTTTGAGCAATTCAGGAATCCTAGCTTATCCTCAGTTGTGGCGCAACACAGACGCAAAATTAATGCTTCAGCACAAAAACGTCTTTTCACATTTCATAGTATTTGAGTGCGTATATACTAGCAAGCACGTACATTGTACTCTCACTATTGGATGGCAGATTGCAGTCATCTTTGTGTTTTAAGATTTGAAAGCTTCTGCAACATGCAGAACGATCAGATCAGTGACGTACTGTACACGAGCGACGGACGTTTCATTACTCAGCTTAGAACAAGATAACTGGGGACCTCTTACGAGCTTTGTCCGCGTTAAAATACCTTCTAGTGTTAAATCTCACCTACTGGTGAAGAAAAAAATAGCACTGATGTTGCTCATAAATAACTGAAAGAAGTGTAACATTTAAATTTTATCATAATATTCATTGTGTAAGTGGGATAATTATGTTGGAGGATGTAGTATTAGTTTTGCTATGCTTCTACTTTTTCTAAAATTAACAAGTCGCTTGGATATTAGTCTCAGTACCAGAGCAGAGGTGTTCCCGAACCTATTGTATTTAAATGAAACTTTTCTTTCCAGAAGTTACGATATTTTACTTGTGCGACTTGTTTATTTAGTACCTATGACTGTTTTTCAGTGCCATACTTCAATAAGATCTCGTGAAGAGTTTCGAAATTTTGATGAATACGTCATTTCTACGAATAACATCTAGATTGATTCTAAGAAATCATTTTATATCTTCGGAAATAGTCAGTAAAAATGGTAGTTCGAGACAATGTCTTAATTCGCTATCAGGTACATATGTCCTGTACCCTTTTATTTTTATACATACTGTAACTGCTCTTCAAATAGTCATTTATGTTCATGTTCTCATTTGAAAAATGCTTTTCAGGCAATATTTATTTTCTCACAAATCAATGCGCCTTAACTTAAGCACAAACCTCATGACGGCGAAAGTTGTTCACAAACGGGGCTGCCGAAATAATCTCAACTTTTTCTAGTTGAAGTTTACGCGGATTTTTTCGTGACAAGGCTCCCGTAAGGTTTCCTAGTGCTATTGACACAAAACAAATTTCTGTCTCACAGTGCTGCACAGGTAAAGGACAACGACCCCTGAGAACAATTAGTAAAAAGTCTCTCATAAGATTCGCAGGTAACAACGAACAATACACTTCTGAACACGACCGGTATAACACTGATTCCCCGCATCCTGCGCTGCGGGCTTATATGGCAACACCACCTCTTGGGATTCCCTGAACTATGGCAACTGCTTCAGTCGTGACGTCACTTGTCACGTGCGTATGAAGGAAAGTTTGTTGTTATCGATGTATGACGATGAAAAGTGACTAGGATATTCATGCAAATGTTATCGTTATGACGAACGTGAGTGTTTATCGTGTGCTTAACGATTTACATTATTTTAACATTATTCGCCGCCGCAATATAAATGAGATTTTTTTAATAATGCATCCTTGAGATGGTACTACGTGTCTAGAGAGTGCTAAGAATGTGTCGACAAAACGATAATTTTCTCTAATGGTCAAATTTGACTCTTTGTTTGAATTTAAGTAAAAAATTGAATTTTAAATAAAAAATACAATTAAAAGGTAAACTTTAATTTTGATTAAAAATAAATAGCGATTCACTGCTTATTTCAGACAGAAGTTGTACCATTCTGTGCAATTTTGTGAGAGAGTAAAACAATGTGCATGATCAAAAAATTGGAATATAAACACAATATTTCCAATTTGCAGAAGAATTTAAGATTTCTCCTCCCTGGTCTGACAGGACTTCTGCAGTACGTCTACACTGCTGAGTCATGCAGGAAAATGCAAATTACGGAACGTAATCCTTAGTGATGGTGCCAGAAAATTAAATAATTTGGGTTGCATTAGCGGGATTTCATCAAGGAGTTACGTTTGGATGCGGCATTCAAATGGCCACAAGAATTATATTTCATGTCTTTATTTCAAACGAGTGCATATACAGGACCATACATTATTTTTTTTATTTTAAACGCGTAATACGAGTACAAATTCCAAACACCAACTTTCAACGAGAAGGAAGATCATTTTTCATTCCTGAAAAAGCGCTTGCCCTCTGCTCTTCAAGATTTGCTTATAAAATAAAGAGCAAACTACAGAATATTTCAAAGTGTCTGTTAACTAATAACATTTGCATCAACATCGATAGAACAAAATATTTTATATTCGTTTATCAGCAGAACGCACCTCTTCCGTATAGTCAAATTGGTGATGGCCAGTTGGAATAAACAAACTCTTTGATGTTATGGTACATCTTTATGGACAAAAATCTAAACTTGATATAGCATGTTACGCTCTCTGATTTCAACTAAAAATATTCTAAGGACACCTCAACAGAATCAAAAATAGGTCACCTGAAGATATTTTGAAAATAAGATGTCGAACACTTGTTTCTCTATATTTAAAATGCGACATAGAAGCAAAGCATGGAACTGATGTAGGTCAAATTAATATGCTTTTTATTTCAAAGAAGAACCATAAGAGCAGTGAGAAAATTGGAATGCTATGCCCACATTATTATTTCATTTTTTTTAATACTAATGCTTATTGGTCTCTATCAGCTTTTGCTTAATTTCATTTAAAAACTTTTAACGATGAAGGCAAATGAGATCTTAAGCCATTAGTATTTGGGGATCCATCCATCACAGTCATCTAAGTATGTAGAAATAAAAGCAAATTTGTACCTCTTACTACGGATAAATACGATCACAAAGTAAATTTGTACCTCTTACTACGGATAAATACGATCACAAAGTAAATTTGTACCTCCTTACTACGGGAAAATACGATCACAAAGTAAATTTGTACCTCCTTACTACGGAAAAATACGATCACAAAGCATTTTCATCTGCACTGGAACTAAAACTTGGAACTCCATTTCTGCTTAAATGAGTGACAAAACGGAATAGAAGCATAGTAAGGAGCTGATAAAAATAAAACCAACATACTCTTTACGCTACAAAAAAAAATTAGAGCGGTAAAGAAACTCGAATATAATGCTCGCACAAATGATCCATTCAAAAGTTTAAAAATATTTGAACTTCTGGGTCTCTACAAAGCCTCCATATGTAATTTTATGTGTAAAACAATGACCAATTATGGCAACAAAGACCTCAAACAATTACTAACTGCGCAAACTGGTTATCACGATCATTTACCCGAAATAGAAATAACTTCATGCTTCCTTATTATTCAAAAAGCTCGGTCACAACATAGCATCCTCTTCATTGGAACTAAGACTTGGAACTCAAACTCAATCCCTGCGGAGATCCGTGAAGTAAATTCTTACAAAGCTTTCAAAATTAATCTCAAATCCCTTTTCCTATCGAAATATTGAACATGTAAGATACCAAGTCAAATCTCTTCTCCTAAATGACTCATCCTGATGGGCAATTTTGCCATTGTCAATGTTATTGATCTTCAGTCTTTTCTGAAGTCATTTCTAGAAAATGCTGTTAACATCTAGCCCAAATAAACTATTTTATACAATTAAGCATCGAATCTCGAGTGAACGAATTCACTGATCAGTCTAGTGCAGCGGTTTTTAATTTGTAGGGAATTTCCCATTGGTGGGGAATGACGGAGTTGCCAGGCGGGGAATTTCATGCATTTCTTTCCACCCACAAAAAACCTATAGTATTTCGAAATTCAATACATTACATCCAAATGTTTAATTACTCACAACCATTTAAAGACTTTTTTAATAACAGAAACCATCATAATGAGGTATTGTATATCATGTTTGGGTAAAAGTGGCAACACTGCTGGGCTAGGAATGTCACAGATGAGTAAAAAGAAGATGCTGTGGTTGGGAATAGAGAATTGGCTCACTAAAAAGTGATGAATTGGAGAAAAAGGTTAAGAACCACTGGTCTAGTGCGTAACTAAGTTAAGTGAGTTAGGCTAAGCATAATTGTACACCTTAGAATAGCGTTAGTGGTAGGATGCCCTTGAAGTCACTGAACTTATTCGGGCCCACAGGTAGCTATACTCAAATTTGACCATTGTACTAGACTTATGAAACGATCTAATTCTGTATCGCTTGAGCTAAATAAATTTCCTAAATTGCTTAAGTTGTTAAAAGTTATACAAAGCCTTCAAAACAAATTTGAATCGCCATTACCATCCAAATCTTGACGATGCTGGCCGATATTATAAACTCTTTGCTACTATATGAATAAAATTCATAAGGCAATTTTGTCTAAGATGAAATTAATTCTAAGCGTGCCTGAAATTTGAGAAAACCTATTATTTCGTACTAATCTAGTGAGCCACTAGATTACAGGGTAATCAATAATTATTATATCAAACTTTTTATCATATACTTATTTAAAGAAATAAGATATTGAAATTATACAAAATAATAACATTGCTGCCAAGTGTCTAACAATTGTAAATAATAAACATTTTTATGTCCACCATTAGCGGTGACCACAAGCTGGAGACGCTTGGAGAATGATGTACTGGAATTAAACACGTAAAAAAAATGTATTCATTAGAATTACGGTTTTTACGAGGGCCTCTAGAAGCCACTGAATTTATTCGGGTCGAGCACGAGTAGCTAGCTATATTCACTCATCTCTATTGTAATAGCCTCAATCAATAACGTTCTCGATGTATCACGTGGGGTAAATAAGTTAGTAGGATAATTAATAATGTACAAATTGTTAAAACGATGACACTTCACTACACTCCACTTCTGGTAACACATTGGGTGATATCGGACTCAAAATGTATGTACCCCAAATGCAAAGCTTTTTTATCCCCTGCGCTGACTATCTGGAAAAATAAAACATGTTTAGAAGCACTTTTCACGACTACGATTGTTATATTCTTCAGCCCCAGTTGCACTGGCCATTTTATGAGCGTCAACCGCGGATATCAACATGCCACAACTGAACGTTTTCACTTTCGAAAAGTGCAAATGTGTTTGTTATTTAAAGAACCACAGGCGTAATAATGAGATAACCCCAGAGCAGATGCACCACTGCAGTGCGCATGACACGCGGACCTTCCAAGGCCTTGACGCCCGCAGGAAATGGACAGCAAGGCCTAGGTTTTCCTCTCTGTGTTGCATCACTAGTCGGGTGCATCGTCTCCTCTAAATTGCCCTCTGAAATTACCCTATGCTGAGCTGCTTCTTGGAAATATAGACTTAAGGCTTAGTAGTGCAGGGTTGAGGGCTATTTAGTTAGTGATGAAGAGTTGAGCGACAGTTGTTAAGCAATACGGAGTTATGAACCAGTTAGTAATATTGAGTTTAGGTTTTGTTAATTAGAAATACAGAGTAGATGGTTTGTGTGCTATAGAAGTATAGAGTTAGATAATAACGTATATTGGGTTTTATAGAGTTTACCATGAAGAATTTGTTTGGAATGCAGAATTAATTAGCTGAACAGAAATAGTAATACAGAGATCGTAAATATCAGGTTGGTGTAAAAGTTGTTGCCGATTAAGAAGTTAAAAGTGTAAAAGTTGTTGCCGAATTTACAAAATTGATATTATGTCAATTTCTAATGCTGACTTATAATTTCATGAATAATTTACACCCCTCTTTTCAGACTATTTATGAATCATTCATTTTGCTGCGATATTCACGCCTATGTTCAACCAAACTAAAGAACATATCAGACATCGTTCAAACACAGCGCAACAGACCAAAGCGCTCCTAGAAGAACTTGAATGGGAGGTTTTACCCCATCCATCGTATTCTCCCGAACTTGCTTCTTCTGATTATCACTTACTAGTCCAACCCCCTTTATTTGAAATAAAACAAATAGGCGAAATGAGAGAAATACCGTAAAAAAATTAAAAAATACAATCTCTCGAGAGTTGATAAGGCCGCGTGAACACGGCCAGTCAAAATATATAGGACTGGAGCTTGTATCACAGATACGCTCATCACACACTTTCGGCTGGCTTCGGACAGACCGACCGACGGACGGAGATTCCTCTCTTGGAATATAAATTGTCACCTATGGTGTTCCAGTCCATCCACATCCCAGTCTAACTTGTTCGCCGCCTGCATGCATGTTTTTCGCCACACAAGTAATTAAATCGCTTAAGTGGGCGAAAAACATGCATGCTCCGGCGAAAAAGTTTGACTGGGATGCACCCATGATGCGTACATGAAATTTTCAATTGATCATATCTGAACAAGTCAACAGTTTGCTTGAATCGCAACTTTATCATTAATTAAAAAACGAAGAAAATTACTAGGAAATGGATCGTATTTACTAAGAAACGTTTCGGAGTCAAGCTCCGTAATCAGTTTAAGCCGTCACAGGACTTCAGTTTAAGAAGGACCGGAAACATTGCGAATCACTGCTGTTACGCAGAGATGTTGTTTATCACATCTGGCGTTCTCGCTTTTTCTCTTGTGAAGTAATGATCTCTCGCTGCCAAAGAAAGGGCCAATAAGGTTCAGTAGACGAACGATTCTCCTAAAATCAAAATAAAAGTTATCTGTGAAAGTGAGCCTAAAGATATACACTCTTATTATAGTATAGATTTCGAGGATTACAAATCCATTTAAATCGCCTTAGATTTACATCACGGGTAGTGATTAAAAATGAGTTAGATTCATATTTTGCATGAAAACCTAAAGAAATTTACAAACGAAGCAAGTATAAATTCGTTGACAGATGAAATCAGGTCATAGAATACCTTCATGTTATTGTTAAGAAGAAATTCTTCAAAAATAACCAATGTTTCGTAACCTAAATTGGGCTCACAAATCGGCTAAAACTTTTGCACCAACCTAATCATACAGAGTTGCTAGGTAACACAAATTTATTAGTAAAACAGAATAATGGATTGGATATCTTCTGTATGACTAAGTTAGTTTAGTCATTCTCATAAGATGTATTCCATATACCAAATTTTCTACGTGTTTAAAACAAAACAAAAGCTCAAAAGCTCAAGAAAAGAAAGAAAGAAAAAAGAAAAAAAGTTTATTTTCCAAGTTGCCACATGAGATCCATGTCAACATATTGGGTTTAAAAAGTTTCTTAATATAGGACGTCCTAAAACAAAAGTTCCATACGAGGAGAACTAATTGACAAACCATCCGAGGTGTAAAAATAGATAAGCCATACGAGGCATAATAATAGGCAAACTATACGAGGTGTACTATAAGAGACAAAATATCAGAGGTATACAAATAGATAGACCATACGAGGGATATTAATAGAGGCGTACTAATAGACAAACCATACATGGCGCGCTAATAGTCTAACTCTGTCAAGGGTAGTCGAATGAGAAATGAAAAATATCATCTCTTGGATATTTTATATTCCAAGAGATGGCTAACAACTTGTAAATAATTCGAATACTGCTAAGGGATTATTCGAAACTCCCAAGTTCTTAGTTGAAATTATCGAAGTAGGAAAAGGACAAAAAACGCTTTTCGGGAGCAGATTGAAGCCCCATCGTAAATGACAATCAAGTATTGAGAAAAGGTTAGTCATGAAGTAATTTATAAAGAACATCGAAGTAGGAAAAAGACAAAAAACGCTATACCGGAGCAGATTGAAACACCATCGTAAATGACAATCAAGTATTGAGAAAAGGTTAGTCATGAAGTAATTTATAAAGAACATCGAAGTAGGAAAAAGACAAAAAACGCTATACCGGAGCAGATTGAAACACCATCGTAGATGACAATCAAGTATTGGTTAGTCACGAAGTAATTTATAAAGAACATCGCGCAACAAACTGAATCTGAAAGGAAACAAAAGATAAACTTTACAATACTCTCAACTAAGAATTGAAGATTTCTTGTGAGTGTATTTACTCAATTTTAAATTCATTTTCGCTATTATTTATTGTAAGGTTATACTGGGATACTTACTGTTGTGATAATATACTATTCAAATTTTTGTTCAATATGCCTCCTCATTTCGATCATGGAAACTCGATAGATTTCTTCTCGATTTTTTTTATTAAATTGCAACGCATTAGGAAAATAAATTCTATGTAGTAGAGACAATATGAAAATTCAATTCCCAACGTAAAACTACTTGAAAACTGAGAGTAAAATATTCTTTAATGCAAAAATGAGAATAGGAATTTTTTGATGAACTCACTGATTAATGAACTCGTGATCCTAACTCTGAATTTTTATATCAGCAACTGAAGGTTCAGCAAATATCATAGTACACAGTATTTCAAACGTGACTGTATTTGTGCTTATGTAATCCTAACTTCGAATTCAAACCAGTAATTTATGTACGAAACTAGGGAATGATTGATTTGACGTGTACGAAATTTGTTCAAAATTTATAGATCAACTCCAGGAATTAACTTCCCACAATTTCTATTGTTCGCCTAGCTTTAAGATTCCTTCCTAGTTAATAAAGAACGACTGAAAATTCTACACCAAATTGGGACAGCACATTGCATAATTCGATACTCAGAAATAGAGCCGGCACCACAAGGACGCAAGCGCGCCCGAATTGAGCACAAGGCAGCCTGTGCCGGCACAACTGTGCATCCGACCCTAACTTCCCAAAAATCTCTTGATCCTTTCTAAGATCCTCGAACCCGGTGTAGCAAGTACTCTTCAAGGGCACGTTATTTGATACAGATTTAGGACACCAGACAGGTGGATAAATTTTGTGTTGCTGAATTCAAGTACAGGGAATTAACTTCAACGAAATGATGCTCTAATCCCATCAGAGATAGGAGTGTATATCTAAAATTAAACTTGAGTAGTTAATTCAAAGGCTGTTATACATGTTGGAAACAACTTGGAATTCATTATTCATAATATCATAATTACTTTGAATTAATAACTCATGTATATGTATATTATATACAAATAGCCAAAGAGTATCATAGACTACCAGGATACAAAATGGTAGAATAGAATATAGCTATAGAATTTGTATTGTAAAATTGTTAACTTATAGTAATATAGAGTTAATAATAGCTACGGTGTATTGTGGTACATCAACCAAGAAGGACAAGTATATTCAAACATTTTGAAGACCCTGTGTATTCATTTGTATCGATATGACTGATCTTTTCAAAATACGCAGCGCTTCTTGAATTGTGTTCTCTGTAACCATGCCTTCTTTCGCGAAATTTCAGGAATGCGATACAAATTGCATAATAAGATACTCATATGATGAATTTGAAATTTTGAAATATTCTGTTGTAACTTTCTGAGAACTAGATCTGACTTAATATATTGCTTTGAGGTAAGAAATTTTAAGTCCACGATCATGTTATAGCTATCATGAATATAACGTATGGTCGTCAGTGTCCCAGAAACATTTTACGCTTGTAAGTTCGCGCACTCGCAATTTATTCCATGTGCCTAAACAGAAACATCACCTACAACGTTTATTTACAAGCAAATTTAGTTTGGTTTAGTTACAGGTTCGGCAAACATCGGCGTATGAAAACTAAATTGGTAGCTTATAAATTAGGAAGTAAAACTTAAAAATTGCGAAAATAATCAAAAGGAGCATATTAATATTAATTAAGTGAGTGCATGAAAGATGTACGCTATAATGCGAATGTAAAATAAAACGTAATTATTTTGTTTGCTTGGTTAGTGAATTCTCTCCTACACTCTCACTGCGTACCCTGAATACCTGCACCATAGGCAATGCCTGCATTTTTATAATTTGAATTAATTTATGCCGTCGAAAGAAGAATCGATTTCAAAAGTTTATTTCAAGTAGCATCACGAATGAATTATAGATCTCACTAAACAAAACAACGTCGGCAGGGGCATTAGGTTAGATGCACTCGCCCTTATGGTTAAAAATAATCTGGTAATCGAAGAAAAGCATAATATTTGTAAAAAAGTTGGTTCATGAAATGCAAACTAGCATACTGGTTTTCAGAAATTTCTCAATACAAAGGTCCAAATGCATAGTTACGGGACATACCATAATATGTGTAGCACTGTTTGTGCCAGTGGTTGATGCAACTGAGAGCAACAGAGCAAGCTTACACCATGCCCAGGGGATTTTAAAACAAGTCTGTGTAAATGTTAGCATTGAGGCCGGAAAGTGGCGCAGCTGCTAGACACCGATACGGCAGTGAAATACCGTTCAGCTGGCGTCAGTAAGCCACACAGAAAAATCATCAGCTTCTCTTATCAATGCAGGAAAACAATCATATACTTCTCTTATCATTGCACGAAAATTTGCCCATTTCATAGGCCGTCGCAGGACTTCAGTTTAAGAAGGACCGGAAACCTTGAGAATCACTGCTGTTACGCAGAGATGTTGTTTATGACATCTGGCGCTCTCGCTTTTTCTCTTGTGAAGTAATGATCTCTCGCTGCCAAAGAAAGAGCCAATAAGGTTCAGTAGACGAACGATTCTCCTAAAATCAAAATAAAAGTTATCTGTGAAAGTGAGCCTAAAGATATACACTAGAGAAAAAAATCAAGCCAAATTCGAATAGACACTCACAGCTTTCATCTAAATTTGTTAATCAGTTTGAAAACTTCCGAGAAGGAAAATCAGTTGAATTTTGCGTAAAAAATCAACATTTATTTGGAGAATGAGGATAATGAAAAGTAAAGGATAATAACCTTCGTTAAGTGGGAAAACAAAATTTTTCCGTAAGACCAACTTCAATTTGTAGGAAATAAGCATCTTCAAAAGTTTTTGTTTAAATGAAGATGGCAAAAAAGGGAAAAATAAAAGGGCATTTAAAAAATTAACAGAATTTAAGTGGATAGGTGTGTTGTCATTTGCTGGTCATTTCGTCACTCATGTGTATTGGAAACCCGTGGAAATGATGAGCGATTGATGAGCATGCATCCCTCTCTTGGAATATAAATTGTCACCTATGGTGTTCCAGTCCATCCACATCCCAGTCTAACTTGTTCACCGCCTGCATGCATGTTTTTCGCCACACAAGTAATCAAATCGCTTAAGTGGCGAAAATCATGCATGCTCCGGCGAAAAAGTTTGACTGGGATGCACCCATGATGCGTACATGAAATTTTTAATTGATCATATCTGAACAAGTCAACAGTTTGCTTGAATCGCAACTTCATCATTAATTAAAAAACGAAGAAAATTACTAGGAAATTGATCGTATTTACTAAGGAACGTTTCGGAGTCAAGCTCCGTAATCAGTTCAAAAATAAAATTATCATGTCTCTCTAATGTGGGATAAAACTACTGTGATTAGCAGTCATTGAAAGATATCACGAAAACAAAACAAAAATATGTTGAAAAAAAAATTAAATTAAGCCAGTTATAAAGAGGTCGCTATCTACGAGAATTTACTATTTGCAAAAGATTTGAAGTGTCTGTTTCGTTTAGGCTAGGCTTTCAGTTGAAAATATACAAAGACACTAAAATTATGACGTCATTGAGGGGTCAAACATAGTCCAGAATTTTGAAGTCAGTAGCATGAATGGAAACGTTGTGTTTGTCAGCAGGATTGCGCACCGCAGAATCAGATATATAGGTGTGTTAAACGACTGAAATACAGTACGGAAGTTTCTCCCCCGATACTATGCCACTCTGATTTGAAAATTCTGTGATTTTTGAACTCTCTCGAAGCAATTTGCGTCTACAGCTATTGAAGAAAACAATAACGACCATTTATGCTGCTCATTTTCATATTTTTGAGGGCTGTCCATGAAGTCGTTACGTGAAATTAAATTAATGAGTGCAAAATATTTTTATAATTTTCAGTTACCCGTGACTCTTGTTAATTATTTTCAACTTTTTTTTCTCGACGTGAATACACTTTCAGTTGATGTACGAGCCTCTCTGGTGTACTCTTACAGTTAGTTCAGTGCAGTGCACATCGTCGTACGTCGGCATGACGTCACGAATTTGTTACATCAGAGTGGTAGAGCATCGGGAATCCGATGTAGAAGATTCCGTGCAGGGATTCTAATCACTCATCCTTCTCATTCCGCAGTGGGCATTCATTTTAAAAATGCTTTCATTTTGAAAGCACCCAAATCAGCCGTCGATTACATAATTTTAGACTATATGTGACCTCCTTAGATATCAGGATTTTAGAGTCTTTACATACTTGTAACCCAAAACCTAGCATAAAAAATAAGTACAGTTCATACCCTTCGCAAATAGTGAATAGATAGCAAACTCTTTATTCCTCACTCAACTTTATTTTTTTACATATATTTGTTTTTGATCTCGTGATATTTTTTAACGTCTGCTATTTACTGTAGTTTGATCCTTTATTTGAGACATATGATGATTGTTGTTTTTGTACTGATGCTAGAGCTGGACTCCAAAACGTTTTTTAGCGTTAAAATAACGCTGGACTCCAAAACGTTATTTCTTTCTTTTGAATTTTCATCGCTTTAAGTTTCTGCAAAATTTTCATACATCCACTATCATTCATTACATTTATATTTCTCTTTGTGCAAGAGGCACTTCAGATTACTCGAGTTTCATGGAATTTTCACTTTACTATATTATTCTGCCGTTCATGTTTTTCGAGCAAACACATGATTAAGGCATATTCTATCAACATCAAATGTATTGCTCACCTAAAAAAAAACTTTTTTCAATCGAGTTGATACGGATCATGTCACACATTAGTTTTCCAAATACCTTTTAACTGATGCCAGCATGCAAAGACGGTTGCTATTGTCAAGGCAGTACTCATTTCAAAGAGTTAGTAAATTGGGAATTTACGAGAAGTTCTTCCGTTTTCCTAAGACAAGGAACACCGGTCTCGTCCTGAGAGATCTTGCACCCTCAGCCATTCCCCAGGTATAAGGCGCGCGCTCCGTATTTCAAAAGCCTCGATGGGCGGCAGAAAAGAAGAACATCGGCAAGTCAACTACAGTCGAACCCCGAGTTGCGCTGTATCGTCTCATGCGAACCTCAAACTGTACGAGTAAAAAATCTAAGTTTTCCTAGCCATTTAAAGGCACTAATTAGCTTGAATCAAGCAACCTTATTATTTGGATCACTAAGATGAATTTTTATCAATATATGTAAGTTGAAGTTTGCATAAGATAATGTCTTCTCACTCGAGGATTGATTATATTGCCAGAAATGTCACCTTTACCTACCCAACTTTTTTACTGTCGGTCAAAAAATATAAATTACGTCATCCGCTACTTGAAAATATTTGAGGGCTTTTCGGTGTTGGTTTTTAAAAATTCCAACAATGAAACCCACGTCAAAGAGGTCGCTAACAGCGGTTTTCTGCTAACGATGTTCAATTTAATATGTGTTTTGTGCTACGAAGATCTAAGAGTGCAAGTAAAATGCTCTATACGAGAAAACAGGCAGCTCTTTCCTTGGAACGACTTTTGCTTTATCAGCAATACCATTCTGAAATGTAGAAAATGATACGCACATTTCATTTCACATTTAGTGTGATGAAATTATTTATTTTTTGTTCATTTAGCTCGGAGTGAAAAAGCAAACGAATCCGTTCGTATAATTCCACAGTTTTAGGTCATGGATGCACCTGGGACTGCAAGGTTAACTGACGCTGTGGTGATTTCCTAGACGACGTTTGAATGAAGCAGCGGTGACCAGTTACAGTCGGAAGGATACTTACAAGTATTTTTTGATTCGATTGACTCAATTGGTTAGGCATTCGCAACTTAAAACTTTCATTTAAATTTCACAACAAAAAATTTGCTATTTCAGTCGATTATACTACGTAAACTCACAAAAGATATTTGAAAAAAGCACCTTGTTTTTTTTTTCTTGCAATAAACTCATAAATAAAATCTCAAACGAATCCCCCTCCCACAAAATAATTTCGAACAGTTCAATGGATTGTGTCTGGCACCTGGGCATTCCTCGCTCTCAATTGCACAAAATGAAATAAATTCTATTCAAAAAGACCTCCATCGCTTGAAATGATGGTTCATGAATTTTATGAAGAATGGGTGTGCCCTTATCAATCCGGTGACCCTTTACTAATCTTTACTAATCTTTACTAACCTTATTATATTCCCGTCAGTTGCACAGCCGCAGAGAAAAAACAATCAGAATCTCAAGCAATTGTCAATAAATTATCAAGATTTTGAGAAAAAATTAAATAATAATCAGTTCTTGCAAATCATTTTAATATTAACGAAGATTATGAGCAACCTTCAAATAATTTTCAGGATATTACACAACCATGATTCAATAAACAACATCTTGAGCAACCATTAACTTTCCTGGGTACAATTATATTAAATTACAGCTAGACAACAGTTACATGCCTCGCCGGTACCGTCCACGCAGGGAAATGCTGTCGGTGCGTTCCGTGCAGATGTTTCCGGTGTCACGAAAGTGCCCTGGGTAGTGCAAGAAAAAAACGCCAGGTAAAGATGACTAAAAGAAAACAACACAAACCAAAGTTGGGTGCAAGAAAATATTTATCAGGTAAATTTTAATGCAAGAAAATAACGTTAGGCAAAGTTGAGTGCAAGAAAATATCGTCAGGTAAGTCCATTGCAAGGAAATAACGTTAGGCAGAGTTGAAAACAAGAAAATATTGCCAGTCAAAGTTGACTGCAAGAAAATAGCGTCATGCAGAGTCGAGTGCAAGAAAATAATGTCAGGCAAAGTTGGGTGCAATAAAATATTTTCAGGCAAAGTTGAGTCCAATAAAATATTGTCAGGAAAAATCTAATGCAAAAAAAAATCAGGCAATCCAGAAGATCTGATAACAAAGGAGTAGAAAATCAAAGGAAAAATGAGTAAATCAAAGAAAATTTGGAAGAATTGGGAGCCGGTAATTGAAGAAAAAACGCCTGCGGACTTTTAATCCATCATTCCGTATGAAATTCAGTTCTCTTAACACTCAGTTCCTGGATGACCTGTTCCTATGGGAAACCTGAATTAGAATTTTTGCTAATTATTTCAGATAGGGAAGGAAAATTTTACCTAATAGCATTTACTCCAATCATGAAATAATATAAGACCTTATATTTGTTACATCCTTCAACTCCACACGAGATGCTGACAAAACCGTTGTAAAGCACGAAGTTAAAACGCGCATGCTGCGTAGCTCGCTCGCTTGCCAATGTTCTTCGTGGTCTGGAAAAGAAATTAGGGACAAAATCTTCCCCTTTAATCTCGGCAAGCGAAGCAATTTCAAGGATAAACAAAATACCCTCAAGAGCGCGATTTTCGAAACTTGATGTTGACGTCACTCTCCGTCCGGCAAACTTTGCTTCCGTGCGTCTCTTTCCGCCAGACTGGCGTACGTGCGACGAACAACGGCGTTACAACACGAGTTTCCGGTCGAATGCCAACGCTCAGATTCCGAGATTCTTTATGACTAGGTGGCAGTGACCGACCGTGTTCTCCCCGGCCGATGATCGGTGAGTCATTTCAGCACGTTTAGTATCGTTCATCTTTCCCACTAACGACAATGATGAGAGGCAATGCCGAAGATCGATGAGTCGTATCAAAAACTGCAATGAGCAGTACGTACTGGGAAAAAACATGTAAGTATAAAGAGATGCTGCACAAGAAAATATCAGGGAGTTGTTCGAGATAACAAGAAATTTACAAGATTTACAAGATTTACAAGAAGAAAATACAAGATTTACAAGAAAATATCAGCATCGTTGTAACAAGCTGAAAACTGCATGCTCCAAATCCGATGGTGTGGTCTTAATCATAGTTGTTACTAAAAGCACATAAATATATTTCTAATTATGCTTTCATCTCCAAAGAATAGACCAATTTCCTTTTTGATGAAGATTTAGTGAGTAATATTTTAAAACATAAAGCTAAAGGATTTTCAGAATTTAATGACTAAAAGTACAAAAATGAATGTTGAAGATGAACTCACATTCTACTAGACGACCAATTCTTTTCACGAAAGTTAAGTAGATAAATATCTTCAAATCAATAATTAAAATCAATGTTCATATATAATACTTTTTTTAGAATACATAAATTTCACTTTCTTTCTGAAGACATCTATCGACAATCATAAGCGTCGTTAAAATATGCATTGTGCCAATCTCAACCGTCGACCGTAACAGACAAAGGACATATTTGGCATGAGCTCGAACTGGCTGGGCACAGGCGGTTAAATGACGACGCTTGTTAAAGTTACAGCCATAATTTACTTGTGAAACTGTTTGGCCTTGGAGAACGCAGTCGGTCTCTGCTAGCGTTACTAACTCTTTGAAATGAGTACTGCCTTGACTATAGCAAGAATCTCGGAATCTGAGGGCTACCAGTCAACCCTAGAAGTCTCTGAACTTATTCGGGCCCACAAGTAGCAATACTCATATGCGTCCATTGTACTAGAGAAATAATCTACTATTGTAACCCTTGTGGTAAATAAATTGTTTAAATTGTTCAAATTGTTTACATTTCTAATATAAATCCTATCTTTTAATTCATATGCTTTTGTGTTGGGATTACGTGAATTCAGATTTCAGTCGATCTAAATAAACTGCAATTCGGAAAAAGTATGAAAATATGTAGTAGTGTACGAAGTATTTAGGCATCCCCTTCACAATCGATGTAAATTAATTAAAATTAAAGAAATAACAATTTACAGTTTTTGTTTATGTAGTGTTCTGGAATTCAGTGTACACGGTGTGAATAGAGACGGATAGATCAACTATGCAAGCAATAAAGTATTACTTTACAGGGGTATGACTGAGCTATAACGTAACCGATACGTTGTGCTTCAGCGTTCCATAGAACGTCCATAACGTTCATGTCGATGCAGGAAAAATTTTACCTCCTACAAATAGAGTGAGATTATAGACAGCAGACATGAGTTGAATTTGATTTTTTTCCAATAAAACTCTCAGCGTACTTTGTGTTCTCAGACAGCTTTACGCTGGTTTAATGCAATAAATTGACAAATTATGTTGACTTGAATGTGAATATAGACTTGAATATGAGGCTCAGCCAACGTTTCTTGTACCATCGTCAAACATGACGGCGTTTGCTAAAGTAAAACTATAATTCATCAGTGAAAAACATATTTTAATGAAAATTTTGAATACATCTCATCTACTCATCATTCAACTAATTCACTTTTTGTGTTAGGATAACATCGGAGTGAATTCGAGTCGACATAAATAAGTTGAAAATAAGTAACGGATATTGACAGCATTGTGTAGTGTTCAGGTATCCAGTTTACAGGATGGAAGGTTATCGCGACGGACAGGCTAACCCGCCTGCCAATTAAGCACGCAACAAACTGCGTGCATGTATTATTGTACAGCAGGGCTTCTCAATCAGGGGTGCATTTTGCATAGCAGGGGTACATTTGAAATCTCAGGGGTACATGAAAGCATTTGGTACTATTGGATTTACCATTATAAACGCCTTAAAAGATACAATTAGTTGTATTTTTATAGTTGCTTAAGCCTTTAATTGTGCTGAGGGTGCATGAAGATACACCCTTATAGAGGGTACACGACAATAGAAAGGTTGAGAAGCGCTGCTGCATAGGAAGATTTTGCAGGACTATTCTAACTGGTTGATCATGTGGAAAGCCTAAAATTTGCCACTACAGTTCATTAGTGGATCAGAGGATTTGAGCTTAATTCCGTGTTAAAATACACCATTCTTAATGATCACATACTAATTCAATCGATATACAATTAATGAATGAAAAACATTTTCAATTAAGTTCTGCATGTATATGTCAGTATGTAGAACATATTGACGAAAAAAAATAATTTGAGACACATAAACACATGAATTAATGTAAGTTCATCAAATTTCCAAGTGCATCCGCATAGGATTTACCAAGCGACCGTATAGATGGCATCATTCTGTCAATCACGTATTCACAACTATCCGATAGCCAAATGTAGAAAACTATGATACAACACACAAAAAGCATAAAAACTGTACTTTATAATATTGACATCGCAAAATTGCGTACAATAATTCCCTTTATTATTTTCGTTCACGGAGGAGCGGCAAGAAGAAGTTAACGTTTGTCTCATAATTCGTGACTTCAAATAAGGTATTCAAATCCCACTTGATTTTATAATTTGTACAGGTTCTGCTGAGGGTTGTCTCTGTCGATGTTAGAGTGACAATCAAAAGACATCAAAAGGTTTTAGTATACAGTCAATGAAGTACGTGATCCGAGTAAAATTCAAGAACACGTATATATACTCTTTCTCCGGAATCAATTTTAAAAAATCTTTAGCACTTTAAATTTCAATCTCGAGTTCAAAAACCTCTGCTGCAAGAGAAAGTAGCGTTGGTAAATGTTGACGAAATCCTCGGCTCTATATAATTTTAAGTAACGATGTGATCGAAATTATATTTTCTACTTAGCTTTTTCTTTTCAACTCTACGTCGTTGGATTAGTAAATGATGGCTGAGTTATATGTAAGCAGATTTTTACTTTTGGCTGGCACTTCATCACACTTCTTATTAAAAAAAGCAATCATTCATTGCATAATAAGACCAATTGTGCCTTTAGTTTTCAAAAACTGCAGCTCTTCTTCACCAGTTTGAAACAGATAGTTTCCCACCAATCCGTATTCACCTGGAATAGGACTTCACGGAAGAGCGGAAATTGCTAGTTATTTTTAGATCACTCCGAGGAAAAGGAAATAGATTCTATTCTAAAACCATCCTCAGGGCGTGAGAACGGAGCGTTACCTCAGTCGAACGCTGAGTCAGCGAGAACTGCGCCTTCGTTTTCAGAATTCGCGGAAACTTCCAATAGCGGACGATCGCTCTAATGTACACATCTCCGCGCTGGGTTGCGCCACGCTACTTCCCGGATTATGGTTACTGTATAATGTTTCCTTCTTGGGGTGATGAAGAAAGCGGTTTCAATGAGGATATCGAACTCATTTATATTCCATGAAACGTTACTGAATTCTCGCAACTGTTATGAGCCAACCTTGTATGGTATAAACTATTGTACGTCCCATATAGCGTATTAGAGCGTTTCTTCGTGAGTTTTACAGCTAAAGCTCAAAATAAGCAATTCCTTAGATATATTAGTTGTGTACAAGTTCACAACAGTACGTGCCTCTTCCTCAGGTTTTGGTCCCACGAAATGTAGAAATTAACATTCCAAGATTTCCTTCTTTATCAAAAAAAATTATCTAGAGATGCCGCAATAAAATTTGCCGATTTAAACTCGCTATATTACGGAAAATATTTGTGCTAGAAGGCTGAAATAGATATTGTTCATGCGCACAAGTCGTAAATTTCATGTGTTCCTTGTTTAAGTAGTTAGTAGTACTCAATACATTTATCAATACAAACGACAAAATCTACCAAGACATTCTGCCATGATTGGCATCGATGAATGCAATATCTCGAGCACGTCTTGAAACGCTGACAACAATTTTACCTACCAACACGTATCCTGATGAATGGCTTCAAAAAGATTACTTTTCTCAGCCCACACTGCACGTGGAACCATGGACTGATTGGAAGCCTGATTTCCTCCACAGCTAAATTTACACAAATCAAATTTTCCTTGGCCAGCAAAGTCCCCTGATATTACATTCAACGATGCCAATCTTGGCAAAATGTCTTAGCAGATTTTGTAGTAGTAATTGATAAATGTATTGCGTACTGTGGTGGCAGGGAAAGTTGAACAGGGAGCAATTAAGTAAAATTTTCGATCTTGTACTTATGAATAAAATCTACTTCCGCCTTCCAATACTAATACTCTTCATATCATCGCGAGTTTAAAACAGCAAAATTTTTCTATGGAGTTTTGTTGGAGAAGTATTGAGTCTTGCAGCGTGTAACCTCATCCAGTTGAAAAATGAGGTTCTAGGAGCTATTGATGTCAATAATACACCGAATGTTGAAGTAAATTTTTCTCTTTTTATTGATAAATGTAGGCTATAGAGTGAGGAGTTGCCATTTTGAAAGTTGAACAAGAAATAAAACGAAATTTTAGGTCTTGCACTTTTTAATGCAACCTAATTTGGCCTTTCTACAATAGCACTTCAACAACTACTGTACATCGGTTTTGAATTGGCTTTTTTAAGCGAACACCCTGCAGTAACCGTGAGGCTAAACAAACATACCTAGTGATTAAAGATGTGACAATTCGCAGCATATTATAAGACTATTTCTGCTCTCGAGATTTATATGCCGCATAGATTATGCACAAAGTCACTGGCATGCATGTTGGACCGAAATGCATGTTAGTGCTATTGATGGAATTATGCGTATGTTATGTCAGAAATCGTTCAATCTAGTGTGCATATTATATACTCAAAGTCAGTCCCGGAATATGGAATAAAGTTAATCTGTTACTGGATAAGTATATTTTGAATGTACTTGAACTTTGGAGGTTTGAATGGAAATTTCAATAAAACGAAGGTGTAATCTCAGGTTTTTCAAAATATGACATAGGGGAATTAAATTCTGACCTCATTACTAGGTAGACACTTTCAAACATACACGTATGGAAAAGAAAGTTTTATTAAACAATTCAAGAAATACAATTAAACCTTGGAATTGCACTTTATTGTTAAATTAAATTAGTATTTGTTTTCAAAAGTGAATCTCCATCTATCATCTGCTAATACAGTTTTGTATTAACGGGAAAACACCCGTTCTATATAGAAAAAACAAGAGGAGCAAATGTATAGCAAGATATATCCGATGGAACAAATTCACTAATAAACTCTAGTCCTTTTGCGAGCTGCCAGGATAGTACGGCATTACATTGCCCTGAACCTACTGTAACCTTTGCTTTTGGTTAGAACGCTGGTCAACTTTTAATGATAGCTTTGGTCGTAGGTGTTTTTTAAAGTCTCATCCACACAATCCATCATTTGGAGTGGAAGAAACTTTAATCCATTAGGGAGTCCTCGATTTTCCAACTTGGCAATTATAGAAGTTACTACAGAGAACGTAGAATTTATGAAGGCCCAACATGTTTTCACCACGGTCTGCAAAAGAGTCTGACACTCCACGCTACGAGAATCTTCGCCATCGAATGACATGAAGACAGTAGCTCCTCAGTATATTGGAGGATTTCGCTGTTAGTTTTTCCCTCCGGCATTGTTGTGTACTGCACGCTGTACTACCGCTGTACTTAGAATACACTACTTAGTGTTATCGGTACAATCTATATTTTGCTTCTTGTGTTCCAATAGCCAACTATAAAACTTACAGCCATATACATTCTTCTAAAATACCATAAATTCATATATCTCATTCCGCTCATGACTTTAGCCATGACTCGAGAATCGCACACCATCTTGTTAGAGAGTTCCATGTTCAAAATTGACCAAGTTATGCATATTTATCAGTTAGCATATATGCACACGTGCATATTTTATGCTCTTGAAAAATATGCCGAGTTACTGCATATATGCTGTAGAATAAAACGAGCCATGGGCAAAATGTAAGTTTAATTTTTGTGACACCAATTAAAACAAACCTAATTTCAATAGTAAAAGTTAAACGCACTATGGAAAGAGTTAACGCTTGTGCTGGGCTTGTCTGCCAACAAGCCTCACCCTGACACATTTGCTGTTCTTGATTACCGCTCTTCTTCTTGAGTCACCTGCAGATTAAGAACGCAAACGAGCTCTACCGAAAATTATCAGATTCAAGGCGCTTCAACACTTGAGAGCTGGAAGCACTTCAGCGCTTCAGGCTTCAGCACTCGGTCACCAGGAAAGGAGGCTCCAATAGCTCTCCTTGGTTTCGGGACATCATCGTCGTTCACCTGGGACCTAGATGTAAGACATTTTCATTCAAGATCCTATTATTGTTTATTATTCTATGAAGAAAATTGGATGTCAACTATTGTGAAAATACGAACTTCTTCATAAACATGTAAGCTCTTCGTGAAGCTCCAAACCGAAGATTGGAGCCGAGGCAGCTCTGCGCTCTCATGGCCCGGCGCGGCATGGAGAAGTTCCTGCAGCGACTTCGCGCCATTCTGTCTTCGCCTCACGCAGTGGAGGCGTCGCAGCGGCTCAGCGGCGCTCCTCGGCCGGCGCACGTCTCTTGAGCCCTACTGCACGGAGGAACGGCATTCTAAGCACGTCCTTTATGGTGAGTTGGGAAGCAATTCCAGTGCGGTGTTCTCTTTCCATCTCAGTGCATCGATTATTTTAATTGCCAGTGCGAACGGATATTATAAATTAAATTTTGTCTGAGCCGTACATAACTTTAAACTTTAGGCTCAAATAAGCTTAAACTCTTTTGTAACCTAGCAACCAGTCTAGCTGGTTAGCTAAATGCCATTGTTTGGGCTAATATTGTTCAGCTACTGCAGGCTCGTAAAATAGAGTAATCTTAAATCTTTCCTAAAGTTTTGTGAGCCGCGTCAGCATGACCATTTAGTTTCCCTGCAAGGTATAAAAATTAAATATTAAAATTATATTTTCTCTTAAAAGTACGAGTACTGGCTCAGACTTCTTGAAGCGAGCTGGAGGAGTGCGGAGGGTAACCGCGCTGGCCCGTTGCTAAAACTCCGGGCTCCCACCGCTACGTCATCGGGGCGAACCGTGCCGGCGAAGCCATACATTAATGTTCTATTCATTTTTACTGTTCGTACCTATGCTCAGTAAAATCATGGCTGCCGCATATAGTTTTACTCCTTTGGTGGCCCTTCTCCAGATTTCATTTTCAAGATATGCAATATGCACCATATCACATCCCTACTCATTATCAACGGGGAATTTTCAGCTGCGAAAAATAACTCTGAGCCATCCAGTTTTAATTGTTACTTGAAAATGCTTGAATTTTCTTTCATTTCTTCTTTGTGCGGACGCTTGACTGCGTTGTTTGATAACACACTGTACGACCGTTTCTTTCTACGACCGGGTGTTTGCGTGAACTATCTACATTTCAAGTTTTTTGTTATCTAGTGGTAAAAGCCTTTTTAAATAATGACAATGAACTGTAGTCTACGATGAAGTATGAACTTTGAGGCAAGTGTCCACTTCTTAAATTGAGCATGCAAGTGTCCAGTTTTGCATAGAACGACCTCGTTTTATGGTAAATGTAAGGTACACCGACTTTTCACTTTCTGTTGCCCTTTAGGTTTTCTTGTTAGTTTTGACTTGCACGCTTACATCTTGGGAGAAATGTTTGAAACTTTTACACATTAGTAATGTGGAGTTATAGATTCCGAAGAGTTTGCTGGTAAAGAACGATTACTTATACTTTGAGTCACTTTCTCCACGCTACGTGTGATGTGCCAGCATAACCTAATTAATTGAAAATATTTGAATTGCTGAACATTCGTTGTCGAAGTTGTAAAATGTAGGGTCGGTCATCACAGCAACGAACGAAGATGTTTCTCCGTCCAACATGCGTAAAACGATCAATTTTTTCTCAAGACTCCTGCTTCGAGCAGAAAACTTTACTTTCACAGATTCTTTCGAACAAAGGAACTCTAAAGTCAAATTGACAAGTTTTAAACTTCTGTATAACAGCCAATATTTTTTCCATTTTGACTAGCTATAGAATGCTAATATTTAAGAATGTACTTCATGGTTTCACAGCTTCAAAAACTTTCACTATGTAACATTTCCGCTTACAGAACCCCTTTGTATCAATTTTTATGCTTCGTGTTCATACATTTACTTTTTGTAGCATTTTTGAATATTTACTTTGTTTTTACTAAATATGAATATTGAATACAAAACAAAAATGAGTTCATTTTCTACTTTTTGCAAGCAAAACTTCGGATTTGTGTTGTGTCCAAACCGATGCCCACAGCTGAGGAATTGAAGTGATCAGCACCCCGCCGTTACAAGTAACGTCCCGCACACAATCCGTTCACGGACACGCAACTGCGCATCCTTATGACAGCGCCATAAATATGGCACGATTCTACGAAAACTGTACACGACTCTTCATATTTCAAGATAAATTGGAACAAAATCAATTCTAATTATACTCAATTGAAGTTATAGTTTTTTTAATATATATCTCACATTAATTGAACCAAAGTCGAGCTTCGTTGCGAGGTTGGAAGCTCCGAAACTCGCCAAATTATGCTAGTTCTGGGAATAAAAAAAGCTTCCGAGTAGAACTTTATTGTTTAAAGATTTGAACACACGACTTGTTTATTCATAGGTGCTACTCTTGCACAAAATTATTATTAGGTGGGATACGGACTTGAAGAACGTCGACAATGTTAATGGCTTAAATATGATACAAACGATATTACCGAAGTCGTTACAAGTGTAAAGTCGACTCAGAAAATTACACTAATAAAAGCTTGAACAAGCACAAATTTTCATATTATGATAAACTCCAAACGAATGCTGCACGAATATCAAAATCGTCGGATTGTGGTGTTAAAAATTCTTTGCAAATCAACGAATTAAATTTACTAAAGCAGAGACAAAACTAAGTTTCTTACATAGGAGTACAAGAACTATCTAATGCAATATGAAAATTTTCAATGCAATTCATTAAAAACCTACGCAGGAAGCTCACCAACTTTAGTTCATAACTTAAAAAGTAATTCAATGCAAATCGAGCGAACGTTTTAAGAGAATAATAGCAGAAAAATAAACACAACATAAGAATAAATAAAGCACACGTAACAAAACACCAACACACTGGACTAGGCAGGCTTACACAGGACAACGTAACTCGTAAAACTTGGTAACTTCACACGTAAGCCACAGGAGATGGTGCACGAGCACTCTAGAAGAGCTAAATGCCAACACAATACGCTGAGACAGACACGCTCACACGGTGCAGTGCAGTCTTAACTAAAATGTGGTCCATAATCACACTTTCAGGGAGAGGAATTGGTTCGACTTCGATGATTGGACTGCACGTAACAGAAGCCGTCGAGGCAAGAGAAAGCACGTAAGAAGAAATGAATGAAATTAATAAGACATGAAGAAGATAAAGAAAGACACGAAAAAGATAAAGAAAGACGCAAAAAAGATAAAGAAAGACACAAAAAAGATAAAGAAAGACACGAAAAAGGTAAAGCGAGACACGAAGAAGGTAAAGCAAGACATGAGGGAGAGATAAGCTAAAAGACATGAAGGAGGGAAGCTAAAAGACATAAAGGAGGGAAGCTAAAAGACATAAAGGAGATAGGCACGAATCGATTAAAACCTTTTGGCATGAAGAGTCACACTAAGAAATAAAGTTGCAGTCACAAGCGTGGCAGAACTTAAAGTACATTTAACGGACGTGCAAAAGAAAATACTTATGTAACTAAATAATTTTGGTTTTCCTAGTCAATTTGAATTTCAGTTACATTCATCACTACTTTATGATGAATTTCAGTAGCCTACACAGCTACTTCATGATGAATTTCGGTAGCATACACAGCTACTTTATAATGAATTTCAGTGCCATTCACAGTTACTTTATAATAAATTTCAGTAGCATACACAGCTACTTTATGATGAATTTCAGTAGCATTCATAGCTCCACAACGAAGATTTTCAGGAGCATTCAAAGCTTTCAGTAGTCTCATTTTCTTAAGAACACAAATCAATAAGAAGTAACTTTTATGACAAAAAAAATAGAACCAATGTACAAATAAGCCAGTGTACAGAAAAAAAACAGTATTTAATGAATGTTTTTATTAATTTAGAGACAAGTGTCTACTTGTTTTTACGTTCTTTTTTTTTAAATTTGACTCGCCTGTATTTCAGCAGTGAAGACAAAATTTTGGAAACACTAAATGCATGCTTTAAAAAAGTTCATTTATACATTAGTTCCCCATATCATCAAAGTTATATTCCCTACAAATCAACTGATAAATAATACAAGTATATCATACAAACAATGAACGTAAAGATTTTGAAGAATATAATCACTTTGATTTCATCACAAAAAACGAAGCAATAGATTTTTGACCTTTCGGTAACGCTTTCTCGATCGTTTTTTTTCCGCCAGGTAGACGATAGATCCCAGTCTTGGACTTTTTAGATCCCTCTAGACTTGGAGCCAAGTTTGAAATATCGCTCAGTAGCGACCGCTTGCTCGAACGTTTAGGCTGCGACACGCCACTCCCAGTCTGCGCACTCACAAGTTTCTCCTTCCCTCCATCACCGTCCTTGCTGTCATCGCACGCTTCCAGTTGAGATATATCGTTCAAGAGCGACCGCTTGCGAACAGGCAGCGCTTCCCGACTTCTCTTGATGGTCTTTCGTTTTTGTTGGTTCATAGAACTCTTAGGGCTTCCAGCAGTGCTGACCACCCTGCTTCTGTCAGGCAACTCTGCAATGGCTGCGAGCACCTGCTGTGAAGAGGGTCGCACAGGACTCTTCACTTCAGGAGACTCCAGCACCTGCACACGAAACCTATCACGTTCAACTCTGTATTTCAAACAGATCGAGTGATATGAACACACGTACCTATACAGCTATTGGCAAGCCCTTCCTTATAAAATATACCTACATACATACTAAAGCTCTTTCTTGTAGATACGTAGGTATGTGGCTAGATATAACTGTATAAGTATATTCACAAAATAGCACAACAGGAGGCTTCAGGAGATGGCCTAAGCATTAGGAATTGAGCTCTAAAATTAAACTGCTAATAACTTTTTATCCTGACTCAATACGATTCAAAATGACCTTATCTGACATAACCTAACCTAGCCTGAATCAATTTCAAGTTATGCAGCGCATTCTTGACAATGTGACGCCACATGCTGGAGAATACGGATTGAAAAGCCATCAAGAGTCAATTTACGACAAACATACATAGGTTCTTTGCCATAAGCATATTCCTAATTGTAAATTATCATAGTAACAAAGCAGCAATGAAGGGTAGCTGAACTTAAGTACACTCAGTTTAAACTCTCACAAAAGCCTTATGCCTTTCAACATAGAGTTTGCAAGTACTAACCCTCACAACACACACTGCTTGCGCATGCGATGTCACGGAATATAAAAATGTTAGGGTGAGAGTCTTTGTTTCAATGCTGAAAATATCTATAAAGACACAAGGGTGTTCAATATTTTATTGGCACCAACTTGCAGATTGTAGCACAGTATTTACCTAATACGTTATGTGAAAAAAAATACTTAAACCCAAGTTATCGTTATAAATACATTGGTTAAAATGACTTCACTTCTTTCTCCTACAAACATGTATAGGCAACATCTATACCCAAAGAATACAAAGATAGCATATTGGTGCATAGGAACAGCAGTTCTGTCCCCTACTCCTGTTAACACGATATTCAATTCAGACCACGCAAAAAGATGCAAACATTACCTGAATAGGCGACAAATTATCAGGGGCCCAAGCCATGCAGGACACGTGACGCTTGCTGCGCACGGGCGTGGCGTGGTGACTCTTCATGAGACGCACGCGGAGACCCAGGTCAACGTCCCCATCCTCGCCAGGCAAATCCGCCGCAGCGGGCGGGGTGTGGAAGAGGCTCAGCACAGACGGCACTCGCACCGGCGTAAAGGCAGCCGGACTCCCACCCCCCTGGCTCATGACCACTTCACCGTCACCTCCACACAGGGACATGAAAGACGCGACGCTGTCGTCGCCGAAACTCCGCTCACTCGTGCAGCGGTCACACAGCCTCTGCAGGAGGGATAGCACAGGGTACGGGAGCTTAGCCCGCGCGGGCCCGGGTTTGCTATTTACAGAACCGGTGGAAATAGGCTTGTTGTTTTGCGCGTCAAAGCGACGAAGGCACTGGTCCAGCCTGTTCTGAAGGCCTTTGTAAACCTCCTCAATGGTGGACACCTTGATGGGACACTTCTGTGCATGCACACCCGTGCATTGCTTCACCACGTAGCGTTTGATCTTCGCCAGGATCTGGCTCGCGGCCGTACTGAAAAACGAACGAATTCATCAAGTTTAATAGGTTCTTTCACAGTAAATTAGTAGCGCCAAGGTATTTAATTTCGTACCATGTGCCAAACAATTTAGACATAGATTAGGCTGGAGATGCTTCAATTTCCGTGAGTGAGAATACAAGACAAAATATCGAGGTTCAAAACGAAAGTTTAAATAGAAGAGACATGAATCAACCACTGTTCTTAAGAGAAAAATGCTTCTCTTTACTGCTTATAAATTAAACAAATTTTTTATGTCCATACTAATAGATTTCACTCATTCAAATTTTGAACAAACCAAAAATATGGACTATACATTACTATATATTTATATATATTCACAGCATTATATTAATCAACTCCCATGGTAAATTTCACATTATTTTTATTTTCCTTGTCGGGTTACATCATTTGTCTTTCGAAAAAGTTATTTCAGACACACCTCTTACCCAACACACACACCACTAACCCAACACAACGGTAGAAGAAACAAGGTAGGGTCATTTCTATGGGAGAAAATACACCCCCTCTTGTTTGGCTAGCCAATAGAACGGCTTTATTTTAAACAAACTTTGTGACGTCACCAAAATGCAATGTCGTTTGGCCAATAGTAGAGCCAGATTTAGGTGTAGCAGTGCTATCAGATGCAACATGAGCACTGCTATTGGTTCGTTGCCGTGACGTCAGCAAATCATACCGTCAACGAAAAAAGACTGGTTTGAACCTACCTTGTTTCCTATACCGTGCCCAACACACATACCACTCCCCGACACACACCGGACACAGGGCACATCCTCAACAACAGTGGAGAGCGCGTTGATGTGCTCCACGAAGTGAGTGAGGTGCGTCACGTGCGTCAGGACGGCCGAGTCGCTCGCCAGCTGGTACCCATTTCCGCCCAGCCGCCGCTTCTGCACCACCGACACCACCGTCTGCAACACCGGCCCCATGACTCAGTTGTGGGTAGCTTTGATACATGGACGTTGACCAAAACAAATACTCTCAGTTCTTCTATCTGAATAATTTTTATCTATGAGTATATACACGTAAAATTTAAGTTCCTACAGGTCTGTTAAAAGGGTGCAGGTCTGTAGACTGAAAAGTCTACGGGTCTGTGGCATAGCACGTCTACAGTTACAAGTCTGCATGGTCACAAGTCTGCATGGTCACAAGTCTGCATGGTCACAAGTCTGCATGGTCACAAGTCTGCATGGTCACAAGTCTGCATGGTCACAAGTCTGCACGGCCACAGGCTTGCTCAGTCATATGGCCACAAGTAAGGGATCTATAGAAGACAACATAAAGAGCAATATTCAAAAATCAACACGGCTGAATATGCTGCAAATAAAAAGAGATTTGTACGTGCGTGATGCACAAACGACAACACCCAGGTTTCAGTTGTCATATGTGGAAGCAGCCTAATTTTAAAAATCCCTCATTTTCTCGATATCTGGTAAATAAAGCATAACTCCGTAGCCGACAAAAAAAGGGCGTCGTGTGAAAGTCACAGAGCTTTTACGAGAGGTCCAGACTTTGTTGAAAGCTAACATCACCCCTTAGTCTTAGATCTGTCTGATCTGACATGGGTTTGTGAGTAGAGATAGCCCTCAGTGCTCCCTACATAGAGAGATAGTAAGAGCAGGGCCTCGTAATTTACAGTCAAAGCTGTCGATGAACAGTCACAGCCGTCAGTGTTGCGTTTCGTATCTATATCTCCATGCACACCTCATTAACTGTGATTGGCGTCTAGTAACGTTCTTCTGAAACTCTACATTCATAAACACCATCGTACGTAACCCCTTATTATCATTGGGCAAAGCCCCAACCAGAATTTTTATCCAACCTTAAAATCCTGGATTTTTAAATCTCTCGTAACAAGACAAAGAGATGCTAGCACCCACTCCCTTGCTCAAATGAGAGCAATGATGAGCGTAATGGTTCAACTGGTTGGCATGCACCACAAGACACAACACAGAAGAGCACATCCTGCACGGAACACGTCGAAACGAAGCCTTGGCTGACCTGGAACATGGGCATGTTGATGCGCCGCGCCTCCTGCTTGATGGTAGCGAAGGCGGCCGGCGACATGGCGGTGCCTGGCAGGCTGCAGTTGACCGCCAGCGCCATCTCGTCACGGGTATTGAGCAGCAGCCGGATCTGGCACACCATCACCTGACACACAGCTATGTCATCATCACCATCGCCACCATTATTTATTTAGCGACCTCTTATGAAGGTAAAGGCAATTAACTTCATAAGAGATGGGTGTGTAAGGTGTAGGTCGCTAAATACAGAAAAGAATTTCTTGCAAACAGCAGAACGGGTTAGACACATAATGAGTTCAGTGATTGGGTATCGGAACATTGGCGATGATGGAGTTTCGGATATGACCTCCAAGATTATTTCATGCCCATGTTATAAGAATAATGTTAGGAAATGAGAACGCCGTCGATGGAATTCATTAAAAGTCCTTAGTTATCATAGCAAAGTAGTTAGGAGCTCTCACCCATCGGGTAGTGTGTTTGAGACCTAGCAGTGTGAGCATGGAGTTTGTTCCCATTACGAAAAGAATGAAAAGATGGTCAAAATTCCCCTCCCTACCCTAATGTTTGAAATAATAACTAGCAACCATCATTGTCTTAGAGTGATAATAATAATAATGAGGGGTGTTGATACAATCAACATTAAAGCACGGACACGGGTCCTTTACTGCTCCCCTTCATGCATGTCGTCTGCGATCGAAAGGTCGATTTAGAAACTCATCATTAAAGGTACGTCAATTGCAATGCAAAGTTACTGAAACATTTAAATTAGGTCGTAGACATCTATCACACGAAGATAGTTCATTAATTCCTTGACGTCTAAATGGCGTCCCAATACCGTCTCGACGGTAGGTTGTAGCGTTTGGCAAGCCTTTATACAATTTCTACTAATTGTTAGACTTTCACATTCTATGATTAGGTGTTTGACAGTTAGTGTTGAGTTGTTGCAAAACTCGCATACTGGTGCAATATCAGGTATCTCGTTGTTCATCAGGTAGCCATGCGTTAAGAATGTGTGTCCTATTCTGAGTCTGTTAACTATTATTTCCTCTTTACGTGATATTTTACCTAGTTCCAATTTCGTGCCTGGTGATGGCTGTATTTCCCTCAACCTGTCTCTGCAATTTTCCCACCTAGTCTTCCACTGGTCAATCATCTTTTGTTGTATTAATGGTTTCCAGTCTGAGTGGCAAATAAGAATGAATTCTTCGGGTCTTCGGGTAGCGTTCTTAGCTGCCGTATCTGCAGCATCGTTACCGCCTATTCCGACATGGGAGGGGATCCAGCATATGTTGATGAGTTTGCCACTTTTTTGCACGTCGTGTATTTCGTGTTGTATTCGGCGTAGTACTGGGTGATGTGTCTCGCAATTTAGGCCGTTAACGACACTCAAAGAGTCACAGTAAATTACATATTTTTTATCTCTTTTATCTCTAATGATGTTAAGGGCCAAGTGAATTGCGTGTATTTCAGCTGAATATATTGAGGCTTCCTTCGGAAGTGTTGCAGTGCGAACAATAGTGCGACATACTGCCGCCGCTCCTGTGCCACCCTCCCCTCGTGAGCCGTCCGTGTATATGGTCACGTATCCATCATATTGTTCTTTTGTTATTCTTTTATGCTCTCGCCGGATTATGTATTCGGGAGTTTCGTTCTTTGGGAGTTCGGTTAGTTCTGTATTTATAGTTGGTTTTGTTAAAGCCCATGTAGGGGTATCAATGTTTAATAGTCGGTAGGAAAAGTCTGGTTTAATTCGGTTTTTCCTCAAACTTAATTTTTCTATTAGTATTTGCATTCTGATGGCCAAAGTTGGGGTTATTCTCCTATTTTGAAAGAGTAGTCTATTGCTCGCCGTTACAGTGCAACTAAAAGCGGGGTTTCCGTGCTGACTTCGGACCTTGTAGTAGTAGCAGAGTGAGAGATAATTTCGTCTAATATCGGGAGGCATTTCATTGCAAATAATATATAGGCTATTTGTTGGGCTGGATCTAAATGCTCCCGTAGCGATTCGTAGTGCCTCGCGCGTAATTGACTCGAGGGGTTTCAAAGTTGTTTGACTGGCAGAGTTATAGATTATTGATCCATAGTCGAGAATTGATCTTGTCATACTTCTGTAGATTCTGAGAACTGTGGTTTGGTCGGCTCCCCAGCTTTGAGCTGTTATTGATTTCAGTACGTTAAGGCTGTGATTTCCTTTTTTCTTTAGAGCAGCGATGTGTTGTTGCCAGTTCAATTTATCGTCGAAGATTAGGCCTAGGAATTTATGTGATTTGGTGTATTGAATGTTTTCGTTATTGATTTTGAGTGTTGGGCTGAGGAATAGTCCGGGTATAATATTAAAATGAATTGCTTTACTTTTGCTCAGTGAAAATTTGAATCCATGATTTTGAGACCACTTAAATATATTATCAATACAGGATTGCATTTTGTTTTGAATGACCTGGAGGTCTTGGTGGTGGTATCCGACTTGCAAGTCGTCAACATATAGAGAGTAATGGAACTTGTTGTCCGGTGGAATCTGTTTAGCTATGTCGTTTATTTTGAGGGCAAATAATGTAACTGAGAGGACACTGCCTTGAGGGACTTCGTTTCGCTGTTCGTAGGTGTTTGAGTTATAGTTATCCACTCGGACACTCAGTGTTCTATGTTCTAAGAATTTGGTGATGAAAATTGGTAGTCTACCCCTGAGTCCAATGTCAAATAAGTCACGTATAATCCCATATCTCCATGTTCTGTCATAAGCTTTTCGAGGTCAAAAAACACTGAAATGAAGTGTTCTCTGTTTGCAAAGGCTAATCTTACGGTCGAGTCTAGTCTGACCAAGTGATCTACAGTACTACGCCCTCTCCTGCATCCACACTGCGCTTTATTTATTATGTTATGCATATCAAAATATTCTATCAGTCGGTTATTGATCATTCGTTCCATAAGTTTGCACAGACAGCTCGTTAGTGCGATCGGTCTGTAGTTGTTCGGCTTACTGTGGTCTTTTCCAGGTTTTGGGATTGGTATTATTATTGAGTGCTGCCATTGTGGTGGGACGTAGCCCGTTGTCCAGAATTTGTTAAAAGTGTTCAAGATGTATTGTTTAGCTGGTAGTTTTAGGTGTTTGATCATGTCGTATGTTATTTTGTCGTTTCCTGGTGATGTGTTTTTAGTTTTTCTTAGGGCGGATTCAAATTCATGCATATGGAAAGTTTGGTTATAGATTTCTACGTTTGGCGAACTGAAATGGATCGGTATAGTTTCATTTGCGGTTTTTATTTGTTGAAATTCAGGGGAATAGCTTTGGTCGCTTGACACTTCGCTGAAATTCTCAGCCAGTTTATTCACAATATCAGGGATTGTGCTGTAGTGTATATTGTTTTCGATCAATATATGGACTTTTCTTTGTATTCGACCTTTTATTTTCCTTATTGTTTCGTATACTCTGGCCATTGGTGTGTATTTATTAAGTTGGTTTACGAAGTTCTTCCACGTTTCCTGTTTGCTTGCTCGAATTTTGTATTTATGATTTGCCCTTGCTCGTTTCCAGTTAATTAAGTTAGTAAGGTTTTTGTTGCGGTGGTATTTCTTGTAAAGTTTTTCTCTTTCTTCTTTTGATTCTTGGAGTTCTTTTGTCCACCATGGTTTGGGGTAGTATTTTCCTGGTATATAAGTTGGGATGGCTTTTTCAGCCGCTGAGTAGAACCGCTGGTATAAGTCGGTGATTAGTTGTTCGTTATTAGTTGTTGCATTCAACATCGGCTTGTTCCATGCATTGTTATTGGAATATAGATCCTAGTTAGCTTTTGAGTAGTTCCAGATAGTTGATGGGGGTTGGTTGGGACGATTTTCGTTAAGGTAGGTAATCAAAATTGGGCAATGATCGCTATCACCCGGCGAGTCGAAAGCAACCCAGTCTAGTAGCACGGCCAATGTAGGTGAGCAAATTGTCAGATCAATAGCTGATTCTGAATTGTATCCTACTCTAGTGGGTGAACCGGTATTTAATAGGCAAAGGTTATTGTTTGTAATAACAGTTTCTATCAGCTTCCCCCTATTATCTGTATTCTTGCAGCCCCATATGGTGCTGTGTCCGTTGAAGTCGCCGGCTAGGATGAAAGGGTTCGGTAGTTGGTGGATTAGGTTATTTAGTTTTTCGTTTGTGACTGTTTGTCTACCGGGTATGTAGATGCTGCAGATGGTTATCAGCTGTCCTATGTTTACTTGAATGGCCACGCTTTGTAGTTCAGTCTGTAGATTCAGTTCACAAAAAGGTATTGAGCTATGGACATATATTCCAACACCTCCATGGGGGGTTCTGTTGTAATGACCATGTCGTAGCACATTACTGTAGCCGTTTATTCTAAACTGGCAGTTATCCCATAGCTTTGTTTCTTGAAGTGCTATTATACTGGGTTGGTGGTTGTTTGTTTCCATTAGTTCATCTTTCTTTCCCCTGATGCCTTGGCAGTTCCACTGCAGGATTCCCACGTTAGCCATGGGGTGTGTTTGATTTGATTTTGTTATTCAATCGTTCAATTAGTTACTTTCTTTTGGGTGATCTATCTCTAATCCTAGAGTCACGAGAGTAGTGTGATTGTTCCTCATCTGAGTAAATTTGTCGTTTATCATGTCTGTTGCGGCTGTAGGTGGGGGATCGTGATTTTGATCGTGATCTTGGTCGCTTCTTGTTTTGGGTTTTGGAAGGTTTGTGCTGCTTTGGGGGTTTGAATTCGTTGAATATTCGTCTGGCTTCTTGTCTCATAATAGGGTTGCATTCGCTCGTGCCATCTTCCTCATTTTCAGATCCTTCGGCTGTAGTTTCAATATTAATTGTGGATTTGAGCAATTGTGCTGGGTTGGGTTTAATGCGGAGTATCTCTTTTTCGCATGTTTCGTGGTCGCGTTGTGAAGTTTGCGGTGGTTTGGTTTCTGGTGTATCGGTTGTGTTATCAGTTGTACCTGGTTCGTTACAAAGTGGGGGAGCCATATTTTGTTCGGTGATCGTTTGGTTTTTGGTAGCCGCCATAAAGGGTTGGGGTGTTGGTACTTTAGGTATTTGATCCGTTCGATTTCTGGTTATTTGTGCGTAGCTTTAATCGAGTTGTGGGGATCGTTTGTGGTATATTATAAGGGCTTGTTCTCTTGATACGTTTTGTTTAGTACGGATAGAAATTAGTTCTTGTTGCTTGCGTTGTTCCGGGCAAGTCCGGTCTCCAGTTTTGTGATTGTTTCCGCAGTGGTAGCATGTCAAGTTGTTTTCCGTGAAATTTGTTGCTTCATGGCCTTTTGTTGCGCATTTTCCACACACGAACTCTTCACTGGTACATCTTTTAGCAGTATGGTTGTATTCCAAGCACTTTTTACACATCATAGGGCGGTCGAAATATTCATATATCCTACTCTTGCAGTCTTGGCCAAGGATGTCGATATACTCAGGGGGGGTTGAGCCTCTGAAAGTTAGAAGTATTGCTTTTGCATTTGTGTTACGGCTTTTTATCCAATTTGCTGGTTCAACATTTTTGATTATCTGGTTTTCCATTAAACCTTGTTTGAATTTCTCGAAGTTGGTGAAGTCGTAGTTATAGATGTAGGCAAGTCCTTTTGAAAGATTTACATAGTTATTTTCTGTTACTTGCACAGGGATGTTGTTTGTGTCTTTGATTTTCTGTATTTCATCTTTTTGTCGTGTGTGATCTAATTCTACAATAAATGTGTTTTTGCCGCCCGATCGAATAGATTTGGGTTTTCCTTGGATTTGGTTTGCAATACATTTTTCTAGGAGCCATGGAGTAATTTTCCGCTTTTCGTTTTCCTGCATTGTTATATTGAAATGAGTTGTGGGGGTGTTCGTATCTGATATTGGTATCTCGGAGTGTCCTGTGACTATCTGTACAGCACGACGCCTATTAACTCGCTGTTCTTGTTGGACTTTGCATATTTCTGTTTCCATGATATGTTTCGGGCATTCTCTGTGGCCAGTTTCATGTTGACGTTTGCAATGCATGCAGGAGAGGGCGCTGCCACATTGTTCGCTGTCATGGCCTGTTTCTCCGCAGCGTTTACAGTTTGCTTCGTTATGGCAGTGTTTGGCTGTGTGGCCGTAGTTTTGACATTTGTGGCAGATCATTGGTCTATTAATAAATGGGTATACTATCGTATCTGATTTTTCGCCTGGGATATATATAGAGTCTGGTGTAGTGTAGCTATTAAAGGTTAGTAGGAGTGGGGTGGTTTGGGAGAATCGAGTTTTAATGAAGCTGGCACGGACAGCGTCACTGATATTGTACTGGCTCTTCAGGCCTTCCACAAAATCTTCCATATTATCTACATCGTATTCTTGAATATATATATTAGTCCTTTGGATTGATTGTAGTATGGGTGTTCGCTGATCTGGCAATTAATGCCGTCGACGTTATTAAGTCTGGTGATGCGCTCAGATTGGAGTTTGTTTCGAGTTTCTATGATAAAGCTATCTTTACCTGAATAAGTTATTCTTTTCGCCTTTAAACCAGTTATTTTGACTATTTCTTCTTGGAGGCAAAATGGATTTATTTGGTTTCTTTCTTCGATTTTGAATTTGACCGAGAAGAACTTTGTATAATGGTCGTTCTTCGTCATTTCTTGGTTCAACGATATGGGTGTGTATTTGTTAGCTTTGCATTGTTTTCTCACATTTTCTTTCTCGCAGCCCATGATTTTACTGTTTTTTCCTATGTTCTGCGCTTTCGTCATTTCTAGGATTTTTTCGAGTGTATTTTCGATTTTCCTTATTCGATCGTCTACATTTTGTGCTTCTTTTTCAACTTCATGTTTATCGGGGTTGATGCATTTGGTTGCATCATCTGCCGCAAGTCTATTCAGCACTTCATTTAATTTAGCCTCCAATTGGTCCACCTTACAGGTAGCACCGTTTGGTTCCGGTGGAGTTTTTTCGGTTGTTTGGTCAAATGTTTCATTGTTTTCGCTTATCTTCCTGGTGATATTGTTAGTTTTGGGGTTTGTTGCATCTACGTTGGTAGCAGTGCTTAGGTTGTTTTTGTTGGGGTTTATTCGTTGTTTTAATTTGTTTTTATTTTTGGCGTACATACTCCCGGCTTCAGAGGGGGTTTCCCCGCCTCGAAGTCGGGGTTTGAGGTATTCGCTGATTGTTGCCAGAAGTGCTTAAAGTTTTACTTTGGGATCCAAAGTAGTAATCCAAAATGGACTATTGGTCTGCGTAACTTAAGTCTATTCTTATAGGTTATTTAAGGGCCCTGGAGTATAGGGCAAATTAAAGAGAAAATAACTACGCAAATGAGACCCAAGCTTCGAAGAGCTCGGGCCGCCGCCCGACTTTGTTCTACCCAACAACGGGGAATTGGAAAAAAACCTAAAATCCTAATCCCTCGAAAGAAAACTCAAAAGATAGAGGAAAGAGCAGTTGGGTATTTCAACAGTACCACCACGAGAAGGTGCCGGGTCAGCTGGATACCTGCTCGTGAGTAGGTATTCCTGTATCAATCCTTGTCTACGACTTCTTTCCCTTCACCAAGCTCAATAATTCAATAATTTGGTACCAGTAAAATTGGTAAAGGGAACAGTGAAATTTCCAGCTCTTAGAGTGAGTTATAAGGCATTTGAAAATTTCATTAGATTAGGCAATAAGTTAGCTTAAGTACCCTGAACCACAAAGAAAAAGTTCCAAAGAGAGCAAAGAGGAATGTTCTATTTTGCATGGAATTAACCCGTCTCCACATGGTCGACCTACCAAGAGGTTTGAAGAAAATGGGTCAACTGTGCAACTTACTGTACATTCATTAATCACGTTAGAAGTTTCATTGGGGGTTCATGGTAAAGAGAGAGAGTTACTCTTTCTGTCAGTGGGGAAAAAAATGCTGCTACCCCAATGAAAATCTACGAAATTTGAGTTTTTATTTCGGTAAAATACAAAAAACAGAAATCAGAAAATCACTGGCCCTTTTTTATTTATTGCACCTTCATGTTTTTTTATAATGCATTTTCATAGATTCCGAGTTGCTGAATCTTGTGGTATGTGAATTTTTTTTTCAGGTCCAATAGTTCAGGATTTATGTGCACTATATGTAAAACACATTTTTTATTTTATAGTTCATTTTGTGTATAGGCTGTTATCAAGCAGTTTCATTGTTTGTAAAGAGTTTGATATGCATAGAGCTTTTCCTCCCGAATACAATGGTGGTATTATTTTTTGCCTAGGAGTAAATCTGTGGATTTGGACTCCCATTTTTGGAACAAAAAACATAAGAAAATAAAAATGATGGTGACCTTCTTAGAGGTAAAGTGTGCGCTGGTATGTCTCAGCTACACTGCTGGCCTTCTAATTAAGAGGCTGTGCAGCGCCGGTAGCTACACTCCAGACTGAGCAGAAGAATTCATACAGATTTGAGCTTGTTACCTCTCCTTCCCTGTTCCCCCCACCTAATTTTACCTTACACCAATGAATAGCGCTCAACGAGACGCTTAAGACCATATATAGCAACCCTAGGTTTGCTGATGTGAAACATGTACTAGCTTTGCCGACCTTCTAAGAGTCCAGGACGAGGCGACGGGTTAAGGGAACGGTGACTTTATACACAAGTTGTATCAGTCCCCACACTCAGTGCACATAAACAAGCAAGATTGAAAAAAGTTTATGAAGCAAGGTTGTTGTTGTTTTGCCCCGACGGCCGCTCGAAGGGGTCCGCCGCGGCCAGGGCCGCCCCAGACCGGGCCCGGCTCGAGGCGAAGAGGGGTGTGGTTATATGGGCCTCTGGAAGACGCCCGCGTCGTGCAGAAACCTCACGACGTCCGCGGGGCGAGTCCAGAGGTGCTCCAGTGCATGTATCTGGTGTGTGTGTCGGTGTGCGTGTAGGGCGGGACAGTGTAGGAGGACATGCGGAAGATCGCCCACGTTGGCATGGCACCAGACGCAGCTGTCGTCCTCCGCAAGTCCTATTCTGTGCATGTATGAGGGGAGTGAAGTGTGGTGCCCGCACCGCAGCCGCGCCAGGTGGACTCGATCCTGCCGGGGGAGGGATCGCTCCGTCGAGGGGACGGGGGGGGTCTCACTCCGAGGGAGTTAGGGGGTAGGGCAGCGAGGGCGCGTGAGGTGAACTGTGTGTGTATGTGTGTGCGTAGTGAGGTATCAGGGGGGCAGGGAGGGAGGGAGTCATATAGTGTTCTGAGGTGTGTGGCCGGGGTGGTGTGTAATGTTCGTTGGGTTGGCCGGGGTTGTTGCATGTAGTGTAGCGGGTGGGCAGGGTCTTGTGTGGAGGTGTAGAAGTTTGTCCCTAGCGTGTTCATGTGGTCAAGGAGGGGGAGGACAAGGGCTTCTTCGTGTAGGTGTGCTATAGGGGTCGATCGTGTACAGCCCGTGGCAATGCGCAACGCTGTGTTTTGTGTGGACTGTAGTTTCTGTAAGTGTGTGCGAGCAGTGTCTGCGTACCAAGATGTGTGTGCGTAAGTGAGGATGGGTCTGATGAACTGTTTGTATACTGTTGTTATGTCTTCCTTGGAGTGGCCGTATGTAGTGTGTGTTAGTGCTCGGAGGACGTTCAGCCTAGTTTTGCATTTAGTGTTGATATTGTTAGTGTGTGGGCTGAAGCAAGGTAGAAGTTGAAGAAGAAAGTAATCGTTGCTGTAAAAACGGACAGCAGTGAACCAAAAAAGATGGCCCGTGACAACACAAAATCTAATTCTATTTGAAGGAAAGTAAAACCCACCTGACCTTCAGCTTGGAACCTCACACGTTCCCCTGTGAGTGCTAATTCCCATGGGCACAATAGTAATAACCCATTGAGAGCTATTGGAAAGACCAATGCACAAAATGATACCTTATCAATTTAGTTGGCACAAAAGACTTCTTAACGTAACGAGTCGTAGGATACAGTCATTAAACTCACCTGTTCTAACACCTTCAGTTAGATATACACCAATTCACCAAGCACCAAAACATCCATTCAACTATTTTCAAGCACGCAAATGACCGATGCTATACACAACGGTCAGGAGATGAACACATTGAAGCCCTCACACTAAGGAGGCACCGCACCTGCCCGACGTAGAGCAAGCTTTCCCTGCCGTGGCCCTTGGGTCGAGATGTGCGGCAGGGAGTACAAGAGGGCGCGGTGCTGCCGAGTGCCCGCTGCTTTAGGGCAGGAGTTATGGGGGTGCCATGAGGAGAGCCACCAAGGCTTGCCTGGACGCAAAAATAGGAAGTCAAAATACAGGGTACGTCATCAAAATAATGAGCTCACTCTTCGACTTCCCAGTCCTCATGTGCTTTGTTTTGTTTTGATGTAGGTGTTTACTGACATAAATAAAATACTGATAAAACAAATGGAAATAAACATTTAATTTAAAAATATAATGTCATAGCATGAAACTTAGCCGCACCTCTAACAAAAAATACGTGAGTTTTTTACGAGTATTTCGAGTATTTGAGTCAAAGAAAGTACATTTTTGGGACACCCCAATAACCTTTCTATGCGACAAACTCAGATCAATGATGCCCAAGGCTGTCAGGCCCTAAAATAGAGTAACCAATATTGGGGCCAGTACTTCTGAACAGTTATTAACCTTTTACATGGTGACTACTGATATTTCATTTCCAAATTTTACTACTTTTTACTACTTTTTACTACCTTCACCAGAAAAAAATTACTACCTATTTCTTACATAATGAATGTTGTCCAAATGTCCAGATGTAAGTCATCAGCCTATAATGAGTAGTATGAGCCAATGATACACGCAATACCAAATGTTCAAAAAGGGTCCAAGTTTCTTAATACTTAAAATACTTCATGCTCAATGCATCAATCAAAGCATCATTGAGAAAAAGTTACCTAAATTCCTAAGTTACCTCATCCTAATGGACTCCATCGAATGTTAAGACAAAGAACCATGTCTTAATATCTTTCAACGATGAGGACAACCATTCATGATACCCAAAAAATAAACCAACTGGAAACTAGTAGACACCAGGTGATTGTCACATCACTTTACACTGCAGGGTAGAATATCAGGGAACTTTATTGTGACTAAACACTATGACACTTCGTAAATATGAGATTGTTAACTATTGAACGAATTGAATATGTGAACGAATTTTTGTAAACTATATCTAACGTACCTCAAAATTTAAATTGGCACCCTAATTGCGATCAATAATGATAAATTGGTTATTAACATTATATTATGGAACAAATCACGGAAATGCAAATTTCGTGTAACTTTCATATACATACATATAGTATCAGGTTGTAACATAAGTTCTGTCCAATTGTTGAGCTTTATGTTTAGGGCAAGATTACTTCAATTTAGCTTGTTAATGTTGTATGCTTATCTGTGGTAATTAATAAAATGTTTCTTCTCTCATATTCTGTGATAATTATCGTAATTAAAAACTATTTTTAGCCCAAAGGTACACTCCAAGTAAAGAGCATGTCAGGCATATTTTACTGTTTGAATTTCATAAAGGCAATATGGCAAGCTCAGCAGCAAAAACACTCAAAGACACATGGAAATGATGTTGTGAATGAAAAGACCTGCAGAAGATCGTTTTTTGTTTAAAAAAAATATGCCTACAGTCTAAGACTTACCATGAGCAAGATGCTAAAAAAACTCAATTCTGAGCAATTGCTAGCTGCCATTGATGAAAATCAAACCTGCACCACTAGAGAAATGAACAAAACCTTTAATGTAAGCCATATGACCATATATTGGGTAATGAAAAGATTTGGCAAAATCTCAAAGGCTGAGACACAGGGTCCCACACAATTTGTCAGAAATCAACAGGCAACATACGGGCGACCTGTTGTGTTTCACTGCGTTCTCATGAAGTCCAGACCCTTTTCTAGACCGAATCATAACTGGTGACGAGAAGTGAATCCTTTACAACAATGTTAAGCGCAAAAGACAGTGTCTAAGTTGTTGTTCAAAGCCCATTCCACAGCCGAGAAGAGGACTGCACCCTAAAAAAATTCTTTTGAGTGGATGCTGGGATTTGAAGGGAATTGTTTATAATGAATTAATGGGTGACAATCAAAAAATAACATCTGAAGTTTACTGTCAGAAGCTAACTCGTTCAAAAGCAGTTTACAGGAAAAACGGCCATTTTTGATCAATCGAAAAGGAGTGATTCTGCACCATGACAATGGCAGACACACACCCCCCCCCCCCCCCCCCCCCCCCCCTTCAAACGCAACCAAAAGTCTTGTTGAAGTATTTTGCTGGGAAGTCATGCATCACCAACCATATTCTCCAGATCTTGCTCCAACCGATTTTCACCTTTTCAGGGGCTTACAGAATCATTTAATGGAATAAAGGCTTACTACGAGAGAAGAGTTCGAAATGAAACTAGTTTCTCTTTGTGCGTCCAACCATCTAAATTTTATGAAGAAGGAATCAAAAAGCTTACCAGAAAATGGGAGGACGTAATTAATAAAAATGGTGCCTATATTGAAGACTAAATAAATGCATTTTTGAGAGGATTTTCACTTCATTTCATATCTAAAAAAACGGACAGAACTTCTGCTACAACCTGATAGAAGACAGAACTTTAATAAGATGTAGCATCACCATGCTCCTCTGACAACATCCTGGAGGTAACTGAACTGAACCGTGAGTCGCCATGACTGCCAAAAGGAACTTAATTCTCATTTGAAAGATTACATTTTGTTCTAATAGACAATTTTATAGCATAATTCTTTCAGTATTTGGACATAAATTAATGTCATGGGATTAGATTAGATGTTAGTTTTAGCCTCCCTCCCCAGCAACAAATGCGATCAAAGAGAGGAAGGAGGAAGGCACCATTTAGTATGGAGTTGAATGAAATGCGGAATATACGCAGAAAGGGCATAGAAACAGTAAATTGCGAAAGAAGATTATGAAACAAGACCAAAGTTGAAGAAGAAGGTAGTAGGTGCTGAAAAACAGGACAGCAGTGAACCGAAAAAAGGTGGTCCTTAACATAAAAAAAATATTTTATTTCAACGAAAAAAAGACTACCTAACTTTCAGCTTAGGCCCTGACATTCCCCCCTGGGAGTGCTAATTCCTATAGATACAATAATTGTATTCACCTGAGGGGTAATGTCATGAGAAAGAGAAAAACTTTCAGCTTTACAACGAGGTAAGCTTTTCTACAAAAAAAAAAACATTCATAGTTACAGTAAATTGTTATTGTTCCCCTCACACCGAAACGGACAGAATAAACTCGTCTTTTCAAAAGAAGATATTATTGCTGGATGTAAATGAACTGCAGAGAAGTTCCTTTGACATCTTCACCGGAGGATTGTAATGTACTGATGCTAAATTGAGGATGTAATGATGTATTGCAATATGATACATTCAAAATTGTGATCCAAGGAACGTGATGTGAAAGAGTTGATATATAAATCCAGTTTTTCCCTTAAATTGCACATAATCCCATTTTTGTTTACATTGAAGAGCGTAGTGTGAGAATATTCATCTCTGAATAAGATTTGGAAGGTTATATCACTTGGTTCTTCACAGGGTGCGTACAGGCTCTGAGGTTCAAAATTCCACTACTTTTTCATGACTTTTTATGCCAACCAAATCACATTTTCACTACCTCTCTCTGCCCAAAATAATGTCACACAAAGTTAAATTGCAGCACAATAAATGTATTTCAGTCATAAACTTCACAGAACATTCATCATTACTTGCAGGTCTTGTTTTCATAAATGTGTAAATGATCATCACAACACCAAACAGTCATGCTGGACAGTTCAATAGCATCTGCTATGCATTTGCCAGTGCATTAAGTTTGTCATTAATTTCCGCATTCAGCCCCTTGAGTTGTTCTTGCTTGTCTTTGGCTGATTTCCTCAATGCATTTGACTTTGCCAGTAGGCGCAAATCATTCTTGTCCTCTGCCTTCCGTGCAAAGCTGTCAGCATCCTCCACCAGCGCTTGCAGACTCTCCTCCATCCTCTTCCGTTTTGTCTTCAGGTTCTCCACTTCATCCAGTTCTCTCTTCCTCTTCTCTCCCTTCTTCTGCTTCTCTGCCTCTTCCTTCTTTTGATCCAGGTAGTGTTGATAGCGCTGTCTGCCCTGTGAAGCTGAAAAGGAGTTTCTTGGAAATGTCAACCTTGGAGATACCTCCTACATGTTTGATGTGGTCCATGACCATGCACTCTCTGCGCCACGATGGTGTTCTCACCCATGTTGACTTCCATGAGCTGCTTGCTCACAGAAAAGCCCCTTTCCACTGAAGCCTGGCCATGTGACAGGACCAGTAGCATCTTCACAACCAGCCACAGTTTCTTGAGGGAGGATGTGGCCAGCTGGCTGCTCCAGAAGACATCTAGCCAATCAGTGTCTTGCTGAAAACTGTTGAAAGTGCTGATCTTCCTCTGTGCCTCATCAAAGAACTCTGAAAACTGGCTCATCACCTCATCGATGTCACTTTCAACGCCCAAAGCGTCTCGGCGCCTCATCACCTTCAACGCCCAAAGCGTCTCGGCCTTCAGGACTTTGTCCCTTTGCACAAAGTCAGTTAGAGCCGTTTTCTTGCGACAGCACTGACAGGTGCAAGTTTTGACTGATGGCGATGAAGTAGAGGTACTAGCAGACTCTGGTACTGCTGGCACGGTCTCACTGCTCTCAGTCTGAGCCTCCGAACTGCCCTCAGCAGGCGTCGGAGGATCGGTCGATGGTTGGGAAGTCACGAAAAATCCCCGATCTTCGGGTTGGCAAGTCTCGTTGTCTGAGCTTTCACGTTCTTGGCATGCTTTGTTCCTTTTGCATGACTCCTCACCGCCGCTATTCCATTGTTGGCGATGTCGAACTCCGACTCGCACGCGGTGCAAACCGCCATTGTTTTCAGTTTGGGATGCGGTGCTATCCATTGTTGAAAGTCTTCGTCTCGCAACCACAAGTTGTTGAAAGAACAACTGCCTGGCATGACGATAATTCCTCAGCTCAGTCTCGGCACCGTAACTCTAGTCACACACACACGGGATGGTCAAGACCGATGATAAAAACTCAGCTCGAAAATGTTCAACAGTGGCGACAGGTCAACAATGGTCCGAGCGAGCGCGTGTCTTCAGTCACACTGAGCGCGTTTGGTTTCACGTGACGCCTGAGAACCAATCAAAATCGCGGACACTAAAGACGTAGCTGTATCAACCAATCAGAGCCCAAGTAACACTCGAAGGTTACTGACAACGCCTCGCTCAACGCGAGGCCAAACGGAACGAAAATTTTCAACAGTAAAATTTTCTTTTCACGAAAATCCTAAAATTTCATGCCTTTCAATGACCATTTTTAAAATTCCACTACTTTCGAGGCCTTGAATTTTATTTTCGAAATTCAACTACTTTCCATGCTTCTCCATGCCTGTACGCACCCTGTCTTCACTGCTTATCTTTTATATTCACATTTGTGAGGTATAGTTAAATGATGCAATAATTTGAGTGAAGTGCTATTATTAAACTTAGGCCAAGGACGTTTAAATGCCTAATATATGACGAAGGATAAGTTTGTTCTTCGAAGGTAACGCTATTGGGTATATCCAAAGAAAATCAGCATAGGACATGAATGATGAATATTATAGAGAGAAATAGCCACTTGAGGTTATTGTTTAAAAAACTCAAGCAGGAAACTGAATTCAATCTTAGAAAACTTCACAATCCTTGATTGTTCACTGATTATTAAAAATTTAATGCCTAAAAATTTATGAAATGGCATTGAAGATAAGTAAAATTTAAACATTGAAATGGCCCAAATTAACCTTCCCTCATAAAGCAATTCGATATCCTTCATATCGAACTGAATGAGAAAAAATGAACTATTTACAGTCGTCTCCAAAAATTTTGGAACATTCCTCTATTTTGGGTCCCCCAATCCTGAAATTACATCCCGCCATACAGGAATATTTCACATTAACTGCGGCAAATTGCTAATGCTGGGAGAAATAAATTTTAAATAATCTTAATACACTTTACACCCCTCTACATTACTTTCAATTTTCAAAGAATTATTCCACTTCACAATTTTTTACTACCCAGAGGTAAATTTTACTACTTTTTACTACTTTTTTTACTACTTCTCAAATTTTACTACTTTTTACTACTTTTTACTACTTTTTACTACTTTACTACCTAGTAGACACCCTGTTTTAACGTCAGAATTTTTGTACTCATATTGCCGTTACCACAACCACCGTCACCGACATCAAAATGAAGTAAATACTGTCACTCGGCAGTGAACTCCAAAGGAAAGTTTATTGAGGAAATTGAACAAGAAATACAATATACTGAGACTATTTTCACAAGACTATATTGAGACTATTTTTTTTGAAAGGTCAAATTTGGAACAATGACATTACACAACGTGTTCTCTTGGACTGTCTCAACCACCAATGGAGCTAGAAGAGGTTTCGGCGCAACACAAGGTATACATGAAATTTGAAGGTTCGAAAAACAATGCACGTCTATAATTTGAAAGCGCCTTTATCTGAAACTGTCTTACACAAGAGAAATGGAACATAAAAGTAATAACTAGAGTGTAAATTGAGAGACAAAATCAACAATGCTCTCTCTGACCATTTGTCATGGGTATCTTCGATACGACACGGACGTTGACACAAACAAATACTCTCAGCTCATCTATTTAAACCAGTGATTCTTAACATGGGGGTGCGAACCTCCGCAGTAAAGCCTGATTTTTCCCAGTAATGTTTTCAAGAAAGAGTGAACTTTCACTGTTGAATATATTTGAGGACCTATTTATAATATTCTTTCCCCTCAGGGTGATACAAATATTGCATCTATGGGAATTAGCGCTCCCAAGGGGACAATGTGAGGGCCCGAGCTGAGAGTTAGGTAGGCCTTTTTTTTGTTGAAATAAAATGCTTTTATGTTTAGAACCATCTTTTTTCGGTTCACTGCTGTCCTGTTTTTTCAGCACCTACTACTTTCGTCTTCAACTTTGATCTTGTTTCACGAACTTCTTTCTTATCTTACTGTTTTTATGCCCTTTCTGCATAGATTCCGCGTTCCCTCAACTCCATACTAGATGGTACCTTCTTCCTTCCTCTCTTTGGATCGCCTTTGCTGCGAATAGGGAGGCTTAAACTAACTAATGATCTAATCTAATCTACAATATTCTTTGCTGTGAGCTCTTATTTACCAGTCAATCTACACAAAATTTACACAGACAATTTTTAGAGGGGTGTGGGAGTAAAAAGGTTAAGAACCACCGATCTAAACTATCTTTATCTACAAGTGTATGCTTATAAAACTTATATTATCTAATTTCTTTGTAAGCACGATTGGTTTTTTGTTTGTCTTCTCGCTTGTCATTGCCATCGCTCAACTACCCTGTATTAAAATAGGGCAAAATTTGGAACCTTGCTTTGGTTAGAGCAAGGGGGAAATTTTTAAATTTCCATCAAATGCATTGAGAATACGATCTGTTATAACCATTTGATGAATTAAAGCCCTCAAAAATAAGTTATACACATGGCCTCCTACTGCGTGAAGATATGTCCAACACTACGTAACTTCTACACATTACGAATCACCCACTTTCAGTTATCTGCTACATATTAAAATAAATCAAAATACTATTTCAGCATCAACTTGATGAATACGAACAATTTTATACTCTCGTCACTTATCCAGAGGACACCATTTTAACCCTTTTAATGAAGTAGATATAAGTCAAATAGCTAATACCTGTTATGCACCACAAACATAAAATTTTGCCAACACCAAGAGGAAAACATTGACGTAGAGCCTGTACTGTATCAAACGTATCGGAAATAGATTCATCAATACAACAGTTGCTAGCTTTGAGTAGTTTAATATTGCAGACGTGAGACGCCTCCATACCTTGGCAGCAGGAGTGGCAGCATTGGAGACAGTGCCGCAGCACGCGCGGAAAATTTCAGCCAGTGTAACTTCTTCTGTGTCCACATGTCTCAACAGCCAGCTCGCATCTGGAAATTAGCCTCCTTCAAGAACACAATACGTCGTGGAAAAGTAGCCGCGTTAACAACCTTCACAACTCATGAAGTATTAGTTATCAATCATAATTTAGTACCTCATTACAGTAGACGTTTACAAAAACATAAGATGGTTAAACAAATATTTTTGGACCATATATGTTCTTTCAAAGAAACGTTTCCAAATGAACTATTTAAATCCTTGTCCATAATTCTAAATCCTCATTTTTACAATGGGATTACTTTTGAATGAATTTCAGTCAATACAAATTGCCATTTAAAAAAAAAGTAAATTTGCATTTGTAATGTAGTGTGCAGGTATTTAGTTTACAAGGAGGGAGTAGGAACGAGCAGACCACACTTGACTAGACCATGGAGTTCTAGTAAAACAGAAGTAAATACCTGCAACTCTAATTTCAAAACAAGCACCTGCCTATAGCAGTAGGGACGTATACCTTTAGAGCTGTGAACACCTGCATCGCTGCAGCTGTCGTTCTCTGGGGTTATGAAGGCAGCGATGTACACGCAGCTGCAGGCCTTCAGCAACGGCTGCAGCAGTAGCTGCTCCAGCTCACTGACCGCGCCCTCTACCACCACCACCTGCGCATACAACTTTGCGTTATTGCCACCACCTGCACATACAAATTTGCATTACTGCACCACCTGCATCCTCTCGTGTTAATACCATCAACTGCATCACCTCCTACTGTTATTGCCATCACACGCACTCTTTACTGTTATAGCCACCACCTGCACCCCATGTTATTGCCCTCACCTCGTTATTACCACCACCTGCACTACCTCGTATTATACATATAACCCCCACCTTCATCACAACCAGGGTTGGCACATAAAAAACCCACCCAAAAAAACCCACCCAAAAAAGCCCCAAAAAACCCACACTAAAAAACCCACTAAATAGTGGGGTTTTTTGGGCTTTTTTGGGTTTTATTATTATGTAAATTTTACTTGTTTTCAAGCTTATAGAATCAAAATGAGCTAAATATTTATCTTGTCAAAATAAGTATCTAAGTCATGTGCATGACTATGACAAGAAAACATTGAAAAACAAAACACCAACCTTATACAAATCAAATTCGAAAAACCTTAATCACAAAAAAACTTGAGGGACTAATATATTTTAATGAATTCCATTTCCAAAGTAAAAAAACAAAAATTTAGAAACAAATGCAGTTTGACTACTTAATATAGAGACTTCTGAATTTTTACTGTCTTCTAGACTAGACTGCTACTACAATACTACTGTGTTTCTCTTTCTACATCCACTGCCATTTCATCGTTGTCATCCACATCATGATCATTCGTGAGGTGGCGATATACTGGGACAATTTCTGTGCGCGTTCTGATCCTAATCTATTTCTCAATTTATTCCACACAATTCCAAATGTTGAGAAAATTCTCTCAATGGATCCTGAACTTGCGGGGCAAGAATGAAGATTGCTTATAAACTTGCAGCAACCCTATGCCAGTGTTCTTTTCATGAATATGCATTTTCTGCTGTTTAATGTCTTGAATATCCCACCATCAACAAGGAGTCATTGTCTTAGTGATATTCTCATTGAACATGTGTTTTGGGAAGATGTTGGGGTCCTTCAATTTATAGGAGTAAAGCGCACCGATGAACTCCGGATAGTACTCGGCCAACCACTCTTCAATATCAGTCTCCTGTGAGAGCTTTGCCTTAAATGTTGTAAAATGAAACGTCAATATCGAGTTCATTATCTTGTTGATCAGTCTAATGTGAAACTAGGCTAAGTGAATTAGGTTAAACATTATTGTACACCCTAGAATAATGTAATGGTAGGATGCCCTAGAAGTCGCTGAACTTATTCTGGCCCACAGGTAGCTATACTCAAATTTGACCATTGTATTAGACTTAAGAAACATTCTACCTCTGTATCACCTGTGGTAAATAAATTGTTTAAATTGAAATAAGTCTAACAATTATAGTCAGATGGGGCAAGACAACCGCAGCCATCATGGGGTGAGAAAGTAAAGAAACTACAAGCCTATGGGGAGCATTCAAGCTGCACTGGAAATTATTTGACGATGGAATCTGTTAGAGCATTTACTTCCAATCATTTTAGTGTTTGTTGCTATCCTGTACTGCGAAAAGTGAATTTTTTGGCAAATTTAAAAAAAAAATTTGGCATGTCACTACACGTGACATGTAACAGTGTGGTTGACTGACTTGACTTGCGCAGCTAAGCACTCCAGCTCACACAATACACATGTTAAGTTGTTAACAGCATGACTGTTAAGTGATGTGCAGCTGTCTTGCTTCAAGCTGCTTGTGGTGGTTACTTATGATCTGCATGGTGCTTCCCTCTCACATGACTTGCGCCTGTCTGCTGCTAAAACAACTTACTATGAATTGATGAGCATAGCAGTTCTCTTTGGACATCTTATATCTTTACAGACTGCAGAGCTATGTCTCTATGCATATGGTAATTGGTAAATGGTAATTGTGATGGACAAACTTAATTCATATATTGTTCATATAATGTAATAATTCATATAATAATGTAATATAATGTTGGAAATAAAGTAATCAAATAACAATATTTACTCAATAAGTGTATGTATATAAATCTGAAATAGGGGCAACGGGAATTGTGTGAATAACTCTTTTACAAAAACAAGTATTACAAAAAAACAATAAAGCCCAAAAAAACCCAATAAAACCCATAAAACCAATTTAACCCAAAAAAACCCAGGTGGGTTGGGTTTTTTTAAAAAACCCTGGGTTTTTTCCATCCCTGAATTCACAACATCTATCACCACCATAACCATCACATGACTTTTTACCATCATTGCCCTCCCAACATCACAGCGCCTGTCACCATCACTACTCCTCACAGCCCCCATTACAAGACCGCCGAGCCACCCACCTTGCTAGCCACGCCCTGCTCAGCACCCAGCACACACAGAGCGCGGTGCAGAGTGAACACGTCAATGCTGCTGCACGCGGCGATGAAGGAGGCGTAGCTCTCCAGCAGCGCACGCACGTCCCCTGAGGCTGCCACCGGAGTTTTGCTTTTGCTGTCGAGAAGAGAGGAGTATGAGACCACTGTTTCTTGTGTTCTGACAATTTAATAATAATTTAGAACTATGCGTAAAAGTTCTCGATTTTTGGTGAACTGAAATTAATTAATACTAAATTCGAATTACTTTAACTGATTACAAAATTTGATGACCTGTTTCTATTTTAGTCTGCTAATCCTGAAATTGCACCCTATTGTCAACCAACATGTAACTCAACAGAATAAGAAAGGGTTAGCAATCGTTGCTTTGTAACTATACTCAGATTCTTATTCTACTAAAGTGCCTTCTTGTAATTTGTGTCTGAAGGCATGGAACTTTAGTACCAATCCTACAGTGGGCCGCTCAGCTCGGGTTTGTTACCGTATTCAATTCAATTTTAATATTTTCTCCCAAACATGAACTCCATGACATAATTTGTAGTTATTTTACAGCGTTATGAGTTTTCTGATGAACATGTTCAGCAGTTCAAAGATGTACATGATTAAAACGCAGTTTTCAGGAATCTTCAATTGATTCATACATCTACTGCTTACGATGGGTTTACAAACATAGTACAGGCTGGGAACGAATCTTAAAAGTACAAGTAAAGGGAACAAAGTCTTACTAAGTGCTGCACTCCAACTCGTCTTCATTACATTAGCTCACATATGAATGAGCTAGTAGAGATTAGCAATTCCTCGATGGAGTGAAGTAGCCTACAAATTAAACTAATTAGATACAAATCAATTCACTTTGATTAAAAGATTTTAAGAAAAAATTTGGCCTCTAAATCAGCGATACACAAAAATAATTCAGCAATTTAAATCGAGTCTAAAACAGTTGCTCTTACCTAGAGTTGGGTCGGCCTCCTTCAGTACCAGATACTTCAAATGCGCCTTTTTTCATGATATTCCAGGCAGCCAGCAGGTCACTGGCATCAGCACTGAAATCACCACTGACCTGCACGTACATCAAGCCATTGAACAAACATAAACCACACAGACCTAAATGTGCGGCAGACGTCTTTTCTGAAATCACCACTGACCTGCACGTACATCAAGCCATTGAGCAAACATAAACCACACAGACCTAAATGTGCGGCAGACGTCTTTTCAGCATCCTTCATTTCAAGCGTACCATAACACACAGTAGATCTCTATTATTGCAATAGTATTCTTAAATTGAACCACGTTAACTCCAAATTTAATGCATAAATCAAATTCAATCAAATTGATCAGACAGCCCTTGCATTGGTGTATTAATGACCCATTCCCCTTCACACAACATTACCAACCTTCACTCAGTGCTCAATAATCGTAACTTTCACTTTGTATTTCGACCAAACCCAAAAAACTCCTAATGAAGACCCAGTCATGGAGAACATGATGCTCCCAAGCCCTGCACAGGACCTCCTTATTGTGTCGAGCAAGGCACAGGAGAAGGGCCTGCTGCTGCTCCTTGAGGGACAGCAGCGTAGCTCTGGGAGCCAGCAGTCCCGCCTGCCGACACAGCCCCACCAACGCCTCACAAACTGCCTCTGTTTTGTCACTCCCTGTGCATGAAAGTATTCATTGAATAACTTACGATAAAGTGAATTGAAATTCAAGAAGTTAAATAATCTTTGGATTATCTCCAAACTCATAGCTTATTCTTTTAAAGGATCATTATTATCCGATTCTGTAGGCAATCTTTGATCAAATAGGCTCTGCTGCCAGGGTGACTTACATCAGATTCTCAACCCTTTTTTTTTTTAATTATGACAAAACACAAAACTGGGAACAACACAAATTTTACCCATATATATAAGCTCCTCTCGCATCTGAAACTTCTGCCGATGGCTTTAAAGTTTCTATAAATTTCATTTAAATACTAGAGTTTTGGAGTGAAAGTATTCTAGAGCTCCTACTCAAGGTACTCTTTATTTTTCACTGTTAAGTTTCTCACAAAAAAAGGCAGAAAAATTCAGTAAGCCACAAAACATCAATAGAAAATGTAGGATAAGGTTTTTCAGTTCAGATCAGTAATTTTTTTCTTCAAGGAGATATCACTATGAGGTGGTGCAGTCTCTTGAGAAAAAAGTGCCCCTACAGGAAAAAATTAATGATTGGTTAATTTTCTTGGAGACTCTTGACATTTCAGAAGCATACAGACAGGTCATCAATAATTGTTTATTTGTAGCAGGAACTCAAAATACATAATGCCATGCAAATTTTGTAGTAGAATGTGTATTTTTTGTGTATTACGTGTAGGGAAATGTGTATGGTACATCACACTTCTCCTTCATTGCCATGATTAACCAGCCTCAGAAAAAATTCCCTATATTTACCATATTGATGAAACCATGACTTAAAACTTACTGCAGGAGTGGAGGGCTTGAGGGCAGCCTAGAGATGCTTTACTTGGAGTCAGGTCTTCATGAGGCTGCTGGCAAGACACCAATATCTCGGCAGGTGACTCTGAATCATTGCAGAGACTATCGCTGCTCACCACGTAAATTATATCTGTAAACAGTGTTACATGCAGTTACTAAAAACAATTAAAACATCTTGGAAACTGTTCACAATATAATATGTATTTTAGACAATTATACACCATCCTTCAAAGCAATTTCATAAACTTTCTACAGGAATGATTATTTTCTCAAGCCTCCAAACAAAACTGTGGAACTATAAAGAGATATTTTTATTGAATCAGAAAGCAACAATGTACATGTACAGGCTTAATTACAATCGTATAAAATACTTCCACATTAGACTTACATATACACTTGGAACTTGTGGGTTATCTGTCACCACTTTTAATTTATGGTGTCCTTTTGATGATAAGGAAAGGTCAAGTTAGGTTAGCTTAATAAAATTTTAAATTTTTATTATTTTTCAATTTTTGATGCATTTCAGGCCAAAATAAATCTCTGGGACCTTCCAAGAACAGAAGAGGAAGGTCCCAGAGATTCATTATAAATGTATGTAAAGTAGTTAAATTACATTAAAAATAAATATAAGTCAGCAAGGATACCTTCTCATGTGAAAAATCCAGTTATACTATTCAGAATATCAATTCACTATTCATAAAACAATTACATTTTTCACTTTTTCCCCTAAACAAATATTGACAGATAACCCACAAGTCCCAATTTGTTCTGTATTTAGACTATTTTAAATAATTTATTTAATCTCTTTTAGCATAACTAATTTATTTTCATAAATTATACACACTAAGAATGAAATAATTCCAAAATTGATCTACAACTAATGAAATAGTCTACCAAACTTGGCAAACTGTCATTAGTATAGTTAAAGCGTAGCATTATTTTTTAAATATAATACTGGAAAAAATAGTGGATACTTCCATGTAGTTCAAAACTGAAGTTGAGCCTAAGCAAGATAAAGCACTCACATATTCCTTAAGGGAATTGAATGCTTTTTCCTATGAATTCTTTGAAAAATAAAAAAAATACTTCCAGAGGGAAATAAGCTCTCAGGTATTCACAGCATGTTTATAACATTCGAATGGATGGTTATAGCCCAATTTATTTTAAATTCACCCATACCCCCCCTCACCCATTAGTATAATGCATGCAAATGATAGTTTTTTTTGGTAAAAAGATTAACTTTTACAAGCCTGCCTGGAAGCATGGACATAGTTGCTCAAATTTAAGAGAAAAATATACTTACATTATAATACAGCAGTTAAATAGATTGAAAATCCCACTGTTACCTTTATCATCTCCAAGGTTTAGCTGTGAGACAAGTTCAAGATTGAGGCAGTCACGTTGTGCCTTCTTCACGATAGGAGTAAACACAAGAGTGAGTCCTGAAGGTCTGCTAGCTAAAGATTTATCCTCCATTTTTCTTTCTGCAACAATATAAATAATTATTATTTTAATTATACTCTTCAAATGCATTTACTCTCATATTAAATGCAAACAAAATTTGGGAAAGAAAAAATAATATTACTGCTACACACAAACAAAAAAATTTGACTACAAACCATGTGATTTCTAGAAAAAATCATTCACAGAAAAAGATAAAATTTTTTATTTGCATATGTAGAAGTTTTGAAAGGCAGAATATAGGGTTAATGTTGAGGACTGTTCGGAAATCAATATTTGATTTTTAGGTGCCTTAAGCTAGTTAATTAGATCGAAATGAGAAAGTTTTCTTCTATGCACTTTCCGTCGTAAATAAGTATTTTACTAGTTATAGCGGTGAATTAGTTACCTTAACTCAAGTGTTTAAAGCAGGAAATATTTAAGGTAAATGTGTAGCGTTGGTCAGTAATCGATTTTCCACTTTTGGGTGTCTAATTGTAGTTAATTAGATCGAAATAAACAAGTTTTCTTCTATGCACTTTCCGTCGTAAATGAATATTTTACAAGTTATAGCGGTAAATTACTGACCGCAACTCCAGTGTTTGAAGCGGGAACTAATTCAAACAGCACGTCAGACGGCAACACTGCAATGCCGTCTTGCTTCTAGTTCGATTGTCATCAAAGACGAAACCGAACCTACCGCTATACCTCGTTAAATACTCATTTGACGGAAAAAGTGTATGGAAGAAAAGTTGTTTATTTCGATGTTATCACCATGATTCAAGCAACAAAAATTTGAAAATCGATGAGTAGCTGTTTATTTGAGCGCATTCGTCATCAAAGACGAAACTAAACTTACCCCCATAACTCGTTAAATACTCATTTACGACGGAAAGTGCATGGAAGAAAACTTGTTTATTTTGATCTAATTAACTACGTTTAGGCACTGAAAACTCAAAAATCGATTACTGACCAACGCTACACATTTACCATAATTTGACCCGACAAATGGCAATGCTGCAATGGTGTCTTGCTTCCAGTTTTCTCGTTATCAAAGACGAAACTAAACCTACCGCGCTAACTCGTAAAATATTCATTTGACGAAAAAAGTGTATAGAAGAAAAGTAGTTTATTTTGACGTTATTACCTTGTTTCAAACCAACAAAAATTCAAAAATCAACGAGTTGCTGTTTATTTGAGCGCATTCGTCATCAAAGACGAAACTAAACCTACCGCTATAATTCGTAAAATAATCATTTACAACGGAAAGTGCATAGAAAAAACTTGTTTATTTTGATCTAATTAACTACGTTTAGGCACTGAAAACTCAAAAAAAACTAATTTACTATGTTTGGCATTCGAAAAGTGGATAATCAATTCCCAAGCAATCCTCAACATTAACCAAATATAGAAATCCAAGCTTAACTTCATAATGTCTAAATCCTAAGAAGCTTTCTAAAGCTATCCCAACAGTCTCCATTTATATCAGTGTACATTAGGAACTGAATTCACCAAGGAATACAAAGTCATTCATGACAAACAAATATGAAATCGGTATGAATTTTACAAGTTACACAGTAAGAAATATATACATTCATGTAATCATTTTGATTGAACAATATTATATTTACATCTATAGCAATTAGCATGCCTTAGTTATAACAAACCTCACCGAGTTATAGAAAGGTTCAGCCAGGGCCGCACAGCATTAGCTAGCTATGTCAGCACGATAAAAATTGAAAAGCCCAATTCTAGAATATCTGAATAGAACTCAAGGAAAATCTCTGAGGGATGGAAGGATTGAAATTTTGAGTGAGTGAGGATTGCACCTTGTACAATGATCGGTACAGAGGTTACAGAATTTGAGTGAGCGCAAAACGTCCTATTCAGCAAATTTTCAAATTCTGGCGCTGACAGCCTGACACACGGACGACAGTTTTCCGTTCGAACATGAAAATAAAAAGTAAGAAAAAAGAAAGAAAAACAGTTCATTTCAAATAGAGATTGTACAAAAGTATCATCATTGGTTTTTAAAATATCTTAAAGTTAATACACTTAGATGATACACACATATGAGTATTGTAATACCCATGTCACTAGTCGAAAAGAACTGATTGAGGGTAATATACTCCTAATGTTGCTTAATCTACAGTACATCTGATGATACATGTGATTATAATTATAAGAGACAACACAATTACATGACGATGCATTTTCATTGTGGGGTGGAAACACTTTCGACAGTTTACACGTACATGACGTAAAACTCTGATATCCGTGGCGCCAGGGAGTAATATTAGAAATTGCTTAAAGAAGTCAAAGTTCCAATTTTTGGAGATCTTAATTAAAAATAGGAAGACCAATGACACAACGCTTAGACTCATTTTGTACTAATTGTGTACTAATTGGTTGATAAAATCGATAAAAGTGAACGTTTCGACCAACTAGCAGTGGTCATTCTCAACACTGTAAAAGTAAAGAAAAAAAAGAAAGAAAGAAAAAACTTTATTTCCAATAGAGATTGTACAATATTACAATCATTGGTTTTTAAATATCTTAAAATTAATACACTTAGATGATACACACACACGAGTATTGAAAAAACTCGTGTCACTAGTCGAAAAGATATGATTGAGGGCAATGTACTCCTAATCTTGCTTAATCTACATTTGACAATACATGTAATGATAATTATAAGAGATAACGCAAATTCATGGACGATGCATTTTCATTGTGGGGTGAAAACACTTTTGACAGTTTACATGTACATGACATAAAACTTCGCAATTATTGATGCCAGGAAGTAATATATGAATCGCTTGTTTCGGCAAATGTTCAAAAGTGTCATTTTAAGGAAGCATGAAAAAAAATATATAAATACAAAGCCATATACATATATATACGTACATATATATATACTTACATACACACTCACATACAGATATATATATATATATATATATATATATATATATATATATATATATATATATATATATGTACGCATAAGCATGAGGACCAAGAAGATTATAAGCTTTGTATTTCTAATTCAACAATTTTAACATAACGGTCGTTAGTTAATAAGTATTTTATTCAAATATAAATGGATGATCGCACAACAAATGTATAAGTTGTACATGAATGCTTTACAATAATAAAGAGATGACGAGTTAGGTAATGTTACAATTTGAGAGTGAACATAAAATGACCATTATCTCTAGTAAAATGCTAGTTGTCAGTCTAGTACACACATACGAGTATGTGTGTGTTGGTCTGATTGTCCGCTGGGGTGAATTGACGGGCAAAGACTACAACATCTCTCGACAAGTAAATTTGAGCGACTATAAGAGGGATAATGAATGACAATTTTTGGTTAACTCAGCTTTTTCCTGCCGTGTAGTTGATTGAAGGAAAACCCAGGAGAACTGGCTTGGATCTTGATCTCGGAGAGCTTGTCTAGGTGGGCAATCCGTGCCGGAGAGCCAGGCTGGCGTTGGCGAAGGCCGTCACGCGATGGAGTAGGCAGGGTGAGTGAGTTGTATTTGGGAACTTGAATTAGGCAATTTGAGATAATTGAGCGAGGGCCAATGACGTAGCTCAGGTAGAAGTAATGACTCAAAATAAGGTGAGGTGTGAGTGAGCAAGTTAAATCCGGCTCATGTGAGCAGAAACAAGTCGGCACATTAGCACAATAGCACATTAGCAGGAGCAAGTTAAGTTACTGCTCATATTAGCATAGCATACTAGGATACTAGTAAGCCCAGGTCCTTAGCATTTAGCATATTATGTCACAGCTCATATTGGTAGGAGCAAGTTAAGTCACAGCTTATGTGAGAATAGCATTTAGCATGGCACTCAGGAACCCAGGGAGATTCAAAACTGTGAGTGTTGTGTGTATGGCGATGATGTAGAGGTCCTGCAAGGAGTCCAAGAAGCTGGATGAGCAGTCCAAGGAGACATCAAGGAAATTTCACACTGAAGTTATCCCAAAGTACATGATAAAACTCCCATAAAGTAGATCACTCCGAGAAAGTCCTACAGATCCAACACCAGCTAACTTAAGGACGGATAGAAAAAAAATCAATTAAGAGATTCTGATACAAATGCTCTTGCTTTAAATGCAAGGCATGAAATTTAAGAATTTAGTAATTAAGGAAATGCTTAACATGAAGATTTAAGCTTCTTTATGTACTCTAGAAAATCTCCATAACGGTATAAGAATACAGAGAAAAGAAATTCCTAAAGTTCATTTATAAATTCTACTGATAAATATCGTTTGCAATAATGAAGGAATAAAAGGAATATATATATCCCAAATGATACCAAGAACACTAAACGTTTTGATTTTACCGAAGGAAAATTATGCGCGAAAGAACGAAAAACATAATAAATCAGTGCGGCGATTAACCGGCGGCTCCACACGTCGGCATTAGCCCGAGCCGCCAGCATAATTTTCGCACACTCATGAAGGCAGATGGTAGTGAATGTTTCAGTCACAAGAATGAGCAGCGTTGAATTAAATTTTATGGAAAGGATTATTTTGGAATAAGTGCGGTTACGTAAAAGGTTCAAGGAGTATGGAAATAAAAATGAAACTCCCAAACTTTAGCAAGCATCGACAAGAATAACCTTCGTAATTTACACATACGAGATATTTAAGAGACATCTTTAATGATTATTTCGCGTTGAAACATATTTAAGAAAAACTGCTGCAAGTAAGTTTGTAAAAAAAAAAGAAAATACTATTATACACATGCTTATAGTGCAATTATGGTCACGGAGTAGTGACGGAAAACGGCAGTATAATTGCTCCGCCATTTGAAACACAAAGACACGCTAAACAAAGAGCGCCGGCGATTTAGGCGCGTGCGTTCACGAGTCAGTTTATGAGTAATTCTCGATATGATACTGGCAATCACAATATAAGTTTTGCCGTGAGGAAGAAACAATGACGTTAGCTGAATATATAGTATGAAATTTTCAATACGTGAATTTGGAATGACACGCAATATTCACTCTATAAAAAACACATGCTAGTCTAAGAATCTTAACACTAATTTTTACCCCCAACTCAAGACACTGAGCAGATCTTTAGGGTAAAACACAATACATATGAAAAACACAAGGCACATATACTTTACCCGTTTTTTTCTATTCTAAACCTAAATTTCACTCGCACTTACAAGGTGATGTTCGCACGCTAGCACGCCACAAGAAAGAGTGAGCAGTTCAAGCGGCGCGCTTGAATGTTTCCAAATCGGGGTGCTTAAAGGCTCGAAATGTCGATTGATTATTTGGTCTCTCATGTATTTACACACAAACTTCAATGATTACGAGTTAGAAGTAGAAAATAATTAATAATAAATTATAGTAAGATTTTTAATGCTAATGATTAATTTATTTCAGTGAGAATGGCAAATTTCTAATTTTTACGCTTATGTAGCGGTATGCTACATGTGCACACATACATGTGAATATATACACATATATGTACACATAAGCATGAGGACCAAGAAGATTATAAGTTTTGTATTTCTGATTCAACAATTTTAACATACCGGTCATTAGTTAATAAGCATTTTATTTAAATATAATGGATGATCGCAGAACAAATGTATAGTTTGTACATGAATGCTTTACAATAATAAAGAGGTGACGAGTTAGGTAATGTTACAAGTTGAGAGTGCACAGAAAAAAAAACATTTTCTCTAGTAAAATGCTAGTTGTCAGTTTAGTACACACATATGTGCACGTATACATGTAGATATATACACATACGCATGCACAAACATACCCACGCACATACTTACACCAAACTCGTAAGCATACACAAATGCATTTCTATGCATCGAGGCAAAACATACGCATTCTACAGAGTGTCATACGCATAGCGTGCACACGTACACATATATACAAGTAAGCATGTGCGCAAATATCAGCATAAACTAGCCATTATAAACCAGAATTCCAATCGAGGGGAACAGAGAAAATATCTTTTATTATAGCATGAATTTTATAAAATTTAGTACTAAAAATAGTGGCACAAGACAGTCTACTTAAGTCAGAAACATGAAATCGATTGTGGGACGTGGATAAGAAAGAAAACATTAATGTCCTATAAAGGTTTCATATTAGAAAACAAATCACATTATCTTTGAAATATGGCGCAAATTGTCGGCAATTCATGAACAAACATAGGTATCACATTATTATAAGCATATAACTATAAGCAGACTCAGCATATTACTGCAGTATAAATGGATGATCACACAACGAATTTATTTTTATTTTTTTTTACATGGATGCTTTACAATTTCAAATTAGAAAAAAAAAAAACACATTATCTTTGTAATATGGTGCAGAATGTCTGCAATTGATAAACACACACACACACATAGGTACCATATTTGCAAATGACAACGTATAGGCGGTCAAATCATAATACCTACGCATACTTCCAAACTGTTGTGTGATGTCTTGAATTATAAAACAATGAGCGAGGGAGATTGTTCAGCAATGGAGATACCAGGCAAATGAGATTCGTCAGTACTCATTCAGTATGTTCTGTAACTAAAAATTATTATTGAGACACAAGATGACGAGTTATTTTGGCTTTAAATTCTCTAGGTCTTTGAGGGACTTTAATATTCAGGGGAAGTTTGTTCCACAGTAAGGCGCCTGATATGGACAGAGCCTTCTGCCCTAAGTGAGATGAACGATAGTTGACTAAGACATTATTGTTTCTGTTCGGTTTTTGATTGGTTACAGTGGGTGGATGGAAACGCACTATCTCAGCATTGCTCTGAGGAAGATATAACGAGGAGAATACGTATTGGGCCTTCTGCAAGAGGAGCCTTTCTTGAATAGGAATCCAGCCGAGTTTATTGAGGAGAGGGGTTACGTGATCACTTCTTTTGAAATTACCGTTGCATACCACCTTGGCTGCAAAATTCATGCATTTTTGTAAGTCCCTTTGAAGGTATTGAGGTAAGTTTCCCCATACTAGGCTGCAGTAGTCAATGCGCGATAACACAAGGGATTGAATAGCTAATAATCTGGATTTTTCGTCTAGCATACTTTTTATACGATGAAAAAACATTAAAGTTCCGTAGATTTTGTTGCAAGTAGTCTCAACGTGAGATTTGAAGGACATATTTCTATCGAACCAGATACCTAGATTTTTAACTTTTTCTGATGCATTAATTTTATCATTTCCAACTGCAAGAGTAAGATCTGAAGTTTTTTTAATTGCATCTTTGGATCCAAAAATAATGCATTGTGTTTTATTAGCATTTAATTTGAGACCATTTCGGTCGTACCATGATTTCAGGCTTGTCAGTAAAGTTTCGGCTTTAATTTGCGTCTGTGGTATTTCCGATACTGAACTTGTTATTGCAATTTGAACATCATCTGCATACATTGAGATCCGTGTGTTAGAAGGCAAATCAGACATCATTCAGAAAGATTACAAAGATTAAAGATTCAGATTAAAGATTACAAATCAGACATCATTCAGAAAATCACAATGGTAAAAACAAACATGAAATTAGAAACATTTGCTAACAAACTATTTGTAGGGGATAGGCAGACTGCATATCATTGAGATTTGGCTTTAGTCTAAAAATGAAAAGAGATTCTAATATTCTGAGTTCTACTGGGTTACTTCCTCGGCATAATACTTCAAAATCAGATAGTCTAACTGGTAGGTCGCATTTTTCTGCATGTGTGCGTATTGCAGAGTGAGAAGGTGCTGATAAAAGGTTATTAGTACGGTGACTTCGTCCAGCATGCTCAGCCACACGAATACGCAGGCTACGGGATGTAGATCCAACGTTTTCAGATGCACCACATCGTGCACAACTATGCTTGTATACAACCGAGCTTAGCATCCCTTTAGGAAGTTCATCCTTAAATTTGAAAAAAAACTGACAAGGAATTGACAGGAATAAATTTGAAATCACACTGCGTATAAAAACTTCGATAAAAGGAGGGATAGTTCAGATTTTAGTTTTTCCGACTGAGCACCAAAGTACAATAGTGAAACGTAAAATTGTTTTCTATCAACAGAGGCAACCGATGGAACGTTTGTGCGAACAGAGGAGAGAAATTTTCTAATTGAGTCGTCTACTAGGCGAATAGGGAACCCATTCTTAACAAAGTAGAAATTGCTTATTTCAGCAGATGTTTAAAAATGTCATTTCAAGGAAGCATGAAAAAATATATAAATATAGGCATGAGGACCACGAAAATTAAAAGTTTTTATTTCTAATTAGAAATTTTTAACATAGCAGTCATTAGTCGATAAGCATTTTATTTAAGTATAAATGGATGATCACACAACGAATTTGTAGTTTTTTTACGTGGATTCTTTACAATAATAAAGAGATGACGAGTTAGGTATTGTCAGAGGTTGAGAGTGAAACAGAAAAAAAAGGACCAGTTGTTCAATAAATTTACAAGAGTTCCTGTATTAGTTTTCGCGTTCGTTAACTTTAAGCTTTTCTTGTTCATGAACTTAATTTTAAGACTATAAGTAATTAATAATAAACCATAAATAGCCCTTAAAACCTTTAAATGAAATTTAGTCCCAGATAATTTAGCAAATTAAATAACTTAATACGTAAAAATTTCTATAACCCAGCTCTAGGCTTGTCTTTGGTTCTTGAACTTTGGTTTACTGTCCTGAATACAACCTAATGAATACACCATTAGAGCCAAGCCGCACTTACATCGTAAATTTTCTGGATGCCAATTCAGATCGCCTCCAACCTCCACTAAGCAAACATCATCCATCAACTTTATTACTTATACAAACTTGAGCCTACTCAGCCTTCGTCTCGAACACCGTGCGGAACCTGCCTGCAACCAGCCCAGGTGGTTTTTCGTTCAGCTTCGCTACGCTCTCCGTCCCTTCTTCCGAGGACCGAGCGGACAGAAGATGAGAGGCTGAGGCGCCTTCCTTGCTGCTGACCTGCACCACTCACCGTCCACTAGCCAGAGTGCGCTTCCTGGCCTCCTGAAGCTCGCGAGTACTTGTGGAGGTTCGTAAACTATAAGTTTAGGACCAAATACTTGCCATGCCGTGAGCTGGGTACTTAGGACTACGTTTCCCCATGCATTCTTAAAAACTATAACTTACCTTATAACTTAAAAACTATAACTTACCTCATAACTTAAAAACTATAACTTACCTCATAACTTAAAAACTATAACTTACCTCATAACTTAAAAACTATAACTTACCTCATAACTTAAAAACTATAACTTACCTCATAACTTAAAAACAACTATAACTTACCTCATAACTTAAAAACAACTATAACTTACCTCATGAATTAAAAACTATAACGATAACTGTATTAAACCTAACATTTACTCTGTATCATCATAACTAACCGCAACTAACTCCACAGAGCACGGCTTGCTTCCTAGGACGGCACAGTCGCAGACCGCAAGTCCAACGCCATGGAGTCCAACGCCCGCCTGCCTACCTGAAGTCCGGCTCTGAGAAGTTCATAATCTTGTTGCCCTTAGTTTTAGTGGTTTAATCTTCTCATTCCAATGCCATTCTGATTTATCTTAATAAATTGAACCAATATTTCCCATTACTGAACTCCGTGTATTTAACTCTCCTACATATATTATTAATCAATTCCTTTTTTTCTATACCCGTATCTTTAGTTAAAATGCCAGTTGTCAGCGTGTTATACACATATGTGCATATGCACATGTAAATATATACACACATGCATGCACATACATACCTACGCATGTACAGCCGTATGTATTCAGTGCGATTGTTACATTGTTGACAGAAGTATGACCATAAAATGTTAGATAATATATTAGTGTTAAAGTTTTTGAGTTGAAATTTTGTAACTGACAGATATGCCATAATGTATTATGCGATGGGCTATTCTGTTTAAATGGTATGAAGTTTCAACACTCTATAGATGAGGTATGATACCGAAATAAAAAAGTAATTTTATGAAAAAAACAAGTCAAGAGGAGGTCCTACTCCTCGTGAACAAATTTGTTAGGAACGGAAGAAGAATTTTTTTTTTTAATTTAATCGGACAATTAATTCGAGAGTCTAAGAAATATAGAAGCGAACAAAATTTTTGTGAAAATGTTTGTCTTAGGGATTTCAAAGGAGTTGGTTGATCGAGTGGTAGCGCAGTGTGTCAAAACGACACTCCGGGAATTTTGACTTTTCTGTGAGTACTATCATTTAAATTTTATTATATTTCGCATTACATCACTCTTTAAGCCCTTAAATATTTTTGATCAATATCATTCATCAGCAAATATTAAATACGCACAAACTTTTTGCTTCAAATCTTGTTCTCAATACTTTCTAAACTTTGTCCACGAAAACTGTACCTCTCACTTCAATAAGCAACGCAATATTTGCATTGAAATTATGAATTTTTATCCGTACAAAATACTAAAGTTTTACGTACATATAGTTACATGTAATTTAGGTTTAATGAAAAAATAAAATTTATAGGAGTTAGGCAGATGATATTGCTTTTAAGAACAAGAAAGGAAAGGAAACATAAACTTAGCAGAATAAACCTTAAAAAATTGTTTCTTAAAAGTAAATATATGGCTTACACTGTGTCTCCATTTTATCCCATGTATCCATGTCCACATGATGTTGCAGAAAATACCGAGAGAATATGAAATATGCTTTTTGTTGTTATTCCTTGACAGCAACTCGAGTTTTCTTAAAATTTCTTTTAGGAAATTAAAAACCATTTCAGTTAATACTTTTTCTATAAGTACTGGCACGACTTTTCACGCTAATAATAGCCTGCAATTTAGTTGATTTGGGGTTCTAATTGGTTTGGGGGTTCTAATTGATTTGGGGGGTTCTAATTGATTTGGGGGGTTCTAATTGATTTGGGGGTTCTAGGCTCTTAAGCGTGTACGTGGGATTTAGCGGGTTGGGGGTTGTACCGTCTGCTTTGCTCAGCCCTGTTTCTGCAGTTTTCAGGCGGCAGCTGTCAGACCGGCCGCACTCGGTCCAAGCACGCAGGATTTCTACACCGCCCACCCCTCTCCCTCCACCTCCGAGCAGCTACTAAAGTTGCCATTCGCGCCAATTATTGAACTATGTAGCACTACTGAGGTTTATTAACCTATCTGCTCGTTATGCAGTTATTATTAATCACTGCAATATAACCACTACAAGTACTTAGTAAGCAGATACTACAGCGTAATATCAAATTTAACCTCTATTAAATCATTATAATCAGTTTTTACAACGACCGCTGGTGTTTGGCTATTCGACCCTCCATCTCTGCACGCAAAAACAGGCATTTTCAAACTTTTTTAAGTTAACCTTAAACTAACTGAACTTGGCCTAACCTAACCCAACCTAACCTAACTTAACCTAACCTCTTAACCTAACTTAACTTAACTTAACTTAACCTAACCTAAATTAATTTAACCTAACATTTCTGTAGCTGCTTGGAGGTGGTGCTGTAGCTGTTTGGAGGTGGAGGGATAGGGCTGGGCGGTGTAGAAATCCTGCGAGATCAGACCCTGTGCAGACCGGCCCGCCATCCGAGGTGCTCTACATTCGCGCCGCCTGCCCTCAAGCTTTTAGAACAATTTTAACAAGAGAAAAAGAAGAAAAAAAAGAAAAAATGTTTATTTCCAAATTGTCACATGAGATACATGCCAACATATTGGCTTTTAAAAGTTTCTTAAATATAGGGCATCCTAAAACAAATGTTCCATACGAGGAGTACTAATTGACAAACCATCCGAGGTGTACAAGTAGATGAGCCATACGAGGCATAATAATAGACAAACTATACGAGGTGTACTAATAGACAAACTGTCAGAGGTGTACAAGTAGATAGACCATACGAGGCATATTAATTGACAAAATATACGAGGCGTACTAATAGACAGGCCCATTCGTGGTGTGCTAGTAGTCTAACAAAAGTTCTATACAAGGAGTACTAATTGACAAACCATCCGAGGTGTACAAATAGATAAGCCATACGAGGCATAATAATAATAGGCAAACTATACGAGGTGTACTAATAGACAAGCTATCAGAGGTGTACAAAATAGATAGACCATACGAGGCATATTAATAGACAAAATATACGAGGCGTACTAATAGACAAACCACACGTAGCTTGCCAATAGTCTATCTCTGTCAAGGGTAGTTGAATGAGAAATGAAAAATATGCCCTAAAAAATATGCAAAGCCCTATCACCACCAAAAACATATTTCGTATCTTCTCGATATTCACCACATCATGCGGACATGGGTACATGGGATAAAATAGAGATACAGTGTAAGCCGGTTACCACTCATGATTGACAAATATCTACAAAATATTGGTAGAAATGGGTAAACAAACATATATTCAATATCAAAATTCATAGCTTGTACAAAACACGGACAGAAAGATAATTTTACTACGATTCATATGCTCAAATTGCACTTTATTTCATTAATTATATATGACATTAATCCGATTCACAGAAACGCCCTCTGGGGAAGTGCTAGATCTATTTTTGAATCATTTCGCAATTGCAATAAAATTTATTAACCGAATGGTTTTTGCGTAAAGAAATGAAATAGAAACATGTATATCTATTTATGTAGATACATATATACACACGTACACACACATATTAATTTATATACTTATTGAAAATAAAATATTAGAAAAAAAAAAATACATATACAGGGTGTTTCAAAAATACACGGCATAATTTCAGGTATGTATTTCCCACATGTAGACAATCAAAATAGTTCATTACAACATATGTCCGGAAATGCTTCATTTCCGAGTTATGGCCTTCACAACATTGAAATTCACCGGAACGTTTTTCTTTCCGCAGGTCGTTGCCGTCAAAGGACACATTAAGAGGGCACTCTGACAGATCATTCCTAGGCGAAGGTTAAATTCAGTGTTGTGTTTGGCGTTCGACTGTGTGTCATGTACACAAATCAGGAGCTGGCAGAGATGCACTTGATCTACGGTAAGGCAGACGGCAATGCTGCGCTGGCTCGTCGTTTGTACCAGGAGAGGTACCCACAGCGACAATGTCCAGATCGGAAGACATTTGTAAGTCTCCATCAGCGTCTGTGCGAGTATGGAAAATTTGACTCTCCTGGATTGGGAAGGGGACGACCAAGATCTACAACTCCAGAAGAACAGGAGGAGATTCTGGAGATTGTGAACAGAACTCCTTCTATCAGCACACGAAGGTTAGCGTTGCAAGTGAATGTTCCCCATACGACTGTCTGGAGACTGCTGAAAGAGTATCAATTGTATCCTTACCATTTGCAACGTGTACAGGCGCTGTCACCAGCAGATTACCCTGCACGAGTTAGGTACTGTCAGTGGTTCTTGCAGCAATGTGCTGCAAATCCGAACTTTCCTGCCTTAGTATTATTTACAGATGAAGCACAGTTCACACGAGATGGCATAACAAATCTCCACAATCAGCATGTATGGGCGTATGAAAACCCAAATGCAACTGTTGTATCTCATCACCAGGTGCGGTTCTCCCTCAACATGTGGGCCGGTATCATTGGTGATCGGTTAGTTGGACCCCATGTACTTGTAAACAGACTTACGGGGCAGGCGTACACAAACTTCCTGGAAAACATCATACCTGATGTTTATGACGACACTCCACTGATCGATCGTCAGCACGCTCACTTCTTGCATGACGGCGCTCCTGCACACTTCAGTCGTACGGCTCGCCGGTACTTGGATCGAAGATTTCCTGATCGATGGATAGGTAGAGGTGGCCCAATTGCTTGGCCTCCACGCTCACCTGATCTGAACCCTCTCGATTTCTACTTGTGGGGCCATTTAAAATCATTGGTTTATTCGTCTCCGGTGCCTGATTTGGAATCCCTTCGGAATCGAATTGTGGCACGCTCTGAGGACATACGCCACATTCCTGGAGTGTGGGATCGTGTTCGCAGGTCAATGAGACATCGATGTGAGGTCTGTATTCAAGCAGGAGGTGGTCATTTTGAACATCTTCTGTAATGGCAACGACCTGCGGAAAGAAAAACGTTCCGGTGAATTTCAATGTTGTGAAGGCCATAACTCGGAAATGAAGCATTTCCGGACATATGTTGTAATGAACTATTTTGATTGTCTACATGTGGGAAATACATACCTGAAATTATGCCGTGTATTTTTGAAACACCCTGTATAACATAAAAGATAGAAGCAACCTACCATCTACTACACAGAAAATGACAGCTGAGCTCACTGTAATCCTAAGAAAATTTTCGCAAAAAAAATAACTAAAAGGAAGAGAAGACTTCGAAAAACATAAAAATGAGCTGTTTTTTAATTTCTTCACAGAAATTTTTAAGGAAAATCAGATTATAGTCAAGAAGCAACACAACTCTTCAGCATTATAGGGACATGTGTACGTGGGATAAAATGGAGTAACATTGTGGCCGGATATCACATCTGAGTGGAGAATATTCACAAAATTGGCACATATAGGAAGATTAGGCCTTGATCCAAAATGATAATTTTGATTACAGAAATTTAGAGTTTTTTCCGATTTGAAAGTTCAGTGCTAGTGTGCGCTGAACGCACGAAAAGAAAAAAAAATAAAAAGACTAAATGCAATGCTTAAATTACCCCTTTCCCTCCAGCTCAGCCGAAAATCGATTGAAAACATCTTCGAGAATGATTTTGAAATAGCGAGACAACGTTAGCTAAAAATTTAATTCATTATAAACTTTGCACAACCCTCACGTCTATAAACCTGTTTATTGGTGTACACACAAAATGTATTTCATGGTATATTTGTCATACGGACGTTAAATATTCATACAGAAAAGAGAAAGAAATAACAAAATAAAGATGAGGAAATACTCCTAATTATGGAAAGAACGTTCGTTCTGCTGCACTGAACTGACGGCTGTGGTGCTCATTGTTGTCGACAGAAATAAGTAAGATGAATATACGAATCGCTTAGCAAACGTAAAATGAAATAGGTTCTAAATTTCTAACAGAAATTTCAGGAAAAATTAAAATTTCTGATAGATGGGAAGTTCACACCGAGATGCTGCAGGCCCTATGACAGAGATGTAAAATGACGTGACACATTTACTCTAAATTCTTTTCCAGTTTTAGAGTTTTTGATATGCTGGGGAAGCTTGTTCCACAAAAAAGCTCCAGAAACTGAGAGAGCTTTTTGTCCCACGTTAGATGAACGGTAACTGACTAAAACATCGTTCCTCCGGTTTGGTCTTTCGTTTGGGATATTAGATGGAAAAAATTTTACCACCTCTGCATTACTTTGGGGGAGGTACAGAGAGGAGAATACTCGTCGAGCTTTCTGGATCATGAATCTGTTCGGTATTGGGATCCAGTCGAGTTTTCTTAAAAGAGGGGTGACATGATCGTATTTATTAAAATTTCCTTTGCATACCACCTTGGCGGCGAAGTTTACACATTTTTGCAACTCTTCCTGACGACATTTAGGTAAGTCTCCCCACACAAGACTGCAGTAGTCCAGACGCGATAAAACTAAAGACTGAATCACTAATAATCTAGATTTTTCGTCAAGTGTGTTCTTTATACGATGAAAGAACATTAAGGTTCCGTTAATTTTGTTGCACATTGTTTCGACGTGTGAATTGAAAGTCATATTTTTGTCAAACCAAACACCCAGATTTTTAACCTTATCGACTGGTTTAATTGTATCGTCTCCAAATGTTAGCTGGAATGGTGGTAAATTTTCAGTCGCATTCTGTGATCCAAAAATAATGCATTGCGTTTTACTTGCGTTAAATTTGAGGCCATTATGGTCATACCACAATTTCAGATTTCTCAGAAGGTTTTCAGCGTTGGCTTGTGTTTCTGTTAAATCCGCTGTTGAGCTTGTCATGGCAATTTGTACGTCATCAGCATACATTGAGATTTTTGTGTTTGCCGGCATGGTGGGGAAATCGTTGATGAAAATTGAAAATAGGAGTGGGCCGATGATTGAACCTTGAGGAACGCCAAAGTTATTTGGTATGAATGATGACATTTTGTTATTCAAGCACACTGCATGAGAGCGGTTTCGTAGGTAGCTTTCAAACCACTGAGTGTCTATTCTGAGGTTTGAAATTTTTTTTAGAAGTTTCTTATGCTCAACACTGTCGAAAGCTTTGGAGAGATCAAGCAATAGTAAGAGAGTTAATTTTTTTTGGTCAATATCTTTGTAAATTTTTTCTGTTATGTTTAACAGGGCGTCCTGAGTACTGGTATTAAATCTATTTATTCGTAATCCTCTAATGAAATCATTTAACTTACCTTTTTCTGTATCCTCTTTATTAATTTTTGAATACACAGAAAGCCTAATCATAAAAAACTATTACGGAAAAGTTTCTCAAGAGAGAATTTTTCTACAGGGGAGACACGCGGGGGTGGTCTCAACCCTAAATCTTATGGCTAACTACGTACTTGCGCTACGAAGATTAAAGACGCAGTTGTAATGGTGTAGCGATCAATATAGGTGTTTCCCAAAAAATTTTTTGTGTCTGACAGTTGTCCATTTTACACTGATGCGACGAAGGAAAAGATCAGCTTGGCAGCGCGTACAAAAATTTATAGTGAAAAGGAAGAAAAATAAAGAAAAACAATTTATTTTCAATAACGGTAACTCATGAAATGTACAACAATGAATTTCAAAAAGTCGTAACATAAATATCTTTAGTTGATGAACAAACATAGGGATTATGATACCCTCGCCAATGGTTGAACAATAGATTGAAAGAAAAACGTGGGATTCTATTCTCTTGCTTAAGTTTTCCAAGTCTCTGAAGGTTTAAAAATATGGGTAAGGAAATAAAGAAGACAGTGGCACATTGATGAAGAACATTTCTCGAGAACACTCTCTACTTACGTTGCCACATGAGCTTGTTTTTTTGAAGCAGCCATTGATATTTTTGAAGGTGTAATGAATGAATGTGAATTATTCTGCATCTAATGCTAAAAATTCGACAAGCGGGAAATTTGCAACTAGTTTTTCACACAAACTTATTCACAAATTCAACAATCACCTAATGACAAGCTCAGAGAACTTGTTTTACCGAACAATAAATTTATAAAATGTCCTGTGTAAATGATGGTGGCACAAATGATTCCCTTGAGTCACAAACGAGAAAGTGTTGTCGCATAAGCATAACAAAAACGGTTTACAACGCGAAGATTCACACATTGTGGAACAACTGATAAAGTGAATTTGGAAAACAAATTTGAAGCTTTCATCTAGGCTAAGATGTTTCATTTTCCCATCACTTTGGCAATAACCATAATCTTTCAACTGTTAACTTCGGAGTAGTATAAGTGCGAGTACTTCTGCCATCTCCGTTTTCTACAATCACCGTAAGAGCTGCCTGCTCTGGTGAATGTTTCGAGCCATCGTGGGGGCACTGACTTGGAGACCTTTTTAAAGTGATACCCGCGACCCATAGCGCAATGAAAAAGACGCATCAGTTAAAACACTTGATACGTAATGACATCTGTGAAGGATAGAAGAATATTGCAGGGACTTTTTATCTGTTAAAGTAACTTTTGTAATCAGTGAGGAACACTTACTTTTGAATTTAATTACTAAAACTTATGTATTGACTTGTTGTACGTGAATGTTTCATGCAATACTGGTATAAAGAAATTTCAGACTTTTTTATCTTTCCTCGAATTATGGTCAAAATAATTCCAAAAAAAGGTTTAAAATGTACTTACAACTATGATTTTAGCGACATGAGCACTTGATCTACATGAGTTGGACAAAATAATGGAAAGACCTTGACAAACCTTGACTTTGAGTGCGGGAATTGCTGAATTGCTTCATTTTTTATGTTAGTACGAACAGTTTTTTGCTGAAACTGGGTTCTGTAGGTGTTCATCATGGTGTTCATTGAGCTCTGCAGTGATTTTAGGACCCGTGGTCTTGCGATCCTCTCTAACAATTCGATTTAAAGTCCGACGGGCTCTCTCAGATAACTTCACCTTTCGGCCGGACCTGTGCTTTGCTGAGGACGTTTTGCCTCCTTTCTCAAAAGCAGTCAATACTTTTGAGACAGCACCTTTCGAAACGCCAAGCCTTCGGGCAGTTTTTGTTACACTAGCGCCTGTCAAACGATCACCAACAATTTGTCCTCTTTGAAAGTCAGAAAGGTCTGCCATTTTTCTAAATTATAGCCATTGTTTTTTTAAATATCTGTAAATGACAGTCATTTTAAATAACCACATCAAAGAGCAAAAATAATAAACAAAAAACAGTAAAATATGTCACGTTTCGATTGCTTAAAACATGTTCAAAGCTTATAATGCCCAAATGTTAGGTGTTTCCATTATTTTGTCCAAGCCCTATATTTTTGATGTTCCTATGCATGTAACAATTGTGTGATGACGAGCGTTCCTTAACACACACATAAAATTTGTCATCTGTTATATTTATTTATTCAATTTAATTTTTATTTCAAACGAAAAATATTAAATCCTTCTCGAGTCTTAATTCCCTTAAAAAACAAACTTTCAGTTGGTCAGTAATCAGAATCACATTGCTAACTCCTTTGCAAAACCATTGTATTGTTCTAACTCTTCCAATTATTGTTCACTTATATTACATGACCTCACCCTAAATCAATAAATCACATGAGATAACATTTTATTTTAAAAATACGTGGACTAATAAACAACTTCACTTAGCTTTGTTTTAAAAATACGTGGACTAATAAACAACTTCACTTAACTTTGTAAATATATTATCATACTAATAACACAGAACTCACCAGGCTTTGCATGACAACATGGACGCATAAATGAAATTACAGTCACTTTTCAAATACGCGTCAGGTTAACGTCTCATTGCTTGATCTACGCGGTAATGTTTGTCCATGGTCTTGAAATGATTAAGTGCGGAAATTCCCTGCTCTGGCGTTATGGTTGTGTCGAGCTGAAGTCAGTCGTATCAATGTCCGGGTTGCATGTGTTTTAGCAGGGGATACCTGGAGGCTGGGTGGACATGAATGGAGATTGTTTTGAGGTAAGAGCTTTTGGCCAAACGTGGTGTTTCCAACTTTTTGTTGCATCGAAATGAATGACGTCGAGGTTACGAACGAGTTTCAGTAGCGTGATCATTGCGAGCTTGAAAGCTTCCAAAGATTTGCGAGAATCTACTACTAATCCTGTCTTTCTTCCTGCGAAACCCTACAAAAAATTGACGTTCATCGGAAATTTAGAGTGAATTGAAGGACAGACTACATGCAATATCTACACAGTAAGCGAGAAAATTGATCGCGTATTCTATGATTCTTTTTTCTCTATTCAAGTTGACTAATGGCTCATCAAAAAACCGTTAAATGTGTCGAAATGCTGCAGTTCGCTGAACTTTTAATGGCCATTTCGGATGCAAACTTCAAAAACAGATCTTAATTCACAGCGATGTAAAGTCTTTTCTTGAACTGCGGTATGAGAAAGTAAAATAAAAACGGTGTATTTCTAATGAAGCTGATACGTTAAGTATGATTCACAAACGGTTTATCGTAATTTTGAAAAATGAATGTTATTTTTTCAATTTTTTAACTACATGTAAATTAATTCTTAGCTTCGACTTCAACGTTTATAATTTCAAGTTTCTAAAATCATAACAGTACTTTGCAAATGGAACTCACAAGTGTGTTTAATTTTACCCTCTTGGGACATGAGCTCAGGAAGCTGTTGCGATATTTCTAAACACTTTCGCAATTTAAAACGCCAAGTCTTCAATACAATGTTATTTTCTAGGATTTAACACCAATTACATCAATAACTAAGGGTGCGAAGGTAGTGTAAAATTCAAGGATGTCTCGTGGTCCAATCCAGTCGAGTCCAGTATATTGAGTCGCAGCACCGCAGCGGTTGTGTTTAGCAAGACTGCAGCCTGTCCTTTCAAAAACCTCTATAAAATATACTTTTTCTGAACGAGTCTTCCCACACTCAACTAACTTCGAATCTGTTTCAGGGTAAAAACACCAAATTCCTACAAATATTTATCCAATGTGTCAAGACTCTTCTACGACAAAATTTCAGTGCAACCCTGAAATGTTTTCAACACGTTTTTCGAACTCGTGCACATCTGTTACATATTTCCTTAATTCTTAAGGCTCAAAACAAAGCCTCAGATGTGACACTTTTGTACGATGTGAATATTTCCTTCGATGCAGCTCAAAGGTAACACAAATGTTCATTTTGACGAGTATAATGCTACCTATTCTGGAGAAACAAAAAGCCGTGCGTAAATCAGCACTCCAGAGCATGAGAGAATGTCGTAACGTACCAGAGGAACCCTCTAGTTTCGATATCTAATGGGAGATTTCGGAATTATACAATAGAATTTAATAGTCCCAAACGTACAAATTTAAAGTACGAAGAGTTTGAAAGTCATAGCATCATCATTCGCAACAATAATTAGATAAGTGGAAAGCATTTTCATTCATGAACTTTCACCCACACTTGATTCAGGTAGTTCTGCTTTATTTGAAATTTCAAATTCACGCACCAATCGTACATGTAAATAAATACAGACACGTTTTCTATCTCTGCTGTCAAGCGATAGCAGTTTAATATTCATTGATTCTTTGTCCTTTTAATTTGTATTTTGTATCATTTTTCAGATAACCTACTGAAGAGGATCACAGATAATGCTCGAAAGCTCTAGATCAGATGAACCTTTTCAGAAGCAGGTTTTCCCCAGCCTTCCTTTTAATAGTTATCATCAGATTATGCTAAGGCCATCGTTGGTATAATAATCAATAAATATTTATGCCCCGACGTAATACTTCCGTTTCAAGGCAATTTTCACATTTAACTGAATGATCTGAGTATTTACCGACCTGTGAACGAAATAGTAAAAATATTCAAATTTGCACCCAATGTGAAAACCAGTTCGAAGGTTTAAGTACTAGCAGCGTTCTTCAGAACAAGGAACCATTTAACCATTTTAGGTACGCGTAGCATGGGCGCGGAAGATAGCACGCAAACTCTTCCCGTACGCTCTGCATTTAGACTTCCCACTTATTCACAGTGGCATCAGATTATGCTACTAGGGTACGTTGTGAACTTTCTTATCTTTCTTCCAAATAGCCCTACGCAACTTCGAGACAGCGCTCTATACTCTGCAAGAAAACCCTATGTCTTTCTGAGCTAAGTGATACCTGATAGCAGTTGCATGCATCTGGAACCTACTGCTTTGCTTGGACGTTCTACCGAAGGTGTTTCTTAATACAAGAGTGTGGAGTGTAATTGTGGCGCAGGCGGTTAGCGAAGCATTAAAATTCATTTTTAACGTCGTCCTGCACTCGAAGGCTTCAAGGTCTGGCATCGCCACTTAATTGTTTCACCACCTCCACGTGTCTCGCCAAATTGCAGGCTATTATTAACGTGAAAAGTCGTGCCAGTCTCTATAGAAAAAGTATTAACGATCGTAGCGAGAATAGGAATATTAAAATAACAATATGACAACGATAATAATTCGAGTTAAGAGTTAACTCGAACATAATTTAAAATAATAATTGACAGTGAAGAACTAATATTTGCTTCTTTCCCTCCAGTGTCTCATCTTAGTTTGTATATCTAAATGTTAGATTTTTTCGTGTAATTTTTCTTTTTGAACTTTCATCTAAAGTAATCCAACCTAAAACTTCTTCTTAAGTCTAAGATTATCATGAGTTTCTACTTATAATGTTGACTTTCTCCTTTATCATGACCTTGCAAAAAACAATTTTAATTAACGAAACAAATTGTAATTTTGTCAGGTAAGTTAACAGAAACTGGTCGATATAATCTGTTATAACTTGGCTTCAATATAATTATTAGAATAATCTTGGAAACCTAACCAACCTAGGCACAAGACGATTTCAAAATATTATTTTAGTCACAGCAACTCAAGCTGTCCGATCCATCAACACAGTGAAGTGTGACGTTGGTAATCAGTAGACTTACATTTTCAACAGAATACCGAAATCTCCGGTTAGCGAATGGGAAAAATGATAATACTAATGATATCGTTTTCACAAAAAAAATATAACTCTTATTTGAAACTACCTGATTAATTTTCAATTTTTTTGTAAAAAGTTTCTCGATCATACTGCTTGTAATCGGTACCATGCTTTCAAACTAAACTTTCAATAACCTATCCCTACTCAAATCTTAACCATAATACTACTCGTGACTTCCATTTTGAGCTTCATTTTAACTCGAAGGGTAAGGCTTCCAATGCGTTTCCGCGGCTGTTAACGGTTGGTTTGATTAGGTTGTAACAGCGTTGTGAAATTGACTTTACGACCCTAATACATTTTTATCCTTCGTAAGAAATAGGAAAATACAATTGCTCGATAACATTCTACCTCGTATGATAACTTTTTTTTAAATATTGCAAAACACATGAAATGTCATTCAATTATAGAGGTTCGTGAATGAGCAATTTACCGAATGGCACACATACGGCCCAATACGCAAGGAACTTGTTAAACTTTATGACTTATTTTTTATTTAAATAAACTAAAAGCAGCCCAACCTTTCCCTAACCAAATCTTAACCATAATAACACTCGTGACTTTCATTTTAACTTTCATTTTAATACGAAGGTTAAACTTCTTGACCCATTTTTTAATTTAAGTAAACTAAAATTAATCTAACCTAGCCCATCCAAATCTAAAACATAACTCAACTTCGCCGTAAATATCATTTGTACACCTAAAACCTTAACAGCACGGCTACCCCACTGCGATTAAATTACGACACTATATAAGGCCATCCTGAGCACGAGGTAGTTTTCTTAACACGTTTTACTGCGGCAGGTGAAACGGAAGTTCAAAATGCCACTCAAACTATCGTTAATTTTTGAGATTATTTTTAAAAATAACTAACATTGAATAGATCTTGCCTTCATTAAGTTTTATGTTGAAAATTGAGTTTGTGATCACCGGTCGATCAGTAGCATCATGAAAATCCCCTCAGTGATTACCAGTGTGTCACATCACAGTCAAAATATCAATCTAAAATTTGGCACCGCAAATGTCTTAAAAATGCCAAAGAGAAACTGCGCACTGTATCGGAGGGAGGTGGAGGTGATCGAACGAGGATCGATACGAGTTTCAGTATTCCTAAGCAGAAAAAAAGTGCAGTATTCATTTCCGCACACACTCAGCATAGCGCACCTCTTCGCGCAAACACATCGCTCTGCATTTACTCTCCTTCAATCCGCAGGCAAACAAACTAGACGTAACTCAAATGGAACTAATAGCTTTTAATGTTTTTTCTACAGTTTTCCTATTGTTGACAGGACTTTTAACGTTGCCTATTACTGCATAACATCCAATAAGTGCGTTTTCTATATAATATGACATTTTTTAATTTGACTCGTTGCATTATCATGGATCAACTTTTGTGGAAATAAACTCTTTTCAGTTTCGTTCTTTATTTTCTCTTGCTTCATTCATCCACACCCAAAGGGCAGCCTGATACCTTCCTGGAGCTTTTGAAATTATCTTTCTTCATTAAACGCTAACTCATTGGGCAGCTAGACCTGTCATTAATCATGAGACTCTAGTACACGAACTCTTTGAATATGCTTGTGTTTTTAACACTTTCAAGGGTTTTACTCTCTTGAATATCATTGTTAAAACTTTTTCTTGAAGATACATTCAAAAAACATTTATTCTTCTTCGTGTTGACAGTCTCAGTTTCAGAGTCTATGTCTAGATGCGCAGACGCATTGTATCTCTTTTTAAGACTTCTTCAGAAACTTGAAATCATCTTACCGTAAATAAACATCCTTCCAAACTCCATAGTGTGAAGATTCTTAAGCTGCGCCATGATACATTTTCTGTTCCATTCATTCTCAAATACTTGGAAGATTGCATTTTTTCTACTATCATCGTCTAACACTTATTCAATCTCACTGGTAGATGTTCACGTATACATTTCACCTTTTATTCTTCATTCCTTTTTTCCGTCGCGGGACCCCTTAAGAGGGAATGCAACTAATGCATGTATGGAAATCAACACTCCGAGGAGGAAGATCTGAAGTCCCAAGCTGAAGCTAGTTAAGTTTTTCTATTGTTGAAATAGAATTGGCTTTTTTTGTGTTACAGACAGGGCTTTTCAGTTCAATGCTATAGTTTTTTCAGCTACTATTATTTCTTTCGTCGACTTTTTTTTGTTTCTTAATCTTCTTTCAATCCTGCTGTTTTTTAACGCAAAGTGTGAATATACACCTTGTGCATTGATTTTCCGTTCCCTCAGTTCCCTACTGAAAGGCGCCTTCTCCCTTCCTCTCCTGGAAACACTTGTGTTGTGACTAGGGAAGCTAGACTATTAATCAAAATCTTAATCTCTATCGTGGGGATGGCTGGGACTTCCTGCAATTGACATCTTGCACTAGTATTTTCGTCTTTTATTCTTTATCCTGGTTTCACCTTTTCGTCTCATCAATTTGCTTACGCATCTCTGGCAGTGTAGCGGACTGTGCAAAATGTTGAGATCTTGCGGTGCCCTCGCATGTGAAAAGGAGATTAATCTATAAATGAAACGCTAGGGAATGGTCTTTGGTAAGCCCCCGATTATAATAATAATAATAATTGCAATAATCATGAACGAAGAGCTAAATACCGAATTGATGCGGAATATTCATTCACTCGTTTTGCACCTGCCTCAAAAATCCTATTTCAATAGATTCTTATGCCCTTAGGATTGCAAATTTAACTTAATTGAGGGGCATAAATGCAAGGATTTTTTTCCTGCCTTTATTTTTAAATTTTGCGGACACTTATTGAATACTTCATATGTAGGGCGATTAAATCTCATTTGATATATAACATATATACCGGAAATATACCAGAAAACATATATACCGCATGCCTGGAAGGAACAGTTACTCGAGTGCTTCGCATCGTAATTTGTGGGGAGTGTTAGACGTCTCTGAAAGGCTATGTACGTGAATAGAAATTTATTCAAATGATAATTGTATTTCTCGTCTTAATGAACGCGATATGTAGTTTAAGGCTAACTGAATTTACGTGCTAGAACATGTCGCAAACAGCAGAATTAATAAAATTGAAATATTGGCACATTTCTCTGTTGTGGATACTTTTTAAAAAAAGGTATCATTTATGCTTGAAAATTCATGAAGGTTTTGAGGTAGAACACTGAAGCCAAGTCAAATGATATTAAATGTTGTCTTAAAAAATATTCGTAGAGCAAACATTGCATGCCCTCATATACACTCGACTGCAGCTAACATGATACTGCTATAATAATAGGCTTTAACCTACGTTTTTAGTCGATTAAATATTTATACATTAAAGCTTTTGTATCCCACTTTCAATTTATATAGGTATATCCACAACCAATTTACATCCTTGTGTCCCGTCATTAATCACAAGTCAATTGAAACAACTCCACAGCGGAAAATATAATTTGTTATCTTGATTGAAATAAACATTTGTTTTCGTTACGGAACTCTCGACAATGGCGAAAATTTACTGAGCACATCCGCGTACGGGAAGGGAACGTCGAATACATCAAGTTAGTCTGTTTTGATGCAATTTCGAAAATACATTCAGTGTTCGATGCTTCAGAGGATGGTGAACTGTTATCAGATCTTCCGGCAAGAAGAAGCCACGTAATTGTGACGTCACCACAGCCAACTCGCTCGTTTACCGAGCTGTTTTTTGTGCAACTAACAATATTACTCGATCCCAGTTCCTTATTTCATACTAAATGGCATCTTCCTCTCTTGATATCCCCTTTGTTTAGGCTATGAAGGTGTAATTACAAAATGGTTCTTAAGAGGCTTGATGTGACAGATGACGAACAAAAATTTGTTCGAACAATGATATTCTGTGATTATTAGCTAGCATGATTTTTTCGAGACTCCAATGTCGCCATATTTTTTAGGACGGATTTGATTTGAGAACTGATTTTCACCAATTTCCAGATCAACTTAGTAGAACATGTGACGCCAGCTGTACCGTTACGACGACGTAAATGGTTTTAAAATCGTGTCACTTAGCACCTCGCATTAAACCATGTCGCTGATGTTTGTATTTTGTAGCGATAACTGCGGCATAAACACTACAAAGCATCGATCCCGCGTTTGATGACTGCTTCACCTTTTGTTTAGTCATTTACGCGGGCAGGGCACGAGCTTCTTTATCAGCACACACACGTACAACCACCAGTAAGAGCCGTGTATCGTAGGGCGGGGCATCATTTTTCATGTGAAACGCATGATAACATTAAGTAAGCCGTTGAACTGATAAGAGCAAACGTTCAAGCCAAAAGTTTCCATTCGCCGACCACCGATATTGCATCCCGATAACGGATCTTCCTTTCATATTCATTTTGAAGTATTGAAACTCATGACATGCAGATATTAGTGTCAATGAGTATGACGTCAATCGTTACAAGGACAGGAGATACGCATAAATAATGATTGAAATTATTCTCAGAGATCGTCCACAGCTCGCACAAATGTTCCGTAAACAGATGGCCTATTATTTTATTGAGATATTCCAACGACCTCTTCTACTCAAGGACAAACAATACGTAACTCTTTTCGTATGCATAAATTTAAAAAAAAAACGAAAATAAATTTAAATGTTGTATTGACGTAAGCAGGATTCTAGAAAGTTCAAGGCTGGTCTGACAAAGAGTTTACGGTCATTGGTCAAGGTACAGTTTACGTTTTCAGATACGTAAAATCCTTTAGTCTTTGTCGACAGTGACTTTTATGAAAGAGTAACGGAATTGCGATGAATTTATGCAGCTGATATTTGTAAAGACTTTATACCAACTTGCAGGTCCAACATCAAAAACCCTTTTGAAAAACATTCGCAACTGAAAAAGTGCGATAACAATTTCTTTTTTCGTAACTTTCCATTTTTTTCTGAAAATTTTCAAGATTTGAGTTGAGTCAAAAGCTTTTTTTAATAGTTTGATCTTCAGTAGCGACATAACGCGCTCCTGTCCATGTGAAAAACACGTAATTGATTATATTTTCGGTGAAGCAATGGTTCGCGATACCATACGCCTCAATTTCAATATTCCCCGAAGTGCGAATCACTTTTGGATTTATTGGATGATCTGTTGTCCATATTACTGGAAGAAACTCGGAAAAGCTAAGTGAAAGCTTAGATCGAGGAGCAACCTACTACTAATATTGAGAAGAATACAAGAAAACACGACGGAGTCGGCTGAAAACTCGGATCAAAAAGGAATACCCTGGAAAAGAACAAAAATGAACCAGATTGATGCCCTTATTAAGACCAGGGCATCACGTTAGGATGACCGCTCTACGCGTGATCGACAGGCAAATTGAAAGCCACTTCACTCGCTCGCCGGCTCTGAGAACTTATGTCTCGAACGTGCCGAGGTACTTGAGGAAATGATTGTTTATTAATAGCCGGAGCGCGGGACAAAAGGTTTTTATCCGAATTCAACAATGTGAACAACGTTGACAATCTGCGAGAAATATTGAAGGGTGAAATATCATTCTTACGCTCAGTGCAATTACACTGTGCAACAAACTTCAGGTTGAAAAATTACATGCTGCATAAAACCTGTTTAGGGGTAAAAAAATATCCTAATTCTGAATCTGACCTTTATTATGCTAGATTAGCCACCATTTTCCTGGACCATGAACCATATGTTATTATTATTAGTTATGAATGAAAAACACCGAGCTGTCAGATTAAACATTTGTCCTACTATGTCTCTTGCGGGGAGTGTGATTTTTTTATATTCCAGCAGTAGTCTGCCGATATGCCAGGGTTCCATTTTCCCTTGAATAGTTGCTCTATCAATGAAATATTCAGAAGAAATCTGTGGCCAAGTTCATCACTCACATTCCCAAATTGTCTCCGCCAAAAATCCAAATGAGAGCGGATCGCATGAATTTTTAGAGATATGTTACGTCCCATATCATGAAAATGAGGCAGCAGATTATTCACAACTTGCCCAGAGTCTTCTGAACGACGTTCTTTTAGGAAGTTATCACAAATTTTTTTGAATGACTCAAAGGCAAGCTTTTCTTTTCTTTTGATATGTGCGATGAATATTTCATCAAGTACAATTTTTCGATCTTAAGTACTTATGAAGATACCTTTTTTAATTTTACCTTGACAAAATGGAAGAGAATTTTCTGCGTGATGTATAAATACGGAGGAATCCTTATACGGAGGCTTAAGCAAACCAAATTTAATATGCAAAGAAAGTAAATCAATTCTATCGTTTTTCAGACGTGGTTTGTGTATGATGTTGTGTTTTCCTAGCTTTATTTCATCTCACAGTCAATCCTTGAGTACATAATGTTCAGTTCTTGCACTGAAATTGTATAAAATATTCTCTTTAGCTGACCGATAAAAAAAATTAATAGATTTGTGTGTCTGACGACGTCCTATTCGCGGCATACTAAATGCGAACTATTATGTCGATTTCGACGTGTAATCAGCCCGTGCTGTTGTAGCGTCCACAGACACATCGCCGACCCAACTCCGCTCACACGTCTCATCTGTGTTTAGACGCTCGCCATCACAATAACCATCAACCTCTGCCGTAAGACACTGGAGTGCGGTCTAGCCATGCGCTGCTAGCTTCCCTGGGTGCTTCGCCGGCCGGGGGCGCGTTCACTGGAGGGCGCTGGAGTCGGTCGTCGGTCCCTCGCCACGTTTTCGTGCCGCTGTTTCTGGAGGCCCTGGACTGGCAACTGGGAGGTCGACTCTCAGCTGTTCTACTTGCGAGCCCTTGGGATGTGTCGGACGCGGTGAGTATGTTGACGATTTTGGTGCTTTTGTCAGGCACCCTTGTCCGTCGACTCAAGAAATTCTTTCTTGGCAATCGTCTCATTACTCGGTCCTATTATCACAAGTTACCGCAGCCTAACTGAATTTTTATCATGTAAACGTTATATCTCAAATTTTGAACTTAAAACTTGAACTCACAAACTTTATACCTGAACTTTGATTTTAAACTTTAAACTTGAAACGTGAATTTTGGTTAGAAATTTAAACCTAAAGGAAAGCGTCCCACTATTTTGCCTTGAACAAGTTGACTGTTCTTTGCTCTGCAACCTAATAAGTTTTTTCACAGAATCAGGGATAGATTGCTTTTCTATTATATTGACGCTCTCGTTATCTTCAGATGGCTGCTATTGAGGAGGCCGTCAGTGGGCTTCCGCCGGAAGCGCCGCGCCCAGCATTTTGCTTCACTGAATAAATCCAGTCCGCCGGCTTTTATCTTCGAACCCTGAATTTCCCAGCCTTTAAGTAAATCAGCAACTTTATTTAACGCTCGTACGAGAATCATTTAAATTATTACTCAAGATTTAAAGATGCCCGTGATTAATGAATATTATTATTCTGATTAAAGAATAAAATTGAATAAATTAAACTCCGCATTTTCCCCACACGTTTTTTTTTTCAATAGGAGTTCCATAAACACGGGAAGCAGCAAAATGTTGTATATCCGGGCTGAAGGTCAGTAAGTATGGCCACAACCTTGAATTCTGCTCATATATGCCAGTTATGGTCATCATACTGTATTCTTGTTAGAATTAATTGCTTACAGATTTTCTAATGATTTTTCCATGGTTGCGCTATAAGCAATGGGAACAGATGGCTAAGTGTCACCGACGTGCAGCAGAATAGATTTGATACGGTACTTGAATGAGTCTATGAAAAGTCGCCAGTTGGTGTTATCATATGGTATTTCCAGTTGCTCAATAAATTCAGTGATATCATTACAAATGTATTAGTCATCTTTCATGGTGACCATGCAAGCAGCTTCTCTGTGTATTTTCTGTACAGCGTTATCTTCACTCCTTTCTCACGAAGATTACGTTCTTGAAACCTTGATGCCAGAAGCTCATATTTATCTTTGGTGAAGTAAAAATCCCCGCACAAATAATTTAAATCTCTTGAGAAGTTGTTTTTGGTTTACTCTCGCTTTCTGGATAACTGGGCTCCACATATTTACAGTGAAATGTTCATTTACCCTGCTGGAACTCCGTATTTTTATACCTGGAGTTTTGGGAACAGGTAAATCTCCTAAGTGCTCTACAAGGCGCATTCCTGATTGAAAATTTGAGTAAACAACGTGTTTCTTTTTCTTCGAGAGATTCATTATATAGATATACATAGAAAGTAGATAAATTGCGTTAGGAATGAACATAAATCAGCAAGGATACCTTCTCACATGAAAAATCCATTCACACTGCCCAGAACTTCAATTCAATATTCATAAAACAATCACATTTTCACTTTTTCCCCTAAAAACTCTTTTTCCCTTAAACAAGTGGTGACAGATAACCCACAAGTACCTTCATAAAAACTTAATCAACGTTAAATGAAGGCACGATCCAGTTTATGTTTGCTATTTTCAAAATTGCCTACTACAATTGGCTTTAAATTCGAGTTGAATAGTCAACTTCAGTTTAACCAATTGCGGTCAGAGTGTTAAAAAGAGTGCGTTTAAACATGCACACATTGAACTTGAAGATTAGATTATTAGTTAGTTTAAGCCTCCCTATCCGCAACAAAGGCTATCCAAAGAGAGGAAGGAAGAAGGCACCATTTAGTACGGAGTTAAAGAAACGCGGAATCTATGCAGAAAGGGCACAGAAACAGAAAGCTAAGAAGGAAGTTCATGAAACAAGAAAAAAGTTGAAGAAGAAAGTAGTAGGTGCTGAAAAACAGGACAGCAGTGAACCGAAAAAGATGGTCCGTAACAAAACAAAAACCTATTCTATTTAAACAAAAAAAAAGCCTACCTAACCTTTAGCTCAGGCCCTCGCATAGTCTTCCTGGGAGCGCCTATTCCCATAGATACAATAGATGTATCCCCCTGAGGGGCATTGAACTTGAATCACCAGATTATAATATACCACTCAGGCTAAATACAGTCACCAACTATCTGGAGAGCAGAAAATGCATTCAAATTCCCGCGTTAAAATCTTCTATGCAACCTTGGTACCAAGGATTTGGTACCAAGGATGACCTTTTTTAATAAGCATCAAAACAACCTTGGTACCAAGGATGACCTCAGTGGTCAAGAGGCGTGTCCTGTTGTGAGCTATCAGGGTCTCTTAGTGAGGGTATCATATTGAAAAATGAGTAGCTCTGAAAGGGCATCGTAAAATGAGTGGTTTAGAGAAGATCTAATAATTTTAGTTCTTAGCATGGGCACCGACTGTATGGAACTAGTAACTCCGTATAGGTATTTTACAGAGAGGGGAAAATAGTAATAGCATCATAAAATAGAATTTGGTCCAAAAAGGGAATCGTATTAATAGGAGCAGCTTGGTAATGTAATCAGAAAGCATAGGAAGCCCTTTGACTCGCCAAAAAACGCTCTCGCTGCCATGAAGTTCAAAGTCATACCGTTTTAAAAACTTCCTTTTACAGCGACAAACAGCCGAGTCTTACATATTTGAGACTTCACCGATCACAACAGGTTTTTATTCAACTTAGAGAACAATTGGATATTTATTAGAGGGAGAGGTTGACGTTTTACCTATTTCTGTAATTTTTTTTTTTTGCAGGGTCGCTGTAATGACATATTTTATTCCACCATCATGGATTAGGCAAAATTAAGAAATTGGCAAAATGACTTGAATGCGCGACGGTGGTGTGCTTCAAATGGTCATGTAATAATTCAAATCTTCTAAAGTAATAAAGACCAAGCCTGTGTTGTACTCTCCGAATCACTTGCATACTACGCAGTGTATTTTTTGGAGAGATGCATACATTATTTGCTAGAAGAAGTTAGTTTTCTCTCCTGTAAAATTTCTTGTAAGCAAAACCTTTTTCCTTCATTACTGTAATGAAACCTCATCTATACGTCGTTTAAAAAAATACTTTCTGCTTAAGGTGATAATACTGAACCGTCTCAACGCAAACCTGGTTTGCTCACTCATGCTCAAAAATAATAATGAACTCGTATGCGTCAGAGTCAGAGTTCCACAAGTTCCACTCCATATACCTACGTTACTCGTCTTCGGTGGTAAAACGCCTTAAAATGATAACCTATGTTACGTGTGTTGCGTGGAGTACCTCCTGCATTTCAAAATCCCCGTCACGGAGCTATTCTACTGTACCTACGTCGTTACTTTTGTCTTGCGGGATCAACACTTATGGAATTTGGGAACCCTAACCGGTATTTATGCTACTTCTGTAATCAACATCCGAAATAGTATTAAAAAATGTTTGTCTTGTATAGCGCAAATAGGTCAAACTATAAAAAACCTCGCTACTGTAATAAACAGAGCAGAAATAGTTAGGAAGAAACATTTTTCGTGTATTTGAATTAGAATTTCTCGTGTTGGTTGGATTATTCAATTTACCCTTTTTCTTGTTTCATTAGTAATGATGGTGTATCCCGAAATGTTTGGTTTTAAAGATTTTCTCAATCACATTCGGTTTCTTCGTTTTATTTACAGTTTAGTCTACGAAAAGCCCAAAGAATATTGAAAGACTTCAGTCACGCTAAAAACACATTCGAAATGTATGTTTCAAATCGGCAAAACAGGGGTTGGAAGACTAGTAAGCTACGTCAAACCAGGAGCAGCAGACAGGAGAAGACCACTATTTTCGTGGATGTTCACTCAACCACTAAACAGACAATTTATTTAGCCATAGATTAGGTTAAGTTCGTTGTGACTTTAACTATTACTCTCAGTTTTTTAAATTCAATAAATTAGTTAGCCATTTGAATGGCTTAAAGTAGCTGATGAACAAATTTTGTTCTATTTTGAAGTATCTGTGCAAAATCAAAAAATAAAAAGCTATAAAGCAATCATGGAAGCCAGTTGAGCGATGAGGCACCGTAGATGACCGAGTAGACAGTTACCGTAGAGGACAGGGTAGACAGTTACCGTAGATAACAAGGTAGACAGTCACCGTAGATGACAGGGTAGACAGTCATCGTAGATGACAAGGTAAACAGTCACCGTAGAGGACAGGGTAGACAGTCATCGTAGAGGACAGGGCGGACATTCACCGTAGAGGACAGGGTAAACAGTCACCGTAGAGGACAGGGTAGACAGTCACCGTAGAGGACAGGGTAAACAGTCACCGTAGAGGACAGGGTAGACAGTCACCGTAGATGACAGGGTAGACAGTCACCGAAATTGACAAGTCGATGATTAGTACAGCTTGGTAATGAAAGAATATCTCCTCTCTTTATAGCTTTTCTCCTTCTACATAGTTGTCGCACCAATTTTACTGTCACGTAGTTGTTGTGGTGGTCTTTAACTTCCTTAGCTGTCCTTGTTAATATTAATCTGCGAGATCTCCCTCAAAATTTTACGATTATCATGAACTTCATGCCTCAAATAATACGGAGAAGCTGTGTCTTCATTTATGTGCTCATAACAACTGTGCATTTAAAATGGGTTGGAGATGAATAATTCTCTGGGTGATAAAAATTCATCTCTAAAACCGCAGCATTTTCTGACTTTGTTTGGCAAATACAAGGGACAGTCACAAAGGTTTTTATTCATCCATTGTGTAACTGAACGCAATTTCATTACATTTCCATCAAATTTTTTGATGTAAATTAGTTATTTGAAACCACCGCGAGGTCAAGTAGAAGTGATGACCGATATAGGCATGAAAAATGATAATTACGCATTTTAAAATACCGTAAAGAGATGTATGGAGTATTGTTTTTCTAAAAAGGCATGCCAAAAGAGAAACATAAGCAGTAAAGACATGACACTTGCTAGGCGTTGAAATTTATAATGGAGGAACAGGTCACCAAAACAAAGGAAACTGCGTATTCGGTTGTATTAGTAACGGAATTTTTTGCGCATAATGTACTCCAGCTCTGACGTCTTACGTTTAATACGTTCTGTACAATCGTGAAATGTGTTTCACGAAGCGATGACACCAAACGTTTATGGAAGTGGCGAAGACGGGGGCGGGGCACTAGTATATAAAGACGACGAGTGCCACGGCGTGTCATTCCTGAACAGGGAAGCGTCTCAGTAGGAGCTCTTGGTTGATGCTGCAGAGCCTCCTAGTGTTGAATGTAGCTGTGACTCTTGCATGGTTTCTTGCTTATAATAACTGTTTCTGAAGTAAAATTCTAAACAGAGCAGGGCTAAGTTCTATTTTTCTCCGGTTTCAGTGGAAAATTTGTACTCGAATTTTATTTTTGAATTTTAGATATAAACCATTGTTATGCGTCTATTTCTGCCAGCCGTACTACAAATTGTACCCTCGTATTAGCAAAGGGTATAGAAATTCATTCCTTTTCCAGTCAATCAAATGCTAATAGAGGACCCAAGTAGAGCGTAAAAGTTTGTAGAGAGTAGAAATTCGTAGATTGTATGTTGGAAGTAGAACGTTAGATGCGTTGAGGTCTAGTGTCTAAAACTAAACATTCAACTTCCATTTCAGAGCCTTCTTTACATCGAGTTGACTTAAAGATATAAACGAAACAATCGTTTAAAATCCCTTGAATACATTTGAAATATATCTTAAAATTTCCCAATCATCAGCAAAACCAACTTCAAAGTCTCTCAGAAATAAGCGAAACATTTCAAAATCTGTTGAACTGCAACGAAGTGAATTTTAGAGCCCCATCAGACAGTGAACGCAGAGTTTTCTTCAGCACGTAAGTTGAAAATTAACGCTGCGCTCGGAAGACTAGTGCCACATCGCCAGCACCAATCCGGCACCTCAGAGCACACGACCGAGTGGTTGTCCGCGCAACTGAACAGCTCACCAGTCACCATGACCAACTCCACCTTTTGCTCCTTGGTGCTGCTGCTGCTCGTCGTCTCCGGGGCCAGCGCGAGGGGTGAGTGCTGAGCTATAGCTTATGTTGTGCATCAATAATTTATTCAAGCACTACACGACCTGCCTAAAATTACAGTATTTAAATATAATAATCTACGTAGAATAGCGGTGCTCTTTGGTTTACTGAAGAACAAAAAGTGAGCGATGAGTGTATCTGAGATGAAGCTTCAATGTGTTTCGAAATTTTCCAGCATTTGGACTTTAGATACGAATGCCAAATAAGTTCTTAAATTTATCCTGATGATGCTCGTGATTTGAATATTTTGTTTATGTCCGTTAGGTAGAGAAACCTGTGTCAGTGGCGCTCATCGTGCACACTTCCAGCTGTTCCGTTCGACCCGCAGTTCCCTAACTAATACTGAAAGCGTGGCGCGAGACAAACAAACATATGAATACAAATTCTACGGCTTTTGTTATTATATGGTGTAGAATTCAGTGATTCCCAAACTGGCGCTACCGCCCCTGGTGGGCGTTGAAGCGCTAAAGTCGTAGACTTCAAAATCGTGGTAAGATTCATCTTGGACATTTTTTATATAGAACAAGTTCATCTTTTCGATAATTTGCTATAAAATTTTAATATAATTAACCACTAGGGGGAGGCAAAATTTCAAAAGGGGCGGTAGATAAAAACTTTCCTGGAAGAGGGCGGTTAATAAAAAAAGTTTGAGAACCACTGGCGTTGATAATATGATTTGCTATTGCTTAGAAAGCAATTTAGCACGGATATGCCATCAGATGGAATACGTAAATTTCGGTTTGAATATTCAATTTTAGGGAGGAAAGGAAGTTTAATTAAGAACCTGTTCGCTTTAATCTCACTCACTTGCTCGCTTTCTCTTTAAACTAGTTCACCTTCCCCCCTGTATTTGAAATAACAAAGAAGGCAAAATGAAAGAAATGCTGTAAGAAATAAAAAAATTCAATCCCGAGAAAATTGATGAGGCTTAGTGCACGGCCAGTCGAAAATGTATAATGTTCGACAAATCCCATGACGCACGTTCCTATTTCCTAAGAATTCACGCGATATTCATCCCTACTCGAATCCAATGGATTAATACACTAGAAATTGTGGAGTTGATGAAGCTTGTATCACAGATGCAGAAATTGTGAAGTTGATGAAGCTTGTATCACAGATTCGCTCATCACACACTGCACACTAGCTTCGGACAGATAGACAGACGGACGGACGCGGCTCTAATTTAGTATAGACTAGATTGTAGCAGTAAAAATAAATTTTCAAGAACGTACAAATGACCGAATAAATCATTGTAATTGAGATCTGAATAAAAAAAATACACACTTACTGGTGAGCAAACTTTCGACCACCAAACGCCTTACTGGGCGTATTCCGACGACGCATAATAGATACGGACCTCAATAGGTGGATCTCGTTTGAAAATAATTATCAATGAAATCTCCAACTCAACAGCCAGGCTCAAAAGATTTAGAAGGTCACAATTCTGTGAAATAACAATTCATTACTTGGCCATAGCTTGCGTTTGGCCCGGTGTACCTGGAAACGGCTTCCTGTAGTAGAACAATAATTAAGCGCGCTTCGGAAACCGTAACTTGGCCATTTTTTACGGAAGGCAACATTCCATCAAGCCTCGAAAAGAAAACGTAAAGAATTTCCAATGGCGGGATTCCATTTTCATTATTCGCTTTTACAAGGAAATCGTCACACAAGGGAAATTATCGCTTTTCTTGTACCACAAAAGCGTGATAAAATTTTTCGCTCAATTTAGCCGACCAGGAGGTCTCTTCCTGATGATCAGCTCATAAAAAGACGACTCATTTGAATAGAAAATGTTAATGTTTTGCGTTATCAGTCTTCGAACAATCATTGAAGCTTCAATGAGCTTATCAGCAAGGAGTATCTTGACGCATGCGACATCAAATCGTTTTTCTTTCGAGCTACATTGCAGGCGTGTACGTAAACGCTGGCGTAAAGCTTAATATAGCGCTTTCTGATCTGGGATATTTAAAGAACTCTAGTTCGATAACGTAGATGCTATCTATTTTTGTTTCATTGTGAAGCCCAAAGATTTGTAGCAAACATGCCGCGCCATCTTAAGCTTTGTCTTCTTGAGCCCTATTCATTTATATGAGCCGTAAATCATGCAGTAAATTTGGAAAATATGTAATTGCATTAACTATTCTCCGTTTTTTTTTTGACAAATGAGAGTAAATGAAGCGTGGATCTGTGATACACGCTTCACTTCCTATCCAATTCTTAAATTATTCTTCGAAATGGAGTCAGGAAAGAACTTTTGCATTATTGTGGAATTGCAATTCAAAGCAGAAGTTAACTGTCATTTTGTTGTACTCCTCAGATGACCACTCTTCTACTGTATGTGTGAAGGCCGCTTGTAAAATAGGGCAAATACTCTTTATCTTGCAATGGATTTCTTATTGTCTTACTTCGTGCTACTAATTTCAGGTTCTGTGAAACGGGTAATCAAACGGGTACGGAACAAATAGCGTATCATATAATTTTATTGGGATGATCTGCCATAAAGAACGATTGTCAGGACACTTGATCGATATTTTATTGTAATGATTCCCAGTAAATGGGATAAGGAAATGATAATGTGGATACTAGTGCACTCTTCGCAGCAGATAAATGTGAGTCCTTGAAGTTAATGCTTTCATATTGTTTTCAGCATCCTTCGATTCCATCTGTAGGCTATATCTAACATGCTTATCGAAGATTATATTCCTTTCCATTCACCTTGGTTTTAATTCGGTTCATCTGTTAATATTGATTGTATCATTTCTTCTAAATAGCACGTAGGTGCGCGACACAAAGAACGTAGCTTCCTTTTATTTTATAAAAAAGATTTATTTTATTTAGTTGGGATGCCAGCAATGTCTTGAATGCGCTCCACGTACTCTGTACACCTCAGATGTGGTATTTGCTTCCAATTTGGTGCTGCTCGATTGCGTTCAAGTCTGCTTGCGTATTGAGTCGCTAGACTCTCAATTTCCTCCATCATTATGAAATAATCCCTTCACTATTAAATTAAGTCACCTCAAATTATGTATTACTTTTTAAAGTTTTTTTGGGGGGGGAGTGAAGTTCATGCATGTCGGCTGACGAATATACACGGTGATTCTAATGCTCAGCACTAATTAAATTTGTAGCTTAGCCCAAATTTAGGTTTGTAATTGTCCGATTAAATGTTTGCCCCTGTTTCATCAGACACAAATGCAGTTTTTTCCAAATTGGTATACATGGGCGGTCAGAAATAACGGGATTCGATATTTTCCTACTATAAATCCTCCAGATATGGATGAAAAACTAATATATCCAACTTGATTGCACCCGCGATTAAAATATTCTTGTACCTGTGCACTGGTGAAGCTCGTATCACAGGTACGGTCATTAAAGAACCTTTAAATCAAAGCAAAGAAGTCGTTTCTTAAGAAGCAGACACCGGACAGATATATAAATTGATAAATAAATACACACTCCAAGAGTATTATTAGGTAAGATGGTCTGCGGATATCAGAACTCTACCATAAGCAAAGAACAGTATAAGTGCAATTAAACGAAAGGACACAAAAATCCTGCACAGAGTAAATCGTATGACAGTGGTTCTTAACCTCTGGGTCGCGACCCAAAGTTGGGTCGCCAAGTCATTTCATTGGGTCACTAAGGGCTTGTGTATTATAAATATAAAACCCTTTATAAACACTCTTTTTATTGTTATGGAGGCGTGGGTCACGGTAGTTATTTTGGGCAGATTTTGAGTCGCTGCCTAAAAAGGTTAAGAACCGCCGTGACGTATTCGAATCAACTTAGAACAGGGTGATTCCTTTAGTTTTCACTGTCTTCTAACTTTAATTCTCCTCTTCACCTCGAAATTAATTTCAATCAATCATCGTCACGGCATTTTCGTCCAAACATATACACTATCGCCTCTCACTCTTTTTCACTTTATCGTCTTCTAATCAGTTTCACGGCATCTTTTCAATCTTCATCGTTCTTTATATGAGGTCTCACAATTATCATAGCTATTGTCTTGTAATCAATGTCACAGTATGTCGTCCTGAAATCTGCATCACTTTATAGTTTTGCGGCATCCACTTTCTGTACATAGTCCTGCAATTACAGCTCTTACTCTACTTCGTATAATGATCGTTTTCACAGCATTACCTTGCGTTTATTTTCATTTCATCTTACAATTAATTTCATTGCATCTTCTAGGTTGGATTCATTTTCACTCTATCATCTCCCACTCATTTTCGTTATATCAGTCGTCATGCAATTATCTCCTCCATTGTCCTGCAACCCATTTCACTTTCGTCTTGCCCTCACTTTCACTATATAATTTACGATCATTTCCACGCCTGTCGTCTCGGTAGGTATCCCTGCCAGGGGTGAGCATTTAAGGCACTCAATACAGCACTGCGTCATCCAGAAAGGGGCAGTCGGTAGCACGAGTGCTGCTCACGCCACGAATGCGTCTGATTCCCAGTTACATCTCTGAGCATCAGGGTCCGAGTATCTAGAATGACTAAAATTGGAATCTCTTCAGTCTACATTTTAGAGTGGTTCATAGAATTTCAAAATTTATCTCGGGTACAATATAATGACAAAATTTATCTCGGGTACAATATGATGACAAAGACATTTGTTATCATTGACTTATTTGTGAAGTAAAGACTTCCATAAACTGATGGAGAACCATTCTGAAACTACACTGTTTAGACAATATCTTTTAAATTAGAAAATCAAACTAAGTATCATAAAATAAATTATAACCTAGATATGATATGATTCATTCGTCCCATTAACGATGGAAGTTATTATAACCTTGAACTTTCAAGCTGTAATTGAAGGTTATAGAACGGAGTTGCAAAATCAAATATTGAATTTTTTCGCCACTTTAATCATTGGAAGTGACATTGAATGAAATGAGATTGAAACACCACTAATTGGTCATTATTTCGTGGAAGTTAAAAGTTGTAAGTTAATTTTATGAGGCCTCAAATTCAGTCAACTTGATCTAACGCTTAGAAAACTAGGCACTGAACTGGTTCCTGTTAACATCATTAGTGTTATTCATGAATCACACTCTACGTCTACTTTCAAAACTTATTTATCTATCATTCAATATGTTCCCCTCTGTATGATGATTATTTTACTATTTGTAAATATTCTACCAAATAACCGAAAAAATTTATCCAAAAATTCAGTCTCCGTGGGCTGACAAACATTAATTTTTTTATTAGACATCGCAATTAGGTGGAGCAAAACCAATGAATACCAACATTGCATGAAGAGATGCAACAGCCAGACTGAACCACGCAACCTCGATTGTTTCTGCGGACCCCAAAGAAGATGGTCGCCAGGTGTGTCTATTTTAGGCTCCACCACCGCCGTCCCACCTACGCCGCGCGCTTCCAGAAATCCCTCTTGAAGCTTTCATTTGTCAATGACGTTCAAGCATCCACGCTGACTGCGATTAAACAGAAGTCTCTAGGTCTTTTGCTGAATCTAAATGGTTCACTGACATGAACGATCGTGTGTACGACACAAGTCCTAGGTGCAGACACTCAAAGTTGTGTCAGGTTGATTTTCTCTTCAATTCTGAAATTAATTGTCTGAGCATAATTTGCTGTCACTTGACTACCCACTAGTAGTACGCGTAAAATTATTTGAAAGCCAAAAATTCAACAGCGCATGGTAATGCGAAGGTAACGCAAAATAATGAACTGCTGGACTACATGGTGACACTCACTGCGATCAACACTATACTTGTCACGCTATCTCAATGCTCACCAGCTGCTGTAACATTGATGTGCTCCTCGCTTTGATTCAGAACTTTTACGTGCGGTCGAAAGGACGTTGGAGACTCTCGGTACAATTGTACTGCTTCAGTCACTGAGCTTTTAATTCATTGAAAATTACGGTTACTGCTCTCAGAAACGATGTTTCAAGTGCGTGTTCAAATTCCTCTGCCTCGTCTGTTTCAATGCAAAAGATATAACGCTAGGAACCAAGCCTTACTCAAACACAATTGCCACGTATAGCAGGTCGTATGAGCTCCTTCCAAGTCAAGGTTTCAATTACCTGGCTTCCATGGGTCCTCTGAAGCGAGCTCGCGCAGTGGACTTGTTGCTCAATGTCATGCATAACATGTGAATACTTGCGGTAGTTTCATGAACTTCGTCAATTATTTGCCCTGTCTGTTTACTGTAAAGCAAGTAAGCTCTGCTCACATTAGATTATTAAATATTTGTCCAATGGTAAAATTAGGCAGTGAAACTTGCTGCATATAAATATATAATTTTTCTCACCCGCTTCTGACGAGTTCATAGACTTATAAGTCCAGATTTCTAGAAGCTCGAAGAAGAAGACCCGAAAAACACAAGATTTGTACCATGCAAACGCATATTTGAACAAATACCAGTTAAGTGCCGGAAGTATGAAAAATTATTTGTACTTAAATGATTATTTGTCGTAAACATTGAACCATTTAGAACTCTCGCGCTTATAAAAGAAGCAAGTGCCCTATTTGTTCGGGACGTGCAACTATATGATCTAAATAAAACCGCAGAATGACTTTAAGTATTGTGGTCCACATCTTCTAAATATTCACGGTGCTGAAAAACTGATCTATTACAATACGGTCAAGCCGTCACAATGGCGTCAAAATATTACCCATGGTAGATTTTTCCATTTCCTTTGAAGCGTGGCTTTCGTTACTCAATATACCCCGATCACATGTCCACCACGCTTGTACAGGTTAAATGCACGAGCTCGGTGCGTGATACCCCCATCGATGGCGGTCCGGCAGACCGAAACATCTGAAAATGTTTTCAACAACTCGTAAAATCCTTGAGAACGTTACTGGACTGAGTAATATCCTTGAAAGCTTCAATGGTGCTCGCGTTGTCACATTTGGTCGGAGTGTCTTTTTTTGAAGAGGCTTTCTGCATAACACGAAACAATGGCCTTTTGAGGCGCCTCCTCTCTCTCCAAGAGGCTAGTTTAAAATTTAGAGAATGGGGTTTTGCATCTGAGTAAAAGACGCGCGGCAGTTTTTTTTTTATTGATTTGATTGTTCGAACATGTAATACATTTGAAGGATCTAAACGAACACGTTCAGTAAACTCGGTATTATGGGGCTTTGTAAGTTTTATTGTCGGTTTATCCGTATACATCCAAGAAAAGTAGGTATAATTATATGTGCGCAGTTCATGTACTTGATATTGTAAGCTCATTAATTTTTATCAAACTCATGAAAGGAGTCGTAGATACAACGTAAAGATTCCCACGGTATGTCAAGATTCGGTAAAAACAAAATAGTGATGTTATAATAAAAAAAGAAAATATTAGCGTTGATACTGCAAATCATTAACATCTCGAAAATTTCTGCGATTTTATGCTGCTCATTTCTATTTTTAATATCATAATGCAACCTTGAGTGTACCCTACTGCTTTTGCATGTATAGTAAACCAAATTAGAGTTCTACAAAAATTGTGAAAATACTTTTAAGACTACCCTTCTTCGCAGTTCTAGGCATCGGATGGGTTTGAATGCTTGAATGATTCTTAAATTTTATATTCATATTGATACTGACTATTTCAAAAAACGAGGGATCTAATCAAACGTACGAAAACTTTTGAAGCTGAGTAAATATGAAATTTAGTGTAAAGCTCTTTATTTATGCATCAAAATAAGCAAATTCCTCACTTTTGATCTTGATACAAAATTCGTGGTACAGCTGTGATTTTACCATCACAATATCATGGGTAAAATACATACACTAAATCAAATCACCATTCGTTTTAAATGCAATCGAAATTTTAACCCGGCTTTGTAATATCAAAAACTACTGTAGCATTACTATAGGCCTTTGCATGGTGCTTGCTGCGAAATTCCTTTGACGCTCGTGGGCATTTTTCCTTTCAAAGAGACCATGAAAAATTCCGAAAGTGTAGAAAGTGGTTACTGATTTTATATAACTCTTCATTCCCATAAGACCGTATCAATTTCTTACCTCTGTTCGTGTTAAACTCCAACTCATAATTCATCATTTCAGTCAGTAGTGTGGGTGTAATTGTGTAGACCCAGGTCTGAATGGTACGATTCACCTCCGCAGGAGCGATGTGGTTGACTGACTGATTTAAAACAACGGGCTGAAGGTGAAAAATCCCTTTTGAATGATGTAAAGAAGCCAGCTTTTCTTGAAAAGACCCACAAAAAGTATTTTGTGCATAGATAGGATTCGAACACATCGTGGCGGAGAACCTATCGCTCATTAAAAAGTGCTTCGAATTTCACCCACTGACGTTCTAGTGAGTCTTAAGGAAGAGATCAGATATTTACATGAATATTAATACTTTGAAAAATCAATATTAATTCAAGCCTCGATTTTGTGCGAAACTAAAACGAAAGTTTGAAATCGCCACGCATGCAAAACAATAAGCATTAGATATTCACCAAGTTCAGTACTGTTGTACGCATGTCCTAAGATATGCGTAGAAAGTGCAGCAGGCTGCACACTTGCAAGAGTCAGATGAATCCTGGAATGGACTAGGATTCCAGTCAATGCTGGAGCCATTCCAGTGGTAATTGGTGGAAGCTCCGGGGGTGTGAGGAGTACGGAGGTGATGTGACACGCAAAATATTCCGATCTCGTCTCTGAATGAAGAGGCTCGAGCTGCAGCTAGCTAGCGCGTGCAGGAGGTCGAATGTTAACTTTGACCTCAAGTCTGCGAGTATTGTCAATTAGGTTGTTTTTTGCAAGCTTTTGCGACGAACTTTCTTCGCTGAATTACCGTCACGGTGATCGTGTTCAGGGATTCCTTTTTTTTTAGCACACCACGTGAATGTCCCGAGCCCTTCAATATGAACTTTAAAAAAGCTGTTCGGTTCGGCCGTTCGCTCACGTATGGGTGTACCGTTATTTTCCGTGGGTACTTCCCGCGAGATTATCGAAAGAAAGTCGTACTATTTGGGGACATTAATAGACTGGGACGATCACGGTGTTTATTTCATAGTACGTGGAAACCAACTCTAAACGACGAGGTGCAAGGTTTAGGAAGCGTGACTCAACGTCTTGCTAACGTGCTAAAGTGAGCTGAACAATTATAGAGTGTATCTCGAAATCGGGTAGTTCGAGTTAAAGGAAAATATGTCCTCTAAAATAAATGATATCAGCAGTACAGGCGTACAAAGGACAAAAGGTGTAAAATACGAAGGGGTAAAAAGAAAAAGACTGAGGTCAAAGGGGGTAGCACGATTGATGATCTGCACAACACATGAAAACCAGGCGTTAGTAATGTAAGTCGCCTAACAGAGGAACAAAATACCTAACTGTACAAACCAAAGCATTTACACGTCAGCATTACTAATCGTATTCGAATAACAATACGAGATAGATTTATTGGCAATTGTAATAGAACTGACGGGCGTAGACAAGATAATTATTTTAATCTTGGTAATTTAATTTAATTCGTTCCACTCATCTCTTTTAATAACACTTGAACACGCGCGAGCTAAACTAATTACTTTATGCATAGGGATTTCTAACTTAAACACATCATTTAAAGAACGAGGGAACGTATCACTGAAGAAGTTGTCGTAACACTTATGGCTCTGCGACGCCGCAACACAATGCTTGACACTAAGAGCCGGTCGGCTCGTTCGTTAGATATTATCAATTTTACATCCTCACTACATTACTTAATACTAAACACTATGATACATCAATGTGATTCTTATTTTCACAAAAACCTTGATTCGTACATGACACTGCCTAAAAGGTCTTAAACACACAAAATAGTTATAACCGAAAGCAGCGACTCACCAGTTTGATCGGAGCACTTGTTTACACTATGAAGTTTAGCGGAGGAATGGGCTGCTGAACAGCGAACCCTGCTTGAAGAGCGTGAATGTTGCCATAAAGTGGCACTGAACTCGTCTCATGAGACGGTGTAGATTTTATCTATTTTAATATTTATTTATCTTTTAAATAAAAGACTTTTAAAGTTACAAAATTACTTTTAATATTAAATTCTAAATTTGTATTAAGTATTCAGTAATTTTTCCGGGCACCACAGCACTACCCCGGCCAGACGCGGAGCGCCCTCAGACACCAAAATAGTGGTAGTCCGCTGAGGGTTTGAAACGAACGGTACGACCCGATCTAGTGCGAGGAGGAGGTAGCGAGGGTGCTGAAATGACCTCAGGACAGCGCGGAGAAGGCTGAGGAGGAGGAGGAGGTTCAGGAGGAGTCGGAGATGAGGGTGTAGAAGAGGGTTTAGAAGAGGTAGGGGTACGACTATAGGCGGGTTTCAAACGATCAATCGATACGTTTGAATCACCCTGAGGAAGTTTAAGCTTAAAAAATTTTGGGTTACGCTCTAGGACTTCGTAAGGACCTGAATATGGGGCTTCTAAGCTCCTCTTGATCCGGTCGACTCGCAACCAAACTTTTTCGCAATTCTGCAAGTCAACGGGCACGTAAACAGGTGGTGAATCATGGCACGAGCCTTCGGAAAGGCGTCGGAAATCGAACTTATGCATTTCGTTGACAAAGGTTTGGATAACGTCCGAAGAAAATGTTCTAGGCCTTGCATCGGCAACTAAAGGTTGAGGACAAAGCATATAGGCGCCGGTCACGGCGGTGAAAGGAGAAAAACCAGAAGAGTTTGGAGTCATGTGCAAGCCTAGCAGAACGATAGGAAGGGAGAAATACCAATTTTCTCTACGGGCCATAATGGCCGCTTTAAGAGTTCGGTGCAATCTTTCAACTAGGCCATTGGACTGAGGCCTGTAGCTGCACGTACGAACATGGTGAAAACCTAGGAGGTTCGCTAATTCACTGAAAAGTTCTCCCTCAAACTGTGCACCTCTGTCGGTCACCACTTCCAACGGGACACCAAAGCGTGATATCCATCCGGATACGAAGGCAATGGCGACCGAGGAAGCAGTGGTATCAACCAGAGGAACAGCTTCGCACCATCTAGTAGCGCGATCAATGCAAGTCAATAGGTACTTGAAGGGTAAAGAAGTTGTAGAAGTAGGTAAGGAAGCAGGAGGAAGAGGGCCCACAATGTCGATGTGGACAGTGTGGAAACGATCAGATTGCGGAGCGATAGGGCTAACAGGAGATTTGGTGTGTTTATGCACTTTTGCCTGCTGACAATTTTCACAATATCGGACGAAACGATGGACATCTTTGTCCATATTGGGCCAGAAAAACCGGGCTTTCACATTTTTGGTAGTATTTTTATAGCCCGGATGTGCGAGATTGTGCAAGAATGCCATGATCTGCTCGCGACAAGCAAGGGGAACATAGGGTCGAGGACAATCGGTAGAGGAATCGCACCATAGTTTAAGATCAGGGGCAATATCGAAGGGTGTCAGCCTTTCTTTCAAAACACTCGTTTCAGGGTCGTCAGCTTGGGCTATAGCCAGCTTTTTGAGATCGAAAACGTCCACCGATGTTGCGCACACGGGGCGCGACAAGCAGTCTGCTACTACGTTCAGATCTCCTTTAATATACTCTATTGATGTCACGTATTCCGACAGGAAAGACAACTGTCTTTGCTGCCTATCTGATTTAGCAAGAGTTTTGGAGTAAAAAGCCGACACGAGTGGCTTGTGGTCAGTGAACAATGTCACTGAGTGACCGTCAACGAGTGATTTGAAGTGCAGCACCGCTAGGAATGCGGCAAGTAGCTCACGATCGTACGTCGAGTACGTCTTTTGAACATCGGAAAGTTTCTTAGAAAAGAAAGCGACAGGTGCAGGTTGGGAGTCAATCAGTTGGTACAGTGCTGCTCCAACAGCGAAGTTAGAACTATCGGAAACAAGATGATATTCAGAAGCATCAGGAGAAGGAAAATGAAGAGTTGGACAGTCGGCGAGAGCCTGTTTTAGGTCACTAAAAGATTGCTCTGCTGCCTCAGTCCAAGGCAATTGTTTAGTTGACGGATAGTTACGCAAGAGTTCGGTTAGACCGAGAGCTTTGGTGGCAAAAGAAGGGATCATGGGGCGAAAAAAATTAAGCATGCCCATAAAACGTCGCAAGTCTCGAGAACATTGAGGACGGGCGCAGTCGGCAATCGCAGCCACTCTGTCAGCGGGAGGTCGTATGCCGTCCGCGCTCACCTCATAGCCAAGGAAGGTCAGTTTAGATTGGAAGAAACTGCACTTGTCAATCGACAATCGCAATTTATGTTGAGCGAGAAGGGTAAGAACAGTGGACACATCATTTAAGTGCTCTTCCTCGGTTTCGGAGGCAATGAGAATATCATCCAAATAGACGATGACGTTTTTTACGTTAACGAATAGGGCATCTATGTACCTCTGAAACGTCGGACCGGCATTCTTTAATCCAAAAGGCATGTACAAAAATTCATACAAGCCAAATGGAGTCGTTACAGCAGTTTTAGGGATAGATTCAGGAGCAACAGGAATTTGTAGGTAAGCGCGCTCTAGATCGAGCTTAGAAAAGATTTTTTTTGAGTGCAAGGACATTGTCAGAGAGCGAAGGTGAGGAATAGGGTATCTATCACATACAGTGAGAGAGTTAAGTACACGGTAATCTCCACAAGGTCTCCATTTACCAGGTTCCTTCTTTGGAACGAGGTGCAACGGCGATGCCCAAGGAGAATTGGACCTTCTAATGATGCCTGCATTCAACAGAAATTCAAATTCCCTTCGAGCTGCTTCAAGTTTAGAACCCGTTAACGGTCGTGGCTTGAAGTGAACGGGGGAGCAAGAACCAGTATCAATTGAGTGCTGCACGGGGCAGTCGGTTGATGCATCGTTCGACCCGAGTCGTAAAGGAGAGGTCAAAATCGGGTGGTCGGCCAAGATTTTGCGTACCCGGGGATCTATTTGGGTCAAATCAGCGGAGTACGCGGTTAAGGAATCCTTCGAAAATTGAAGGGGAATTTTCCTACCTGTCAAGGTATCTATTAGATTACTGTTCTGGCAGTCAACAAGTATCGAGTGCGCGGCCAAGAAATCAATTCCTAGTATCGGCTGAACTACCTCCGCAATGACGAATGTCCATTGCAAAGATCTTCCCAGCCCTTTAATATCCACTACAAGATCGGCCTCGCCTCTGCAATTAATTCTTTCCCCTGACGCTGTAGAGAGTGTTACTGCAGTGGGACGTAGGTATCCTACCTCACAGGAGGGTGGTAAAATGCTAATCCCCGCCCCTGTATCGATGAGCAGATTAACCTCACTGCGACCTATACGTGCGCTTACTGAAAGCGGTCGTCCGACGGTCACAGCTTGAACAGACGACCGATCTAGTTTTCCGACCTACGGAACGGGCTAGCAGGTCTAGCGGGAGAGGAAGCTCTACTTGAGGGTCGAGAGACCGGCAAACCGGGTTTGTAATTAGAGCACCAGCGCCGGCATGATCTAGCTTCATCCCCATAGTAAAGGTGTGCTCTACAGACCCTAGGACGCTGGTTTGAACGAAAAGCTCTGATACCTATTGGTATGTTAGGGCTATTGTATTGCCCCGCTCTCTCCTCGTTTGCGTTACGGGCGTTACTTCGGTAATTCGTGTGTGCTCCCGCCTCAGGTGCCCTTTCCCTAAAATTTGGTTCCACAGCAGCTACCTGATGTCGTGGAAGGTACTCCATGTAGGTTTCTGCAATGGACGCCATAGTGTCCAAGTCGTGCTCCTGGCGCGCGGCTATCCAGGGGCGTATGGCTTCAGGCAAACTGCTCACGAACTTGAGTCGGAGGAAATCCTCCGACAGGCCTAAGTTGCTTTCAGCGGCTAAAGTGCGTAGCTTTGATAGAAATTCCCTAGGTCTGTCATGGTAATACAACCCCTTCTGTGAAAGGAGCTCATCAAAGAGTTCCTTTTCGGATCGGGAGTACCGTGCACGCACAAACTCTTTTAACCCCTCATAATCAGCTGCCTCTATGAGCGTTTGTGGTATATGACGAGCTATGCGGCTACTCAACGCGCCTAATGCGTGGTGGAACTTTAACGATGAGCGACGCACCCCGGCGACAATAAACTGGCTTTCGAGAATGTTGAAAAACATGTGAGGATAAGCCTCATCAAAGTCGGGGGGACGTACCAATGCTGCGTTTGTGGGAATGTGCGGCTCATTGTCGTCTACGGTGTCTTGACCGTTATTGTTTGGTGGTGGGGGTTCCATTTCTTTGCTCCCCCAATGAAAATAGGAAAAAGAGAAATATATATCTAGCGAAAGAATTTGAAAAATTGAAATAAATGCGATGCGTAAATACAGGAAACGTCGAAAATAGGATACGTTCGCGGAAAAGGGGGAAAAAAAATAATGTGAAATATAATAGTTATAGCGATAGAAGTTGGAGGAAAAATGTAGTGCGGGAAATAGAGAAAACGTCGCAATAGGGGAAACTCGTTGGAAAAAGCAATCAATAAAAGAGAAAAAAAAAAAAAAAAAAAAGGAATAGGAAATATAGAAAAGAGCTCGCTTGCGAAATATACTATGGTGCACCGGAATGGACTCACTACTTATGCCATGAAAAGCAAATCAATAAAACACAAAATATTCAAAATAAAAAAAAAATATGTGCTCGATCACTGGTGAATTCGCTACTCACGATAATTTTGCAGTCTTCGGCTCTTGTACGCCCTGGGGTCTTCTTTTCTTGGTTCTTGGTGTCGGCGTCCACCGGTTGGCTTGCAGGAGTTCGGCTGCTGGCTTCGGCGATCGGCTATGCTACCCCCTTTGTTATTATAATTATGTATAATGGGTGTATTTTTATGAATGAGGAAAAATATGAGTTGGGTGAAAATAGCGAAGGTGGGTGTTGGAGCGAAAGGGGTCACCAGAATATGGGTGTACCGTTATTTTCCGTGGGTACTTCCCGCGAGATTATCGAAAGAAAGTCGTACTATTTGGGGACATTAATAGACTGGGACGATCACGGTGTTTATTTCATAGTACGTGGAAACCAACTCTAAACGACGAGGTGCAAGGTTTAGGAAGCGTGACTCAACGTCTTGCTAACGTGCTAAAGTGAGCTGAACAATTATAGAGTGTATCTCGAAATCGGGTAGTTCGAGTTAAAGGAAAATATGTCCTCTAAAATAAATGATATCAGCAGTACAGGCGTACAAAGGACAAAAGGTGTAAAATACGAAGGGGTAAAAAGAAAAAGACTGAGGTCAAAGGGGGTAGCACGATTGATGATCTGCACAACACATGAAAACCAGGCGTTAGTAATGTAAGTCGCCTAACAGAGGAACAAAATACCTAACTGTACAAACCAAAGCATTTACACGTCAGCATTACTAATCGTATTCGAATAACAATACGAGATAGATTTATTGGCAATTGTAATAGAACTGACGGGCGTAGACAAGATAATTATTTTAATCTTGGTAATTTAATTTAATTCGTTCCACTCATCTCTTTTAATAACACTTGAACACGCGCGAGCTAAACTAATTACTTTACGCATAGGGATTTCTAACTTAAACACATCATTTAAAGAACGAGGGAACGTATCACTGAAGAAGTTGTCGTAACACTTATGGCTCTGCGACGCCGCAACACAATGCTTGACACTAAGAGCCGGTCGGCTCGTTCGTTAGATATTATCAATTTTACATCCTCACTACATTACTTAATACTAAACACTATGATACATCAATGTGATTCTTATTTTCACAAAAACCTTGATTCGTACATGACACTGCCTAAAAGGTCTTAAACACACAAAATAGTTATAACCGAAAGCAGCGACTCACCAGTTTGATCGGAGCACTTGTTTACACTATGAAGTTTAGCGGAGGAATGGGCTGCTGAACAGCGAACCCTGCTTGAAGAGCGTGAATGTTGCCATAAAGCGGCACTGAACTCGTCTCATGAGACGGTGTAGATTTTATCTATTTTAATATTTATTTATCTTTTAAATAAAAGACTTTTAAAGTTACAAAATTACTTTTAATATTAAATTCTAAATTTGTATTAAGTATTCAGTAATTTTTCCGGGCACCACACACGTTCGAATGGAAGTCATATCCTATAAATCGTTGCTGCGCTTGAAAATTTCGGAGCTCCATAGGAAAATGCAAAAGCCGCGTGGGCGTCCTTCAATTCAATGAAATGGGGCACGACTGAGTTCCATCTAGCCAATGCTATCGAAAATGCCACCATTATTTTAAGAGACCTGGTCAATCTGTTGTACTTTGTTGCTTCCTAGAAAACATTAGATGAGTTATTTTAAACTTCAAGCAACTTCTTCTGAATATCTAATCATGGTTTGAGATTTCAACTGCCTGTTCATTAGTTAAACAGGTGAATTCATATTGAGGTGAGAATTTCGAGTTTTAAACATTTTGTGAAATAGATGAATACACCATTTCAAACAGTGCTTTCTTGCTGGATCTATTCTTATTTATAATGAAAGAATGGCCATAGTCCTCTAATATTTATTATGGTCATGATTTTTTTTATATTTCTGGTACCCTTGGGTAATTTAATTCATCAGCTCACGTGGACTAGGAGTTTACTATTCCACGTCGTAGGCTGGGATGTAAATTCCAACTCTTGATTCCAATATCGAGGACTTATAAAAAGCTATACATGGCATCTTGAAATGATTAGGTAGAATAATTTTGAGCGGGTAGTTTCCAGAACTTGAGAACTATTTTTCTTTCGAACGACGATTATTTTTCAGGAAATCTGCACCAACATATTCTGGTAACATATTCTGGTCAGTCTTGCGCGAAAAAACTTGAAAGATGCTCTTCGGATAATTATGGCTCACTTCCTAGGCTCATTTCCCCCTTTGATCTAAGCAAGTGTTCGCGTATTGCCAGTGAATGTTCTTACTTAACCGTTCCTACTTTCTGCTTCGAGTGATTTGGGACAGTCATCACTGTTTACAAAATATAGTTTGCTACCTACGTTAAATTTTTTGGGCATAGTTGCTATCGATTACAAAGACCACTACTACTTTTTTTCTTTCATTTGATTGGCTTTGAAAAAAAACGAATCAAAGTTTTTCCGTTTTACATTATTTTTTGGGGACAGGTCTTTATTCGAGCTAGGCTGCGACAGCCTTCGCTATATTCCAATTGTATTGAAATTTTAATACTTTATTTTATTTGGCCCCTCAGTACGAGCAGCAACTCTTCTAATTACTTCTCAGTTCCAGTTTGAATTTTCACATGTCCAGCTGATGTCCAACTCAGTATGCTCACCTCCCAATTTTCCTCTTTGCAGGCCTGTCGAAACGCGAAAGATTGTCCAATGGTCGGCTAGCGCACGCCCAGCAACATCGAAGTCAAGACCAGTTACTCTCGGACGGTGTTGATTATGATCTGATGCCACCTAAACAACACGACCAACAATACAAGCGTGGACTATTCAACTATGACGAAAATCTGGTTGATCCTAGAATCGTACAACTGATAGATGCCTTGGTCACACATGAAGCATGGAATGGAATCGCCTTCAGAAAGCTCGTGGAAAGTGCAAAAGCAAACACTGACGATTACATTTACCAAGAATATAATTTTGCGCCCGATTACGAGCAGAACAGGAACGGCGGTTCTCCGTTGGCAAGTAAGCCTTTTCATCAAAATGGCAGAGATTCTCCTCGACCAAACAACCACATACGTGAGTGTTTACCATCCAAAATAGACCTACTTGCTCATTATTTATTCTATGTTTCGAATTTGATTCTCTTAGTTACGACAATTAATGTAAAGACACTCAATAAACGGGGGAGTTCAAATGGGAGTCAACAATAAATTTTAAACAAAATTGACCATTCTATGATTGTTGGTTGAAAAATTTCGAAAAAAATATGAACTATATTATTTAGCTATTTTCAGTTGTGAAATTATTGTACCCTGAAATCCCTGATTAAAATTTAAGTCTTGCAACTTGCTCTTTTAGAAGAAGATTACGACTTTCGTTGAAAGTTTAAATTGAGTACCTCACCTATTTATATTTTCATTTCAGAGTCTACCAACAGTTTCTGTGCCGACGCCTCTAATGAGGTACGTCCTTAGGTCGTCTATATTATAACAGATGAGAGTTTGCTATATAATTTGATGCTTGATAAAATAAAACCTGCGGTATTGTATTCGAAATTTGAGACTCATTTTCAAAATTGTTTATTGCACATATGTAACGGCACATAAGTATTCACATTATACAGAAACTATGCTTATAACTTTCATTGAGTTATCTTAAATGAGTAAAAGATTTTCAAACCCAGTTTTTTTGTCCGAAGTTTTTCGAAGTCTCTGCCAGTCTGAAACATAAAAACTAATGTACACGTGGAAAAAGTGATATAAATTACTTTTTGATAAATACTCGACATCTAAGAAGAGTGTTTCTGTGCGATTTTATTATATTAACTGTAACCTGATAAATAGAGCCGTATTTTACAACCTGTAATACTTGAATTGAATACCCTAAGCATAATTAATAAAAAGTTACTAGTTTTGAGTTCGTAAAATATCCCTTGGAAGAACTGCATGCGTCGGCTGTCACTGTTAATTATTTGATGGATGAAATGATGGTTACTTGCACACTGTCATAAAGTGTTACTCATTCTCGTCAATCCTTGCCGACCACGAAGTTTTATTGTTTACGCATCAGTTTAATTATTTTGTACTTTTAATAACTGTTATCATCGTTATTTTCTTGAGCCTAACTTGAGATAATTAACTCCTAATCAATAAAATGAAAATAAAACAATGCGTTGCATTTCTCACGCACTATACTGGTATCTGCATCAAAATAAATTCAAAACACTTTGAAACGGTTAAGAATATGTTGTAGTTCTGGTATCTCAGACAGAACTGGTAACTGTAAAGGGTGCGCCAAAATCACAGCAACCAACTTTTGAGATGTTGATGATCATATTGTATAGATATTTTCAATAGTGTTAAGGCATCTTCTACCAGCACTTTCATTAAATGAAATTCAATTTAAACTACTTTTTTTTCTGAGAGACGTAACAAAAACCTGTGTTCCCACAATTTTGACCCACCTTTCTAAAATTGCATAGGAGAATTTATGGATCCCATGATAATTTCATTTTTTAACAAAATAAATATATTTTTCAACAGAAATGGTCCCACCATCACGAGCTGGTGTGCAGTCATATCAAGTAAGTATCAAAATTGAATTTTTTCTAGACTTGTAATTAAAAAGATTGATACTCTTTTACAACCGCCACCAATATAATCGTGTTTCAATGTTGCTTGAATATTGCCGAAAAGTCCTTCACAAGACTTATAACTCTCTACTCTACCACAGATTGATTGTTTTAGAAATATTTGAAAGAGGTCCATCAAAATATGGATTATTTGAAATTTGTAATTTTCAGTCATTCAAGAATTTGTCGTAAAACACTAGCCCTTATGTGGGTAAATATGTATTGCAAGTTCAATTTTCAACATCGCGTCGCTGATATTCAGCTGCTGTTAGTTTTCATTCGTTCACAAAATCGACTTTCATTATTTTTGTGGAAACGTAAACAATTCACTGTTATTTTAAGATTTTAAGCCTGATAGCTCATGTACTTATTCTTCACGATGAATATATTTTCCTGCTGTGTGATCTGAGGTTCTAAAGCTCCCGTGACTACACGTCAGTTACAGTGCCCACATAAGTCACACACGCGTGCTAAACTTGCTTTGCCGCTACAGGTCCCAATTATAGCGCTCCCTAAGACACTATGCGTGTTTCTATGATGAACTTAAGCTAACGATTTTCCCTGCAGTGTCATGATGACCCCCGAAAGAACTTTAACGTACAACTCCCAGTCGTACAACTTGACAGACCGGCATGGTAACCTCGTGGAAGTGCTGCAAGGGGAGCATGACAGGGAATTCTACGATCAGAAGGTGGAAGTCCTCTGGTGCGAGCGTGACAAGGCCAGATGTAACGGTCAGTACCAAGCCCTTCCATTAATGAAATAAAGTAAATGACACTTATATTAGATATTTTCATGATTGGCTAAGCATTCTTTCTATTTTCAACCTGAAAAATAAGCGCTGGAAAATTAAAGTGAAGCTTTGACAAATAAATCAAATGATCTTCGATTAGTCTATCGTTCACATTTCAGTGCTAAATGTGCTAAAATAAAATGTTAGAGCTTTTCATCTGTTTTCACTTTGTGTCTTTGTTGTACTTTCATTAATTGTAATTATTATCGGTAATTGCTTGAGTTTAATTTGAGAAAATGGACTCCTCTAACGTTGACTGATCCTTAACGGCTCTTAGCATAAACTTAAAAAGCATTTATTCACTCACGACAGGTGTGTTTGGGAACTCCCAGTGCCAGATGGAATACGCCACACATTGGCTTTACTACAAGGAACTCAATACCGGACGCACAGACATTCAGCGGGGGGGCGTCAAGATCCCATCTTACTGCTCCTGTATGTTGATCCCTCAAGTCCACTAACCGCCGTCTGTTTCGCTGGCCTATCAAGACTGTCAGACGTATCACATTGATTTCTTGGTCAATGGTAAAGAGTGCTTACTCTCGGGTATGGAATCACGAATAATACAGTTATTTTAGTATAAAGTCGTATAATGATATCAATTTTTTGTTTCATATTATCAAAGTGTGTATCATCATTGTTATAGGGTGGCCCAGAAGTACCTGACACTTTTAACTTTGGAATAAAACAAGAATTAAGAAGACTAGCATGATGAAATTTGTTGTATGCGAAAGATTAAACAATTTTGTGGTGTGATATTACTTGGTCCACGAGAAATTCAAACAAGACCACTGAACTCTTTTCGTATGTCATGCGGAACAACTGCTTCGACTGTGCTTGGTCATCACTTATTTTAGAATGGTAGCACAACTGAAACAGTTCAGGTGAAAGATACCGAAATGTAATAAGAGAGTTTCTTGGTCCAAAATTTAAAAGACAAAACTTGGTTCCAACAGGGTGAAACTACAACCCATTCAGCGAGATTTCATTATTTGGGTTCCTCTCTTGGCCCCCTTATTCTCCTGATTTGTTCCATGCAACTTTTTCATGTGGGCAATTACGAGTTTGTGAAATAAAATATATGAGTTTGCAAGAACTCAAAGACGACGTTTATTATGAAATAGTTCAACTCTCTTCTGATACATTAAGGTGAGCTATGAAAAAGAAAACAATCCTTACTTTTTAAAACCAGCATGGTCATTGTCTGAGTTCTGAAAAAATTATTTGCCCTAAACGTGTGCATTGTTACAAATATGACATAAGAATATGCTCAGAACGAACAGACAAAAGTATTACCAATGTGGCCCATATAAGCTACGAGGTGTCTATGGCACTCTGTCAAGAGATGAGCAAATTCTGCAGTAAACTATGCTGAATTACTTCGTGTTCTCAAGTTTCTAACTTAAAACAAATGAAGCATGTAAAACTAATATGCCAATATCAAGCACTGAGAAAGTATAGTTGGCATTTAAAGATCGTTTTCAAATCATAGAGTTAATTTACTGCAAAAGTTTTTTCCTCTGAATAAAACAAGCTTCAACATCCTAGGTTTTAGGTTTTATCAGCCAATTGAAAAGGTCAGTTACTTTTAGGCTACCCTGTATATGCCCATGTTCTTATCCATGTTTATTGCTCAAGCCAACGTACGCAATGATACAGTGGTAATCCTAATCAGTTTTCGCAATCGCTATTGACAGTTTCGGGTAATAGCATCAACAAATCTGTAGTTCAATGTGCAACCATTACATGGAATAGTGACGCTATCGGCATCAATGTGAGAAAAAATATTTATGAGTAAGTATTTATGATAAAAAAGTATTTATACAAATTTAATATTGGATTAAGTTAAAATCGATTCTCGTCTCATATACTGTTCAAAGTTCTTATTCGGAATGCGGTAAAGTCAACCCTTTGAGGCTGCCACATTGGGGGAATCTATAGATCAGAGAATATATTCAAGAGAAAGGGTAAATACTGTAATTGTCTTGAACTAGATTCCAATGATCAGTTTAGAAACTAAGTACTAGAGTTAAAGTTCTGAAAAATATGTTGAGCTGTTACGTCCTTGTCAGAAAAGTGGCCGACGGTAAAGTGGCGTATTCTAAGCCAAAGATACTTTATCATAGGATCTTGTGTGTTACTTTAGTTCTTACACCTCGCAGTTGAGAAGTCCAACCTGTAAATGTCCCATGAACGCAGGCTGTCATATGGAGGATTGAAAGTGCCGAAGCACCAGGAGTTCCTTTGAGACAATCAGCGACCATATATTTATGAAATACTAACAAAAGACTAAACGGTAGGCAGCATGGTGTTAAATGTAAACTTTTCTGGTCGATACATCGAGTAGAATTTCACCGTTTCTTCATAGAAGAACATGAACTGATGTTAGAGTTAACGATCTGTTTCGAAGAACATAGAGGGAAATCTTGCACAGTTGGACGGGGCAGTCTTTTTTAGTGGAAGTGTAGCTAGATTAGCTTTAAAGATTAAGTTACAAACAGAGCTTTTTCGAACAAAATTCGGTCACAAAGACACCTCAGCATCTGGCTTTCCAGCTGATGCTACCGGAAGCTGTGTGGTCTGAATGACCGAAATTATTTGACAGACGGTCAGATTTTAGATTTTTTCACCAGATTAAAACTTATCTACCAACCTTGATTTCGATGTCGATCAAATATTAGTTATCATTGCTGATGAGAAGGTCAGATCATGATGGCAGCTTTTGGGTTAAATTTAGTGTTACAGCACTTTTCAATATTGTCTACAAAACCAGTGCATTGTTTTTACTGTTCAGAGTGTGATTTGACCTGTAAAAACGATGATGGAAATGGTTAAACAAAGAGACTCCGAGTATTGTTTAACTGAAGCTTGTAACGTTCAATAATATTTTACTACGAGGAAGAAACATACATTACAGAATAACCTAACCCTTCTTCCTTTTGCTTTGTTCGAACTTGGGTTAAGAGCTTAAAATTATGGTCCAGATGTAAAACTTGTCCCATATTATTACTCGTTTGCTTATATCTAATTTGTTTACTATTTCTAAGAGTATGACGATGGGGCTTGTGCAGTTACTGGCTTCCACATTTAGCGTCAACTGTAATATTTCTCTCCTGTCAACATGAACGTTCGCCTGTACTTATGAAAGAGCAGAACTGTCCTTCAGTATCAGATAAATAACTCATCATTTCAAATCGTACGCAAGCAAAAAAATTTCTTCTGCAAAGATATCATACCTTTGGAATTTAGTTGATTACAACACTTTCGACGATTTTTAAAAAGTCCTTCGATTTCGGCTTTCTCATCCTTAGTGAACTGTGGGACTAGTCTCTGCATGCTCTCAGATTGATGATCTCAATTATTGTCTATAAGTTATTTATGTATTTATTGATGGTTATATGTGATATCGTGTTTGTATTATACCTAATTTGTGATCAAATTTAAATGACGTCATTTTATTGCCCCGAGTTAGGGACTGTATTCGGCTAATTGTTGATGTTTTTTTACAATAACCTAGCTTTGCTAGAGATAAATTTTTCATGTAACACCTTCATCTTAGTGATTTTACGTCTTTAAATTTACATTTTTAAAGAACAAGAAATTTATTAATGTCGTTGCTCAGTCTACGAGGATGGGCGAGTATGCGTTTTTTGTTTCCGTCTCAAAATAAATTCATTTTCAGAATCATGTCTCAACAACCTGTTTATTACGGGACCAAAAGCAGTACAATTTTCCACCAATGGGTTAACTGTGGTGATTAGAGCTAACTTAATTTCTTCTAAGTTTTGGTTTAATGAATCAGTGAATTTATCATAGTTTAAGCATAGATACTCCTCGCTTGAGATACTTTCAGCGAGAGGTGCTTGATTTCTTTTCAAACTTAGGGTGTCGTTTTGGAGAGAATGCCATCAATCCTTGAAATGACAATACTGTCGTATCATAACATATTTTCTTGCTTAGATTGAAACCCCTTAATTTTAATTCTGTCAAGATAATTTGGCTACACACTTTTTACCCTCCTGAACAATGTTTTAAAATAATGGCCCGGTATATTAAAAATAAGTTTCGCATGTAAAAAATGTCGTGCAATTGAAATAAATGGATGTAAAAGAAAATGAATTCAAAAACTCTTAAGAGACCTGTGATCGTGGACGGACAACATTTAAGCGAGAAGAATTCAATAAAACTTCTCAAATGTTCTAAGACGTTTCCCTATTTCCAAACAACTTACGAAAATAAAATGCAGACGTAACTGACACCAAATTTTCATTAGGATTAAGTTATATTTCGACAAAACATGTATTGTCCCCTGATAGGAAACGCTGAAAAGGAGTCGTATTTCAACGCTTTTGGGACTTGCGCTCTTCGGAGATACTAGTACGTTGGATTCCTGAGTTACCCACTGGGAAGTTTGCTGACTGGTACCAACTCGACCTCACTCTCTCTCTCTCTCTCTCCATTGTTCTCACTCTACAGTCATATTCAATAGCCTCAACCTCTAGCTTAGAACAAACAACACTCAACCTTACCGAAACTTGGCGACACCATCAGCTCACTCTGCCTTAATGAGCAGGGCGTGCTCTCTCCCTCTGACACCGCCAAAGACAGTGCCCTCACGTACCGCGGTTTGCCTTGCAGCCCTAACTCAATAAAGCATGGGTCTAAGGAGAGCACACAAACTCATTGGTTCCATACAACACCAATCGTTCGCCCCTGCGATATGGAGTAGAGCAATTCCTCCCTTACAAAGCGCTCTTTTTGCAAACTCCTCTTCATCATGCGCTCCTGCAACAATGCTCTTTACCAGCACGAATGCAGCAAAATGCTCCTTCGTCAGGGCTTCATCGCCGAGCGCTCCCTAACATTTTTATTTTTCTCCTATTGGGTAATAATGGAAGTTTCTTATTTGATGGTTTTAAACAGTGTATCTAGCAAATGCCTCCCTTCCCAATCCACACACTGCTGAAGACGTTTTCTGAAATTCTCATGCACTCTTTCAAGAACTCCAGAAGATATGCTTGAAAGAGTGCATGAGAATTACAGAAAACGTCTGGAGCAGTATGGGGATTGTGAAGGCAGGCATTTTTCAGATACACTGTTTAAAACCATGTAATTAGAAACTTCCATTATTGCCCAATAGGAGAAAAATAAATATGTTAGTTTATAAGAGTTCAATATTTATTAATTCCATTCCTAAATCAGCAATTTACCCCCCTTCCCCTAATACACGGACGCAATGACGGTAACCCGCGGTCAAGCTGGTACCCATTTCCGACATCTGGGTAGAGCGAGGAATTGTGCTTGAGTTCTCTCTTTACCCAATGGGGAGAAATCACCACTCACCGATTGGATTCGAGCTGCCGACACTTTCTCGGAAGGGCGCGTTTTTAACCACTCGGCCATGGGGACCACGCCTTTGCGTGTTTGGTATTTACTGATGAATTTGTAAAAAAATATATATATTATAGATCAAATAAACCTAATTGAAATAATTTTTTATGTAAAGATGCTAAGTGAATGAGACATTAAAATTACCGCACGTACTTTCATATTTTCAACACAAATTCGCGGTTCAGAGCTCCAGCTTTCTGGAAACAGGGTTAAAGGATTTAACACCCTTCATAGTATGGTAATTCTTTTAATGACTTGATTGCAATCATGGAGGGATCAATGAAGAGTTTCCTTTGAAATAATTTCACCTGCCATTGCGTCATGATACTAAAGTGTGATGCCATCCGCACTTTGAACGAAATAAGGAATCGCTTTTCACTATCACGGGTCTATTTTCATCCCAACAGACGTACGAAAAATATTTCTGCTCGTTTTTTCTACTGTTTTACAATTATGCACATCCTTTGAGGGAACCCAAAGTTAATATGGAAACTTAAATTAAAAATTTCTTATTTTTTTAATCTGTTTCTAAAGTAATAAACCTAAATCATTGCTAGTAATTTGCTTACCGTAACCCGTTAACCATTCATTCACGCAATCATTATTCTCCGGAACGCGTCAAAACTTTATGAAATTCTTATTTTTTGCGTGAATTTAACATAAAATGTCAAATTAGATAAGTTCACGTTGAATCAAGCGTAAAGATACAAATTAAATAATGTAACTGTTTTGGTATTTATATTGTGTTATATTGTGTAAGTGATTTCCAGAATTTATGAAATAAATTTACAATAAAAATGACAGATAATTTTCTATTAATTTATTATACATGAAATCATGAAACTCAGAACGTCTTTGTAAATTCAAACAAATTGAACGCCCATCTTGGACTTTTTACACTAGAGTGTACATTTTACCAAAAAAAGTTTTACAGAATAAAAGTTCTGGGTTTAGGTGAATAGAACTTGGAAAATTACATTCTTAGTGCATTCTAAAAAGTTGAATTCAACAACAATTGAGCGATTAGGTTCAGTCAAATCGTAGCCTATTTGAATTGTCGTACATTTTTAAAAAGTTAAATATTCTGTATCCCTGGTTCAGATCAAAGTAATTAATTTCATGGCGGAATAAACGCAAATTTTTATACTGTTATATAGTTTATATGTTTCACATAAGCCATGAGCGATAATATTCTTACCAGTGCAGTTATAAGCTTGCGTACAATTTATATTTACCTACTCTAGGTGCAACACATAAAAAGAACTTCTCGTGGTCACTTCTCATTCTGTACGTGATCGGGTTTGTGCAGCACTGCAGCAGCAGACAAGGGCTGTGTGGCATTTGCACTAAGTATCTCCAGTGCGAGAGATTTTTTTGGAAAAATTGTCTTTTTATAGTTATACAAGTTATTAATTTCATAATTTATTGTAAATGAAACAATGGACCCAGATAGTGAAGCTGCTATGGGTCTCATCAGACAGCTCAACGCTGACGAGCTTCGAGCACTTATGAATGATGATAAGAGATTGTCAGAAATGGTGGCTGACTTACCGCAGGTAATTTCGCTTATTAAATTTTAATTGGCAGTTCTAATGAGGTTTTCTGACCGTAGGGTTAAGGATCTCTGCCTATTCATTTAACCTTAGATTTTTAAAACTAATGATTGTTGAGAATTTGAAACATTTCAGTTCCTGTATTGTCTATTGTCAAAAGTTTCGCCTATTTTCAACAGTCTAGTTAAAGCATATTGCAGGTGTTCCAGTTTTAGCAAATGAGCCAATAATACTTGCTGTGAATTTTTTTTCAGGAAATTTTTTTAAAATGATTTCCTAATGGGATAAGTTTCCCTTTGTTTTCAGTAGCCAGTGGTCATATACATAACCAAACACTGCTAACCATTCTGAAAAAATCAATGTAACATTATGTTTCTCTTTAAAATCGAAACTGAAAGTATTTTTCAAATTCACTGTCATGAAGCAGGTTTTTATTTTGATGTTGAAAAAATCCTACTGTTAATTTTGATTAAAATAACCAAATCATTGATGGAAGAAGTTAAAATAATGATTGAATAAGTATTATCTCACAAATAAATGTTATATAATAATGTTGACATTGTTTTTGAAACTTGGTAATAACTAACTTAATGAAATAAGAAATTAGTGCAGCCATATTAATCCCTTACTGCCAGAAATATTTTTTGTATTGAAAAAAAATTTTTTTAGTTCATTTCCAGGTACTATGTCATGCTGGTTGGCTGTTTGAACCAGGGTGTAATTTCAGAATTGCAGGGCATAAATTAGAAAAAAGTTCAAAAAAGTTTTGATCAAACGTTAAAATAGTTCACGTTTTTCAGGTATTTATTTGGTTTTGAAAAATTTCAAAATCTGTTCATGAAGAATAGTTCATTTCATTAAAAACCTTAAAAGTTATTCAAATATCAATAGTTGTTATTTTAATATCATTGGATAATTTATAAGGCTACCAGGTACCTAGAAGTAAATGATTGACAATTCCTGAAAGTTTTCAAGTATTGAATTCAGTTGAGTTTTGAAGTAATATAAGTGTAGTGAAACTAGCCTACTAGTTGTCTCACCACTAGGACGCCATTTTGTCAGGATGCCAACCAGGCAAGGGTTAGCTATTCAGGCTAATTAGCTAGACCCAGACACTAGGGTAAGGTGCGGGATGGACAAGTAACAATGTATTTAAAACATGGCAAGTAAAATAGACATAACACGTATAATCTCAGGACGTGTCTTGCGAGAGCCGTCTCTCTACACGAGATCGTAGCTCTTCCGCCGAATAAACATCCCGCAAAAACACCTAAAGTACAATGGTAAAAGAGGACGCAGGATTACCCAAGCACGGTATAGAGACCATGGTACCATGATAGAGACTGACACAAGCATCAGGCAAGAAGCTTAAGGGTACCGTCTGGTAAAAAAAAGTCTGTTATTTATGGATGGATTTCTCTGAAATTGTCACAGTAGGTGTGAAATGATGCATAGATCATTTGTTATTTCGACAAAATTTCTGTAGCTGCACTTTTTTTTTTTTTGAAAAATATGATAAAATAAGGAGGTTATGTAAAATCTATCTCCTTCTACAATTTTGAAGTTACAGAACCAGTATTTCGTTTTTAGATTGCTTATATGTCTATATAACCATACGCAATAGGGAATTTTGATAACTTCTTTTTGTGGATTTTGGGAATTGAAAAAAAAAAAATTATGTATTTTTCATTTTTTTTTTCATGTGGTGTAATTTTTAAAACAATAAATGTATCAAAAAACGCTATTGCATATGGATACACCTTGCTAAGCCCTATCGAATGGTATGTAAACCATTCTTGTAGCTCTAAAATTGTGGAAGGAGATAGATTTGAGAAAACCAATATCAAGTTTCCAGAAAAACATGTTTTTTCACAAAAAAAAATTTTTTTCTTTTTATCTTTTGAACTACAGGGTTTTCTACAATGAACTCTTGAGCGTTTGTAGCTCTTTTCAAGCCCTTTTGATTGATATAATTTACATTGCTGTAGCTCTGTAACTCTGGGAAAAAATAAACAACAAAACGGAATGGGTGTAATTCTTGACAAAAAAAAAATTTTTAATTTTTTTCCACCAAAATACGTTTTTTTGTCTATTCAACTCCTTTGTTTTATAGCTCTTTTCAAGCCCTTTGGATTGGTGTGCTCACCACTGCTGTAGCTATGATACTGCAGCTGTCATCGAGCTATGAAGGAAAGCTGCGGTATCATAGATACGGCAGAACAGCTAAATTCTGAAATAGTCAAAATTTCATAAAAAATATTTATTCAGCCTTATAATGTTTCGTTTGAATAATGGAACCACTTTGAGTAGCCCATGAACGAACTATAATGCCATTCCCGCAGAGGAACGCTCAATTGACTCCCAATTATGAGGGGGGGGGAGGGTTCAAGGTCACTCCACCCCCATTGCTTTCCCCCCCTCTGGTGGGCGCACTATTCGGAGTAGACGTAAACGGAAAGTACCAATGGAAGCGCAAGAAAATCCTCTATAAGATGCATATAAAAACAGAAAATCAACACATATCCTGATTTCTACCCAGACGGTCTCCTTAATTTAGCCTAGAGCCTACTCGTAGTCAAGTGCACTGCATGAAGGTCCTAACGCAACAGCCGTGCAAACTTTGGCTTCCGAATGGCTTAAGCCAGGCGGTCGCAGTATGGAGCGCTACGTACCGTACAGCACTACCCGCAAGGTACAAAACACGCAGTGAAATAATTTCACTACATAAGCTAGCTGCTGAAACAATAAGTAGCTATTTTGCATCCATGTTGTTGATATTCTTTCTCGTTATTACGATGTTTGGTTATGCCATATTGTAAACCTCTGTAGAAAACATATTTTTTTTAAATGTTTTCAACCTCCGTGCACTTTTTTAAATTATAGTGCTTGTCTAAAATAGTCTCAAAATTAATTTACGTAATACTCAAAATTTCAAATCTTTCTCCAGCAATATCAATCATTTGACTTCTATGAGCTTCACGACAATGTGCTGGAAAATAAAAACATCTTAGAACGAAGAGACCTGCAAAGCACTGATAGAATCTCAACTCTTCGATTACTCGGGCTTTTCGTGCACTGTACAACTTTGTCTTTCTCGCAAATCCGGACGAATCCTTCAAAAGTTCTCAGCTTTCTCTTGTCGTTGTGTGAAGCACAAAAAAATTTGAAAATATTTGCATTTATTTCAAAAAATTGATACCGTGTTATTGACATATAAGCTGTTACTTACAAGAGCTTCTTGAGTACCAGACGTCAAAAATTACCTTTTTTAAAATCAAACTCTTACGCACAGTTAATCTTCTCGTAGCAAAATAAAACTATAGAGAAAGCATGGAAAATATGATATCTCTAAAATTCATTTTCTTACGATGAAGCGCTGTTTTGATGTAACACAAACTACTACGACTGACAATAATGACTTAGTTGCGTGTTTTTCTAACAGGCCCTTTACGCGATAGTATTTCATTCAAATATTGTTGAAATATTTCACAGGAATTGAAATAACTAGCAAGCAAAACCTCATTTGTATTGCGTAAGTAACCGATAAAAAAATAATAATAAATAATAATTTTGTGGTCCTCAGAATGTTAGGCAAAACACCGGCATATGTATTTACTTATATAAAGACTACAAATCTTTAAACTAGTTACACAACTGCTGCACATTCTGCCAAACATCTCCTTAAAACATTGGTTACTTATGAATACAAGAGGTAAAAAACTACAATTGGCGAACTCACCGAATCAGAATAAAAGTGAGTAGAAACGCTTCAGCGCACCCACACTTTTCAACCTTCAAAAGTTTACTGACACGATTTATAAATAATTAGCGTCAGCGCAATGACTGCGGATGGGTTGGTCACTTAAATATCAAAGCACTGGTTGCAATTGTAAACGGAACACTCAATGTCTCCACAAATTGCGAAACATGTTTAGAGTTATTAATTATATTTTTCAAACAATTTTTCTCCTCTGGCATTGATCAAGAACAAAAAACTGTAATGTAGGAAATTTTTGTACAACATTCAAAATTGAAAAATGTTATCGTAACTTACATGGATCAACTGGCATTACTGAACACAAGAGTGTCATGTTAAATATTTTGTTTTACGATTATTGTGATTCATAATTTTATTATATATGAAATTGTTATGATTTGAATTGAGGACATTTTGTATTAGGAAATTTTTAAACCCCAATATGTTGTAGGGCATCTCATGTATCACAATTTTTGGAAATGAACGGGTTTTCTTTCTTTCTTATGCCATCTAACTTCATCGAGAAATATCCAGTAAAAACTTTGGAAGAGTAATTTTATCGGATATCAAATAACTACTGAATTTACAATGAATCACATTTATCAATGTTGAAATTATCTATGAGATGGATTTTATTAATTTACATAGATGTTCTCTTTGTGTACTTTATACTTGAAAACCGTTAATTGCATTTTATCCACAAATGTGAACAACGAAAGAAAATCATTCAAAAATACCTGTTCAAGACACCCACTGTTATTTCAAATGTCACGCTTGGCTCACATTACACTTTTTAGCCCTAATGCTTAATATTTGATTTCCAAGCCACCAAATTGGTTGGCAGAAATTGGTTTTCTTTAACTTTATTGCGTGATTAATTATAAACAAAATATAAAAAGTATAATACAACTTACTCTAAGACAAACCAAAAAAATATGTGAATATTTACGCACTCTAACGGAAAAACGGAATAACCATATTTTTCAACAGCAAGTATACTCTACCATGCATACAACTGCTAGGTAACTGCGGTGCGATAGGAACAGCTCTCCGGAGCAAATGGAACTCTCGGAAGTTCATTTCTCATGAATGAGCTCAATTTGTGTCTCGTACAAGGCCGAATAGCAAATCATTCTCGTAAGAATAGCATTAAGGTATTCTTCTCCGTCTCGTTCACAGGGAACAATAATGAATAACTATTACTCTGAAAGGGTTTTTGACTAAAAATTTATCTTTTCCTAAAGCTGAAAGTTTCCTGCTTCCAATGAAATAACTTGAAGCCATTTAAAGCAAGCTATATGGTATAAAAATGTCTTTTAATACAATGAATGACGTTTCCTTGGAACGCATTCTTTCTTCAACGCAGTCCCGCTCATCAGTTCATTACGCAACATGGTCTGAGGAGGTGTGCGACGCTCCTATCACTCGATCCAGTCTACGTTTATTCTTTCACGTATAAAAGGAAAAATGTATATAACAGTTATTTTTATGATAAAAACCTTTTATAAACTAATTTTAAGTTATATTTGTTTTAATTTATTGTGCCAATTTTGATTATAAGGTACTTCAAAATAGTTCACAGAAATTCCCTGGATTGCTACATCAAGTTCCAATTTGCCATTGTGTCCAGGCATAAAAAATTTCCCTGAAATTCTTCCCTGGCTGTTTCAATTGATGATTTTGAACAATTCCTTATGATGAAATAAATATTTTTTATGGCTTAATCATCACAATTGGCATTCAAACAAACGTGATTTTATTTCAATTTAACCAGCTCATTCATAATTAGGGAAATTGAATGTATTAAGTAGTAAAATGATTTATTTTCTTTTTTATTATTCAAACAGCATTAGAATTATAAAATAAACATTCAAATATGCCCCATTTAAAATTCAATAATAATTTTTGGACTGGAAATAAAAAATAATTGTTCAGAAACTTCCTATCTTTTGGACGTGCAATGTAAGTGTACAAGTTTTATTGCTCAATAAGAACATTCAATAATAATACAATAATGTCACCAATTTAAAGAGTAAAATACTTCAGAGGAAATAAGGGTCAATATTTACTTTAATGTTGTCAACGATTTTCATAATTTCGTTGCAAAGAATCAATAAAGAAACACATTTAAGAATGTTTTACAAGAATGACATTCTGCCCGGTGATGCGTTATTTTCGAATTATTCAACTTTGAAGCTGGCTTGTGCGCGCCATGGAAGCGCGCGCGGCTAGCGTAATTCAATCAATAATGGAAGCTAACCCGCTATTACAAACTTAATGAGGTTGGTTCGTGAGGGGTAGCCACAGTTCTTTTAGTGAAAATTATAAATAAAGGTTTCTAGTGACGTTTGTTTACATCGACTCCAAGGTGGCTGCCGCCATGGCGCCAACCGGTACTTAAGATGGCGGCAGCCATCTTGGAGCCTATGTAAACAAACTTCGCTAAAAACCTTTATTTATAATTTTCACTAGAAGAACTGTGGCTACCCCTCACGACCCAACCTCTTTACGTTTGTAATAGGGGGTTAGCTTCCATTTCCATTGCAAAAACAAAGACTGTTTTTGTGCAAAAAAGGCCATTCAGGAGCGTCGTTCGTATAACTTCAAACTTAAATAACTCGAAAACTAAGCATTTCCGGGCATATTGTCATTCGTGTTAAATGTCTTAAAATTGACTATATTACGTATCTATAGCTACGAAATTATGAAAATCGTTGATAACATTAAAGTAAATATTGACCAAAAATTGAGTGTTTTAGAAGTATTGGCCAGCCAATCGGTAAACAATGACATCTGTGATTATTTTTCATTTGTTGAATTTTTCCAGTTCCAGTTTGTAAATTTTGCTTTTTTCTCTCCAATTCCATTATTTACAGTTTGATCATCTTCAGAAGCACCTAAATTACTGACTTTAATTTCAATCACAACAGCATTAGGTCTTTGAAGGTCTCCAGGTTTATCATAATCAATTTCCATTGATTTATCTGAAATTATTTACACTGAGTAATATTTTTGCACTTTTATTATAAAAAAAACATATTATAGTAGTCACAATTCAGACAGTAACCATATATATGCATTTTTTATCCAATAACAGACATTTATTACCTGTATCAGATCAATTTTCTGTAGATTTTTCATTTATTTATCATAATTGAAATAAAGTTTGTATTTCATACCATCAAAATCATTTTATCTGAAGGCTGAACTTGGCAACATCAAATTATTTTTTAGATATTATGAACATTTTCAATGTGACTTACCATCATCAAAATCAGATAAAACGAAATATTTATCTTTTATATCATCATTAGAAGTAAATGACTTTTCATCACTACTGATAGCAACTATTGTTTTATAGAGAGCTGATTTCAATGAACTGGCTCCATTTCTGTAGAACAATTTAGACATAATATCTGCAAAAATAAGACTTATTACATTTTGTTTACTATTTAAAAATTGTATTACAATTAAGCACTAAAATTGCTATCACAGTTTGCATTTATTAAGGGGACAACATGATAGCAGTAAGACGTGATATGCGCCTGCTTGCCGGACGTGACGAATTAGTCATGACCATGAAATTCATTGTTTTTAAATTCAGTTAATGAATTACAAATGCAGATTGCATGTAACACCATCCAAAAATATTTCCAAATCATTAGTAAAATTACCAAGCAGTTATCTCACCTAGTTTTTCCATCATTTAGCAAAAAAGAACTCATAGTCACAGAGTCAGTTGCATCGTCAAAGCTGCAGTGTCTTGTTTACAACTGAAGCACCACATCACGCAGCCATGTCAAACGTTTTCTGAACAAACTCTGAGCAAGTGACGCATTAGACACACATGGTGCACAACACTTGCTGTCAATATTTTGGCTTATGCATAGCATTTTTTGTGATGAATTAGTCACAGTCGTCTTGATAGGGTTAACAGGGTGCGTACAGGCATGGAGAAGCATGGAAAGTAGTTGAATTTCGAAAACAAAATTCAAGGCCTCGAAAGTAGTGGAATTTTAAAAATGGTCATTGAAAGTCATGAAATTTTAGGATTTTCGTGAAAAGAAAATTTTACTGTTGAAAATTTTCGTTCCGTTTGGTCCGCGTTGAGCGAGGCGTTGTCAGTAACCTTCGAGTGTTACTTGGGCTCTGAGGAAGATCAGCACTTTCAACAGTTTTCAGCAAGACACTGATTGGCTAGATGTCTTCAGGAGCAGCCAGCTGGCCACATCCTCCCTCAAGAAACTGTGGCTGGTTGTGAAGATGCTACTGGTCCTGTCACATGGCCAGGCTTCAGTGGAAAGGGGCTTTTCTGTGAGCAAGCAGCTCATGGAAGTCAACATGGGTGAGAACACCATCGTGTCGCAGAGAGTGGTCATGGACCACATCAAACATGTAGGAGGTATCTCCAAGGTTGACATTTCCAAGAAACTCCTCTTTTCAGCTTCACAGGGCAGACAGCGCTATCAACACTACCTGGATCAAAAGAAGGAAGAGGCAGAGAAGCAGAAGAAGGGAAAGAAGAGGAAGAGAGAACTGGATGAAGTGGAGAACCTGAAGACAAAACGGAAGAGGATGGAGGAGAGTCTGCAAGCGCTGGTGGAGGATGCTGACAGCTTTGCATGGAAGGCAGAGGACAAGAATGATTTGCGCCTACTGGCAAAGTCAAATGCATTGAGGAAATCAGCCAAAGACAAGCAAGAACAACTCAAGGGGCTGAATGCGGAAATTAATGACAAACTTAATGCACTGGCAAATGCATAGCAGATGCTATTGAACTGTCCAGCATGACTGTTTGGTGTTGTGATGATCATTTACACATTTATGAAAACAAGACCTGCAAGTAATGATGAATGTTCTGTGAAGTTTATGACTGAAATACATTTATTGTGCTGCAATTTAACTTTGTGTGACATTATTTTGGGCAGAGAGAGGTAGTGAAAATGTGATTTGGTTGGCATAAAAAGTCATGAAAAAGTAGTGGAATTTTGAACCTCAGAGCCTGTACGCACCCTGGGTTAAGGACACTTGTTCAATCTTGATCTATAAATGAAGTTTTTGTACATGTATTTTGTTTTTGGTTGAGAATGTTAGTCTGACTAGTTTCTATATTCAAATTTTATATTAACCTATGTTACCTTCAGGGCCTGTGAGTCTGATGATGATTTTTTTTTTAAATAATGTATAATTTAGTGTTTTTTTAGTATAAATATTTAGGAATTAATATAAATCAAATGAATAGTCATGTAGATTTTTTATTTGCTAATAACTCTTGGCTTCAATGATAAGAAAATTTATGTTTAATGTTTTCAGTTATGTCAATGATGTGTTTTGCTTTCTATGAAAGTATTTTGAATGGTCTGAACTCTGAAGTAATTATTCCCAATTCCTTAAAATATATCCTGATTGCTCAAAATATTTCTTCTTGTTTGCTATGAATATTTTTTCTTGGTGTAGTAAGTATTCACTATCATCTACATCAGGTATTTATTAACAGTTCAAAAGTATTGTATTTAATTAGAACAATATTTCTAATAATATCTGATTATTCAGTAAAAATATATCCTCTGCTTTTTGTTCATTTCATAAACTATCTAATATGTCTTAACAGTCTAAAAAATATACAGAAATATTTTGTAATATAGCATTACTACTTTGTAAAGTTACATTTGTGTGATAAAGAAAAATTTGAATTTTGATAATTTATTATCATTGATAATTTAAAAGAAATCTATTAGAAAGTTTTTTGCCATAAGTCTGATAATTTTTCTATTACTCATGACTAAGGGACCGATTAGTCAGAATCATGAAAATGGCAATCACGTTTTTTTCTGTAGGATCTAGATCAATGAAATTTTGCATACGTATGTATTTTAGAAAATAAATAGGAGTTGTTCCATTCACTTTTTTCCATTTTTGCCATAATTATGGAGATAATGAAAAGAAAGGGGGCATTGGAAATGAACAATTTTCAAGACACTTCTTCTCAGAAAGTAGTTATGATAGAGTAATGATTTAGGTATCATTGGATATGCAAAGAGCTGCTGCATAAGGAGTCAAAGGATTATTTTTTAAGTCCATAGTAGTTTAGTTGTTATGAAGTTTGAAAAAAAATTCAAAGTCATTCATTTTTCCATAAATTTTTAGTGTAACTATGATACTACTATGAATTCCAATGAGATCCTGGGACTCTGTATGCAGACTCTTTGCACATCCAATGAAAATAAAATCATTGCTCTACGATTACGAGTTTTTGAGAAGAAGTGGCTTGAATGTTGACATTTGCATTGTTCAAAAAATGCATTTTAGTACTGGAAAACAGGTTTTTTCATTTGCAAGCTATATTGCTCCGAAATCAGCGCAGTTGACGTTATGAAAGCTATTCTGAAATATTGACTTGACTTTGGCTATCTTTCATCAAAGTATTTTGTGGTTCCTTGAAGAAACCGGTACCACAAGTGGTACCAGAAACCAAGCGAGATGCACGTGAGGCTCAGGGGTAACGCATCGTTCAGGTGCACCTGAGGTGCACTTCAATCCTAACTAAACTTAGCAGATGCAGTACCAGCTACTCCGAGCTTGACAGGCAGATTCAACGAGTCGTTTGACATCGTGATCACTTCGGCATTCATGTCACACTGAGCTCATTTGTGGTCAGCAGTCTTATTTATGTCTACACAACAGGAGAGGAGGGGGGGGGGGAGGTCCATGGGAAGTACCGAGCACTCGCCGTTGCCAAATCATGAAAGTTCTTGAACAGCTGAACGATGAATACACATGTCTTTAGAAATAAACAGCTGGTGAGCAATATCTAGGTGAAATGATAATGGCACATGAGCACAGACACGCCATGCGACCCTTCCTGCCGCTCCTTCTACCTCCGTTTACTCGCCTTAGCTGCTTCAGATGCTTCCAAATTTTTTACTGCATCGTCTAGTCAGAATCAAGAAAATGGCCGTCCCGTTTTTTGTATAGTATCTGGAGCTATGAAATTTGGCATACGAATGTATTTTGGAAAATAAATAGGGGCTGCATTCTACACTTTTTTCCATTTTTGCCATAATGGCGGAGATAATAGGAAGAAAGTGGGCAGGAAAACTGAAATTTTTCAAGCCACTTCTTCTCAAAAAGTTGTAAACATAAAGTAATGATCTAAGTATCTCATTGGATGCACAAAGGGTTGCTGCATAAGGAGTCAGAGGATTATTTTGAAGTTCAGAATAGTTTCGTTTTTATGGGGTTTTAAAATTTTTTTCCAGAGAGTCATTCATTTTTTCGTAGATTTTTTAATGTAACTAAAATACCACCATGAAATTCAATGAGGTTCTCTAACTCTTTATGTAGCAACTCTGCGCATCCAATGATACCAAAAACATTGCTCTACGATAACTGGTTTCTGAGAAGAAGTGGCTTGAATATTGACATTTGAGTTGTTCAATAAATGCATTTTTGTACAGAAAGTTTTTTTCATTTGCAAGCTATATTGCTCTGAGAAATCAGCCCAGTTGATGTTTTGAAAGCTATTCTGAAATATTGTCTTAATTTTGGCTATCTTTCATCGTAGTATTTTATGGTTCCTTATCAAAACTGGTACCATAATTGGTACCAGGGGCCTGGTACCAAGCATGAGGATCAGGGCTAACGCATAGCTCAGGTGCACTTGAGGTGTGCTTCAATCCTTACTAAACTAAGCAGACTACCCAGAGCTTGACAGGCTGATTCAGATGGTTGTTTGACAACGTATTCGCTTCAACATTCATCTCACACTGAGCTCTGCCTTCGGCCAGCATTCCTATTTATGTCTACAGCACAGGAGGGGGGGGAGGCCTGTGGGAGGTGCTGAGATCGACGTTGCCAAATTGTAAAAGTTCTTGATGAGATGAGTGATAAATACACATGTCTTTAGAAATGAACAGTTGGTGAGCAATATCTAGGTGAAATCATTTGGCACATGAGCGCTGACACCCCATGCAACCCTCCCCCGCCGCTTCTTCTTCCTCCGTTTACTTGCCTCAGGCGCTTCAGATGCTTCCAAAATTTTTACTGCTTATTAATTGTGCATTGCTCTACCAAATTAAGAAATAGAAAAAATTCTGCCAATTTCGGACTTCCGACTAGACGGTGCCCTTAATGATTGCTTCTCAGTTTTTAATAATGCCATGTAGGCATTCTGAGAAGCAGTTGAGAAAATAATTTTTAATTTATGAAAGAGGTTGTGTTAATAAATGTTTTCATAAAGCTTTCACTTGCTAAAACGAGGATTAATTGAAAGTGCTTAAAAATTGAGCCTCAAACCTGCAGTCAATGTTAACATATTCAAAGGCTCTTGTTTATTGTACTGTAAGCATGCATGTATTTTTCATGTTGTAAGCATGTGTGCTTATAGTTTTGGTCAATTGATGAGTGGATATCATATGCACTCTATAGAAATAATTATGTATTTCAAAGATCTGTCCAAAAAGGACTTTGGATCAAACTTTCAATTATATTTTTAACTATTTCAAGTAGATATGTTAATATGTGAAATGATTGTCAAATATCAGCAAAGCAATTCTAAGCTTCAACATGCCCCAAATTTCCAATTGAACTGTTAGTAAGTTTTCTCTTAAGAGAAAAGTTATTTTTATTATTCTTTGGAACTAAGAGTTTTAATTTATTATTGATATTAAAAATTTGTAGTAGCTTTATTTATTCATATTCTTTACTTTAGCACAGGTTTTGTTGCCAAGAAAAATTGTTACTTTCTTGTCACAAGTTTGCAAAGCAAAATTTTTCACCCTAGAATGTTTTCAATTTTGTCCTATTTTCTGTTGCACATGCTTTGTCAGCTTTGGGAGAACCAGTTGTCTAAGGCCGTGGCCAGACAAACAGCAGTGGAGCAGGGCAGAGCAGAGCAGAGCAGACACCGCGCGGAGTTTTATGTTAGTGGTATTCCTATTAGGGTGGCCAGACAAGTAGCGCAGAGCAGTGCAGGGCAGCGCTGTCTGAAGCAAGCAGTAGCGGCGTTTTATCTCGGGTGATAAAACACTGCTCGGGAGCTAGCAGTCAGTTGCACCCTAGAGTTCGTACGGGGAGGATGTCGACTTCTGATCTCCTCGGTACACGCTATTCCTGCGATCGGGGGTGCATCTCTTAATATTTCGATCATAACTATGTTAATGAACAATGGTCATTTATATCAGACGCTATGGAAGTTAGTGGTAGGTGGGATTGTACAGTTATTCATACGTATATAGGTATTTTCTACCTCATAAATCGAAAAACTATACTATATCAAGCATTTTCTTTGTCAATACCTAAACTTTAGAGCGTACCAATGCCGAATATTTCATATCTGGTCTATTTTTGGCACATGACATCTTGACTTGAATCATTTTTCTCCTAAGTAAGACTGAGGAAACACAGGTTAGGTCATCTGTGAGAAAGAAAGAAAAGAAAATCGTTTATTTCAAAAAAGGTTGGCATATGAAATACATGGCAAGATCTTGGCTTTCAAAAAATTTCTCAATATAAAACGTCCTTAGACAAACGTACCGTATGAGGAGTACTAATAGACAAACTATGCGTGGTCTACTAATAGACAAACCATTCGAGGTTTACTAATAGACAAATTATACGAGGCGTACTAATAGACAAACTATCCGAGGTGTACTTATAGATAAACCAAACGACGCGTACTTGTAGACAAACCAAACGTGGCGTGCAAATAGATTAACCCTGTCAATGGCTAGTTAAATCAAAAATATCATTTCTTGGAGATTTTATATCCCAAGAGATGGCTGACAACTTATAAATAATTCAAAATACTACTAGAGAATTCTCCGGAATTCCTGAATTAATTGTTGTATAGATATATCTATACAACATACGCACAGAGATGATGATTTTTCACGAGCACTTTTTTCATTTGTCTTTTTTATATTTTTCATTGTTTTTATTCACAGATACGCCCTCTGGGGCAGTGATAGATCTATTTTTGAATCATTAAGCAATTGCAATAAATATATCTATTTTTGAAATATGATTCAGTGTTAACTGGTCGCAGAGCTTTGGGTAAAATGTAATATGTTTTGAGGTTTTGTTTTTAAACCGGAATAGAAACATATATATGCATAGGTGCGTGTATATATATATATATAAAAACACGTATATGTGCGCACTCAAATAGAATTGTTAAATGTGAGTCAAATGTGGAGAGGATGGATCTTTTACTTTTTCTGTACCAGCGCAAAGTGCTGGGCAAAGCCGATACAGAATTTTTCAAGTTTGCGTTTTATCAGTACTACATCGGTAAAAATAACCTTGAAAGCACGCAACTAAAAAACTGTAAGTTTCTCCAAAAACGATAGTGATGTTCGAATTTTATGTGAAAATTGCCATTAAACTGAAACTTAGTGCCGCACGTCAACTACTAAAGATCCTTTTATACTTAGATATTGTTTATTGGTTTAAAAATTCCAAATTTGGGTTGTTATATCCATAGATGTTTATATTCATACGCCTGAACGAATATGTTCCTTGTTCTGTAATGTCTCTACACGTCCAGTACTGCAAAATAATCCACATTCAAGTATTTATGAGTTTCAAGTCATGCGTCAGTGAATTATTTGCATGATTATTCCATCATCAACCATAACTAGCATATTATCATGCAATTAATTTTTTGTCGAATTTCCTGGAACAATTAAAAAACAGTATCAAAGCCATTTCAAACATTGTGGGTAGAAATATTTTAGCGAAATGAAAAGTACTATACGACAGTGTACGGATGCACTTGTAATGCCAAGAAGAGAATGCACAGCATGGTAATATGTCTAGATATAAATAAACTTGATCCGATGAAATATTGCCTGTTCTACATCTATTTATTAAGCAAAATTTGAGGTTGCCTGTCGCAAAACACCGCCCATCGTAGCGCCAAGATTAAAAATGCTGCGGACTCACGACCGGCCACTGCTGTTTGTTTGGCCACCTAACTTACGAGCATAAGCTAGCAGCTACCAGCGAGCCGAAACTGCTCTGCACAGCCCTGCTTCACTGCTGTTTGTCTGGCCGCGGCCTAATTCATTTATATTTTGCAGGTTCGAATGCTGGGTCAAGAACAGGAGGTGCTGCTGGTGTCCAACAAGAGTTTAGCAGAACACAATATGTCCTTGGAACCTAAACTCACAGAGGTGTGTCATCAGTTTTCTCACTCCTTTATCTACCAATAAGAATTAATAGTTTCTTCAAATTTTTTTTACTTTAAGAAGCAAATAAATTATCAAAGGGCAAGGACTATTATTATGCTATTGCCAATTTGTTGAATCTTGAAGACAATGCATGTCATGCGTGGACTGTCCCTTTGCTTTCTAAATAAGACTTGAGGTATGCAGCTTTATGCATGATACATTTATAACACTTATAGTATTAATATAGTTTAATGCTCATTTGGTTTTAGAAGCCTCAGTTACAAAGAGTGCAAATTTCAATGTTAGTTATACAGTATGCTGTAGCAAGATAAAATCAGAATGATACCGTGGAAATTTCATATGCTTTGCAAGTATTTTTTACTGAAGTGTTGTGAGTCTCATGTAGGTAGTATTGCATTATTTATAAATTGATTCATGCCTTTTATGGATTACTAAGAATTTATCAGATTTTTTTTGTTAGTAAAGACGTGAGATCTTAAACGTACAAAGACTTGGAAAGATGTTGGTACTCGGTGTGTCATTTTGCACTAGCAAGACTGTTATGGGTACTTGTGGGTTATTTGTCACCACTTTTAATTTATGGTTTCCTTTTGATGTTAAGGTTAGGTTAAGCTAGGTTAGCTTAATTAAATTGATGATTTTTATAATTTATAATTTTTGTTTTGTTGATGGTCAAGATAAATCTCTGGGACTTTCCAAAACTGAAGAGAGAGGTCTCAGAGATTCATTATATAAATGGAAAGTGGGTGAATTGCATTAGAAATAAATGTAAATCAGCAAGGATACCTTCTCACATGAAAAATCCATTCACACTGCCCAGAACATTAATTCAGTATTCTAAAACAGTTACATTGTTCACTCTTTCCCCTAAACAAGTGGTGATAGATAACCCACAAGTATCCAATTATGGCATATTTTAACTTCATAAGAATATCAGTATCTTGCTTGCTTCCGCAGATATTTCTATCTTTTAAAGTAAGGTGTTTTTGAGTTCTTCAGTATTAGCAGGATTTGCCATAGATCTTTCATTTAACTAATATGTACAAGATATTTTTGACTGTATTAATATTTGAACTTGTGCATGCTAATACCTCACTCAGATATTCTCTACCTAGAGAAAAATTTCACTGGTCTAATATATGGTAAGGAGCAGAAACATACGAGTATATGATCATAATGAACTATTGGAACTGCCAATAGTGCATTAGGTGTAAATTTGATAAAACTAGGTAAGTTAGAAATGTTTATTTCCATGGCAGAATTTATTTTGCTGTATAATTTCACATACTTTTGATGTGTTCAGTTCAAGTCCCAAAACCATGACGCCCCTTTCTTTCTGAACTTGACATATTTATGCAATGCTAAATAGAAAAACAAAAATAATAAACCAACATTAAACTTACCCAGAAGTTTCATTAACTTTTCAAATTTGTAGTTCTCATGGAAAGCATGAACTTAACGTAAGATGAACAAAATTTTTCATTGTGTAATGCAAACTTGCTTTAGTATTAATGGGAGTTACTATCCTCAAATGTTGTAGGGAAAAATTTCAAGTTTACAGGCGAAAGTTTCAAATTTGTGACCATTTATTGAAGTTTTGTGGCAAAAGAAAGGAAATGCTTGTGGGGAACTTTTAGAGAAGCAATTTCTGCCTCCCTTCTCGAGCTTCTAATGAATAACCGGTGTTGGTATTCCGGATGGTGTTCTGTGCCATGATGTGGAGTCGGTAAAACTTTCCTTTTGTAAGGAATATATTCATCTTGCATATTAGCCTGCTCGAAGTATATGTGTAGATCATTATCTGTTGTAAGATGTTAGCACAATGCTCAATGAAAAGTTTAATGCATGAAATCCTGAAAAAATAGGAATCAGAAAGAAATTGAAAAAAGGAGGCAATATCTGCCTGAGAATGGAATGGCCTTTGGAGTTTGTGTCTTTGTAAAGTTTTGAGTAATTGAGGTAGATTTTGCGATTTTCTCCGTGTTATTATGAAAACTTGATGCTCGGCTACATGTTTGAACTGAGTAGTCTCTATTTTTTGCAGATGGTATCACCAATGCCTATTTCTCTTGTACTGTACACTTATTTTGTGCTTATTATTTTATATTTGGACAGTGATGGTGTTTTGTTTAAAAAATGTTCGGACGTTTTTTGCAGGGCAAACGTGCTCTCATAGCAGCCTATGAAGAAGCATCCAAGCTCGCAGATACCATTAGCAGTATGAAGGCGACAGTAGGTGAGTTACAAATTGTTCTGTCAGGCCCTGAATTAGCATGTGGTGTGAGGGAACAACTATTATAACTATGGGAATTTGCAGCCCCAAGGTGAAAGTTGGAAGTCTCGAGCTGAAAATTAGGTAGGCCTTTCTTTTATTGTTTTTTTTGTATTTTTATGGACCATTTTTTTTGGTTTGCCTGGTGTTAAGCATCTACTACTTCCAATTTTTTCTTGTTCATTTAACTAGCTTCCAAACTTGCTGTTCCTATGCACCGGGGATCTTATGTGAGAACACACCATGTGCATAGATTCCTCGTTCCCTTAATTAAGTCCCAACTCAGTGGTGCCTTCCTTTGTTTGGAACACCTGTGTTGTGGTTAGGGACGCTTAAACTAACTTTCTAATCTGATCTTAACAATGCTAAGAAACTTCATTCCAAAATGCAAAAGTTCGGACGCTGGTTTTGTATGGTGTCTCGTAAACAATCTTTGAGAGTTATTCCAAACTGTACTGGAAGTATCGATGTTGTATTTTGAAACGCTTCTGTAGTCTATTTCGACGAAGGTTATCCCGACTGTAACTGTCAATGTGCACCTCACATTCACCTGTTCGACTGTTGTTCGCACATTAGCACAATTGAGCTATTTCAATTAGGTTTGTCTTATTTCATTTTGCAATGAAATGTGTCAAATATCGAAGTTTGAGCAGAAGCGTCGATTTTGGATTTTGGAATTCTATGAGTTCTACATGGTATACATAATGATAATATTTATACTTTGACGAGACGCTATATTTTTATTCAGTGAATTATTGATGGGAATTAGCGCTTCCAGAAGAAATATGTGAGGTTCCGAGTTGAAGGTTAGGTAGGCCCTCCTTTGGTTGAAATGGAATGTTTTTCATTTTGTTACGGACCATGCTTGTTTAATTCTCTGTTGTACTGTTTTTCTATACCTAGTACTTTTTTCTTCAAATTTTATCGTGTTTCATAAACTTCCTTTTCAACTTCCTGTTTCTGTGCACCTTGTGCATCGTTTCCGCGTTCTCTCCATACTCTATGGCGCCTTTCTCCTTCCTCTTTGGAACGCCTTTGTTGTGGTTAGGGTGGCTTAAACTTACATCTAATCCCTTATTTTGTGAATGAATGCAAGTAAGAGAGAAAATTATCTCAAATATTCCCAAATGGTTCTGCTTTTTCAACTTTTTGTCGTATTAAGCTGCCAAGTGATGGAGACGGAGCTACAGGGATAAAACAAGGTTTAAAAAAAGAAAGTAAAAGAGAAGAGGGCTGTAGAAAAATTGAGGTAAATTTTCTAGAGAATGAGAAACTTTTGAAAAGAAGCAAAGAGTACGGGAGTGAGAGAGAGCAAAATAGCGTAGAGTAAAAGGTATGAGTGGGGTGATGCGCGAAAGCGCAGCGGCCACGAGTCGTTGGGTAAAATATTTTAAACAATTATTGAACATGAAGGATGAAAGCGTGAACGTGGAGGCTATGATAGTGGCATCTGGAGATGGAAGGATAATAGCAGTGGTAGGGGCACGCAGTGATAAACTGGTCTCGAGAGCAGAAGTTCAGCTTGCTGTGAAAAGAACGCGGTATGAGTAAGGCGGGCAGTTTAAACGGAGTTGCGACAGAGTCTTTGAAGAAAAGTGGCATGAGGGTTTGTGCGGTTTTTTAATTAAAGTTTTGTAGAAGGTATGATGCCGATGGATTGGAGGGCACGGGTGATTCCTTTGTTTGAAAGCAAAGGAGATGGGTGTAATGCTGTAACTCAAGAAAATGAGACTATTGAATTAATCAGGTCGATTTGTAAATTAATTCAGTTTTGTGATCTTTAGTTCAATGTATAATACAGACTAAATTAACAGGTTTTAATCAATCTTATGTTTACCATTATTTTCAATGATTTTTTTTGCATTTGTCAAATTAACTTTTTGATACCATCTGAATAAAAATCGCACTTTCGATTCAAAAGCGATGTGGATGTACTTTTTCACCTCATTGTTGTCAGTAAATTTTCAGCCCTGAAGAGCAGTCTGTAAAGACATAAAAAGATGGAAATCAGTCGGGGCGTGGACAGGGGAATATGTTAGATGGGGTAGTACCGATCAGCCGAGTTACTAAATTTTCTCATACATTACTTTTGTTGCACGTGGTCTTTCGATGTCATTAAGAAGGATGACCGTTTTTCTCTTGACAAGTGTTGGACGTTTATTTCTCAGATTTTCATCCACACGCTGAAATTGGTATTGAATTCTTTTGCTAATTCACGAGTACTTCGACGAAGATCATTCTCCACTATCGTTCTTGAAGCATCTACAGCGATGTCCGATGAGCGCCCAGGCCTAGGATTATCTTTCAAGTCTAAATCACCAGAACGAAATTATTTTTTACTTTTCGATCTGTTAAACATCCAGGCTATAAATGCTGCATATTTTCCTCGCTGGCGCTGCTGCACCATTTTCTATTTAAACTCCCACGCCACTTGTTGAATGTTTAACTTGATGTCTTCCATTTCAAAGGTTAATTTTTATAACTTTACTGCAATGCAAGTGATAAAATTGCTCTAAAAAAGTGGAACGGGAGTTTTTGCTTAAATTTAGACTAGTAAACCCAAAAATGCGAGTTTTAAAATAGACAAAAAGTACTTCTAATTTATATAAAAAAAAATGGAAACTATTTATCAATCGACCTAATAATAACTGCTACAATAGTAGAGTACTAGTGAATCGTATTAGAGGGCAAAGGAGTAAACAATAGAAAAGAAGCAATCTGGCTTCCTGCAGGGTAGAATATGTGTAGATGAGATTTAAGTGTATGAAAGGTATATTGCGAAAGGAAATTGTTCTGGGTTCTTTTAGATCTTCAAAAGATGTTTGACAGAGTTGTGGAAAGTTTTGAAGGTGTGTGGCGTGAGTTTTAAGCTATTTGGAGACTGTAAGGAGTTTTTATGTCAACAGAGTGGTAAATATAGAGTTGTTTGAAGGACGGGTGGGTTTACTTTCGGAGTATGTAATGCCCTCGTGGTTGGTTAACACGTTGACTGCGATGGGTTAAACTGAAGTTCAATATTCAATTCCAATTTAAAATCAAAAGTGATTACCAAATTTGTAAATACCAAACATTAATCGGGTCCATCAAATACCATTAATTTGAAAAAGATTGTTAAAATTTTTTAAACGACCCATCGATTTCTCGGCAGAAAATCTTCAGCACGACCCAGTGGTGGGTCGTATCGCAAGCAATGTGTCAATATGCATGTTGTTGGAGCTTTGAGGTGAAGTGAAGGCGAGTGTCGAGTGATAGGCTGGAATTGCTGGATGCACAGATCGGGGTCTTCGAGCTCGCTGAGCTACTCTTGACGGATGACACTGCGATAGTGGCGGCGTCTTAGGAGACACTGTGTAGACTAATGGAGTGTGGAAGTTTGTGGGATAAAGAAAAGTTTGGGTTAATGTTAATAAAATTAAAGTTGGCAGGTGTTGATTCGAGTCCTAGGATGAATGAAAGTAAGCGTGAATGAAGAGATGCTTGAGGAAGTGATTTGTTACGAGTATTTGAGAGCGCGTGTGGCAGCGAATGGTGAATTAGACGAGATAGGAACTGGGGTTGGGAGGAAGTACCAAGCGTGGGGAGGTATGAATGCTGTTGTAAGGAAAAGGTGCCTGAGTAAGAATGCTGAGAGGAAGTTGTATCGTATGAATTCGAGACGTGAGACTTTAAAGTGGCTGACTGATAGGAGTCGGTTGAGTGCTTCAGGTGAAGTGTCTGAGCAGTAAGGCAGGGGTGATGTAGTGGAAGGTGAAGGAATGAGGTGAGGAGTATGACTGCAGTTGAGAGGAATGTTGTAGGATGAGTGGACTGCTCTGTGTTAAAGGAGTTTGTTCACGTGAGAGATGAAAAAATGAACGGTCAGTGAAAAAGCGACCAGGTCACAGGTGTGTGGAAGTATCGTTAACCCGTCGCCACGTCCTGGACTCTTAGAAGGTCGGCAAAGCTAGCACATGTTTCACATCAGCAAACCTAGGGTTGCCATATATGGTCTTAAGCGTCTCGTTGAGCGCTATTCATTGGTGTAAGGAAAAATTAGGTGGGGGGAACAGGGAAGGAGAGGTAACCAGTTCAAATCTGTATGCATTCTTCTGCTCAGTCTGGAGTGTAGCTACTGGCGCTGCACAACCTCTTAGAAGGCCAGCAGTGTAGCTGAGGCATACCAGCACACACTCTGCTTCTTAGAAGGTCGCCATCATTTTTATTTTTTTATGTTTTTTGTTCCAAAAATGGGACTCCAAATCCACAGATTTACTCCTAGGCAAAAAATAATACCACCATTGTATTCGGGAGGAAAAGCTCTATGCATATCGAACTCTTTACACAGGGTGTCTACTAGGTAGTAAAGTAGTAAAAAGTAGTAAAATTTGGAGAGTAGTAAAAAAAGTAGTAAAAAGTAGTAAAATTTGCCTCAGGGTAGTGAAAAAATTGTCAAGTGGAATAATTCTCTGAAAATTTAAAGTAATGTTACATATTTATATAGGGTCTAAAAATTTTTTAAAATTTATTTTTCCCATAATCAGAAATTTGCCTCGATTCATGGGAAATATTCCTGGAGAGTGGGGTGTAATTTTAGGATTGGAGCACACAAAATGGAAAAAGTTTCAAAATTGTTGCGAACAATAGTAAAAAAATTCACTTTTTCTTCTCATTCCGTTTGATCTGAAAGTTATCTAGTTGTTTTATGATGGAAGGTTCATTTGAGCCATTTTATTATTAACAAATTATTGAGAGAAAACAATGAAACAGCTTTTGCTTTGATGCGGCAATCGAGGTTTTGTAAATTGTATAAATATAATTTTAACACATTCATTGCGGTATGACCCACCGGTGAGTCGTAGTTAGGTTTTTCCTGCTGCGAAACAACCCAACGATGGGTCGTTTTGAAAAATTCTAACAACCTTTCTAAATTAATGGTATTTAACAGGTCCAGTTAATGTTTTATTTTTTACAAATTTGCTTATCACTTTTGACTTTAAATTCAAGCTGAATATTGAACTTCAGTTTAACCCATCGCAACTAACGTGTTAAAAATGTAATACCAGTGGCGATGCATTGTTGAAAACAATTCTATTAGTGCGCACTTACATTGAGATGCAAGCTTAGGAACTTGTGATATCAGGGATTAGTATTGAAAATGAAATAAGTATTTAAAAATTGTGAATTTATGATTATGAGGTCGACATTTAAAATTTTTTTCTTACGTATCGAATATGCATTATACGATCTCAAGGAAAAATGAAATAGCATAGCTACATATTTTCTTGTGGAAGCATATCAAGTGGCTTTGATTGAAATATGTTTGTCAAGTAAAATAATTTATATTTCATTACAAATTATGATTCTTTTAAATGTACAACATCTTGTTAACTTTTTCTTTTAAATTTTATGAATATACATTAACTAGCCAAAATTTTCAAATAGGTAGTTCTACTTATCACTAAATAACTATTACATTGTATTGGATTTCATCTTTAGTGGATGCAGTTGCCCGTAAGATATATAGCATAGTTGGCATAATTTTTTTTTTTGTGCATTTGATACTCAAAAATTAAAGCTTTTTATTCGCAAACGTAAGCAAAGAAATAAAATTATTCTCAATTAGCTTTTAGAGAGTCCTGCTACAATTTCAGATGAGTAAGTCGTGAATCAAACTTATTACATTTCAATTCCTCCTAATGAATAATGTTTAATTCAAAGTAATATATTTGGCTGGTAAGGTCTTGATTATCATAAACTTGATGCAGCCTTCCAATTCTTATTCCACAACAAATATTCTCACACTCCAAATTGTTGCGGCAGGATAGAAACATTGCAATGACGTCAAAGGAACTTCTCCGCAGTTCATTCATATCCAGAAAGTGGTTTTTTGGACCTGAGCTTGATTGTGAGCAGTATTATCTTCCTTCGTAAAGATGAGTTTATTCTGTCCACTTCGATTTGGGGAACAACGATTTACTGAAACCATAAATGTTTTTTTTTTAAATTACTTCTTTGTAAAGCTGAAAGTTCCCCTCAGGGGGATACAACTATTGTGTCTATGGGAATTAACGCTCCCAGGGGAAAAATGTGAGGGCCCGAGCTGAGAGTTATGTAGACCTTCTTTTTGTTGAAATATAATTTTTTTTGTTTTTGTATGTTAAGGACCAACTTTTTTCGGTTCACTACTGTCCTGTTTTTCAGCACCTCTTTCTTCTTCAACTTTTATCTTATTTCATGAACTTCTTTCCCATCTTACTGTTTCTATGCCCTTTCTGCATAGATTCCTCATTTTCTTATCTCCATACTAAATGGTGCCTTCATCCTTCCTCTCTTCGATACGCTCTATTTTTGCAGCGGTTAGGGAGGCTTAAACTAACTTATAATCATAATCGTAAAGCTGAAAGTTTTCTTTTTCCAGTGACGTTAATTTATGTCCAAATACAGAAAGAATCATGCTATAAAATTATCTTTTAATACAATGTGTCATCATTTGAATGAGAGTTCAGTTCATTTGAAGTTCCTTTTGGCAGTCACGGCAATTCAGTTACCTCCTGGATGTCGTTATAGCATGGAGATGCTCCATGTAATCAAAGTTCATTCTTCTACTATATGTATATAGGAAAGCTACATGAAATTTGCATTTTCGTGATTGGTTCCATAATATAACATGTTCATAACCTATTTGTTATTGATCGCAATTAGGATGCCAATTTAGATTTTGAGGTACGATAGAAATAGTTTACAAACTCATATTTCCGAAGTGCTATAGTGTTTGGTTATAATGAAATTCCTTGATATTCTACCCTGCTGTAAAGGGATCTGATAATGCCCTGGTGTCTACTAGTTTCCAGTCAGTTTATTTTTTCCATATGATGAACTGTTGTCCTCATAGTTGAAAGATGTTAAGACAAGGTCTTCACCAAACTTTTGTTGGAGTCCATTTTATGATTTAGGATGGGGTACCTAGGGAATTTAGGTAATTTTTTTGCAGTGAAGATTCGGTTGCTCCATTTAGTATTAAGTATTTTAAGTCTTAAGAAATTTGGAGCTTTTTTTGAACCTTTGGTATTGCGTATATTATTGACTCGAATAACTCATTATAGGCCGATTACTAACATCTGAACATTTGGATAACATTCATTGTGTAAAAAAGGTAGTAATTTTTTGCCATTGAAGGTAGTAAAAAGTAGTAAAAAGTAGTAAAATTTGGAAATGAAATATCAGTAGTCACCATGTTACAAGCAATGAAACTGCTTGATAACAGCCTATACACTAAATGAACTAAAAAATAAAAACTGTGTTTTACATATAATGCACATAACTCTGGAACTATTAGACCTGAAAAAAATTCACATACCACAAGATTCAGCAACTCAGAATCTATAAAAATGCATCATAAAAAAACATGAAAGTGCAATAAATAAAAAATGGCCAGGGATTTTCTGACTTCTGTTTTTTGTATTTTACCGAAATAAAAACTCATATTTCGTAAATTTTTGTTTGGGTAGCAGCATTTTTTTCCCCACTGACAGAAAGAGCAACTCTCTCTCTTTGCAATGAACCCCCAATGAAACTTCTAACATGAAAAATGAATGTACAGTAAGGTGCACAGTTGACCCATTTTCTCCAAACCTCCCGGTAGGTCGACCATGTGGAGACGGGTTAAAGGAAGTCGAAGGTTGAATGGATGAACAGAGTTAAAAGGGCAGAGCGCGATTGAGGTTTTACGTTATAGTACCCCTCAGGGGGATACAACTATTGCATCTATGGGAATTAACGCTTCCAGAGAGAAAATGTGTGATGGCCTGAACTGAGAGGTAGGCCTTCTTTTATTGAAATATGTATTTTTTTTACGTTAAGGACCACCTTTTTTCCGTTCACTGCTGTGCTGTTTTTCAACACCTACCACTTTCTTCTTCAACTTTTATTTTGATTCATAAACTTTTTTCTCAATTTACTGTTACTGGCTCTTACATAGAAAACCTAGCTCATTCCATGCCCTAGTGTCTTAAAGGTGTAATTGTAGCTCGAGGGCATAAGACAAAATATAAAATTACCAAAAAATTTGTAATTTTGTCAACAAAAGTTAGAAACAAGTATGAATTTTTATTGAAATTGCCTAAAAATAGACAGAGTATCAACTGTTTCTGCGCACATTGTATAATCTAATCTTTACGTTGTAGCAAGCTGGGAGATTCTCAATAGGAAGAGATAAGTGAAGAGCGGTTTTGTCGAGGATGCAGTCCAAATGAGCGGGGTCTGGGGTCTTTGGCCCTCGCATCACTCAGCTGTATTAACACATTCACCGCGTTTCCGAGGTTATTATCTGTTGACTTGGTTAGGTTAGGTTGTAAGTAACAGAATTGTTAAATCGATTTTACTGCTCGAAAACATTTTATCTTTCCTAAATAACATGAAAAATGCAATTGCACGATAGCATTTCAGCTTGTTTGATTGCAGTTCTGTGTAAAAAATCGCAAAACCGATGAAATGTCATTCATCCAAACCGGTACGTGAATGAGCAATTTACCTATTGGGACACATGTGTCCAATACGCGGGGAACGTGTTAATTAGGATTTATAATTGTAAATCAATTCTGTGAGTCTGGAACCCTCATGGGATACAATTATTGTAACTGAACGTTTCAGACTGACAGTCCATCTTCAGCAAAATCTCTGTAAAATAAAGGAGTTTGAGGGACGTTGTGAATCGCGGTACGTTGGTTCTACCTGCCGTACCCTGATGACTAGAGTTTATAAGCACGCTGGGCGAAGTTGCAGAACTGGTCTTCCTTTTGGGTCCCCCCTGTCCCCTGTTGGATCTCATGAAGAAGAGTGCAGTGTTCCGGTCTCCCTAAACTTTACAATTTTGGCCGGTACCTCTTACCGAACACGTTCTCCACTATCGTTCTTGAAGCATCTACATCGATGTCCGATGAGCGCCCAGGCCTGAGACATGACTGAGTCATTACAGATCTGCGCATTCTCGAATCCTTCCATATTTACAAGATGAAGCCCACTCTGAATGACACCCAAAGTGCTTTCCCACTTCAAGTCGCCAACACATAGTTCAGTTGTTCAGTTTTTCCGTTACGTTGTTTTTCGTGTTTTCCTAAGTTTAAAGTTTTAGAAATACTTCATCAGTGAATTAATTGATCCTCTTTTGGTTTTATTTTACAATTATTGTATCTATGGGAATTAGTGTTCCCTTGAGAAATTTGAGATCTCGAGTTGAAGGGTTAGGTAGACCTTTTCGGTGGATTTTTTTTTTACGGGCTATCTTTATTTTTGGTTCAGTGATGCCTTATTTTTCAGTTCCCACTGCTTTCTTCGTTAACTTTAATTTTGTTTCATAAACTTCCTCCCTAACTTACTGTTTCTATGCAAAGGAGATCTTGTGTGGGAGCACACTTTTGGCATGGATTCTTCGTTCCGTTGACCCAACCCCTCAGGAGGGATACAACTATTGTATTTATGGAAATAAGCGCTCGTAGGGGAAGTACGTGAGGTCCTAAGCTAAAGGTTAGTTTATCCTTTTGTTTAAATAGAATAGGCGTTTTGAGTTGTCACGAACCATCTTGGTTTGGTTTGCTGCTGTCCTGTTTTTCAGCATCTGAAAAACGGCACGAAAACTGCTTTAACTGTATCTTTGTTGTATACCATTGGACTCAGCTCGGAGAGCTCTTTCATTTGGCAGCAATTTTAAAGGGGTCCTCCGGAAAAATTTTTTTTGATCCGATTGGTCTAAAATTTGGTCAGTATATGTATTTTTGCAAGACAAACATATTTGAACTCATGAAATTTTTTGATTTAGGCTTTAGTTTTTCCGAAAAAATTGAAATATTAGTTTTTTAGGTCATTTTTATACCTATTTCAAAAGAATAGAAGTCATTGAGTTTTAATGCTAGAACAAATTCAAAGAGTTTTGGAATCCTTGGAACATTTCCAGCAAAGTTATATTCAGGGATTTTTATTTTTTTTCATTTTTAAAACTATTGTATCTATGGGAATTAGCGCTCCCAGGGGGACTATGTGAGGGCCTGAGCTAAAGGTTAGGCAGGCTTCCTTTTGTTGAAATAGAATAGGTTTTTGTTTTGTTACGGACCATCTTTTTTCGGTTCACTGCTGTCCTGTTTTTCAGCACCTACTACTTTCTTCTTGAACTTTTTATTGTTTCATGAACTTCTTTCTTTGCTTCCTGTTTGTGCGCACCTTGTGCATAGATTCCGCGTTCCCTCAACTCCATACTAAATGGTGCCTTCCTCTTCCTCTCTTAGAACATCTTTGTCGTGCAATTAAGGGAGGCTAAAACTTTCTTTTATAATAATAATAATAATAATAATAATAATAATAATAATAATAATAATAATAAAGTGTAATATAATGGAAAATTTATGTAATTGAATGCTGTTTTCATTTTTATTTCGATAATCCCCATGCATAACTTCATATTCACACTGTGAATTGTAATTTCCATGAAAAAAACAAAACAAACAAATTTTTTTCATAAAAATTATGAAATTTTTCATTTTCATTCTGATTCTTATGAAATTTGACTATAATATGTAACTTTCAAAAAGAAACAATTTCATCTATGCATTTTTTTATTCAGGCCTTAGTTTTTGAAAAAAATTGACTTATTGGTTTTTAGTCCATTGGTATTGCTATTTCAAAAGAATAGAACTCCTTGAGTTTTTATGCTAGAACAAAAAAAAGACAGTTTTAGAATCCTTGGAATCGATTGTCCGTAGCGCCATAAAATTTTAGGGCCGATTAGTCCACCACTTAAGGGTCCTTTTCCAACAAAAACATGAAAAATGACCATCGGAGAGAAAAGGGGCCTCGGAGGACCCCCTTAAGTAGGTAAGGGTGAGCGACGCTGGGTAGAAGCTTCTGTGAGCTACGGCGTAACAGCATGGCATGGGCCTCGACCAGTGAAGCTTGAAAAGACGTACATGGAGGTGGAATAAGAATTATAGATTATGTCAGCAATGTCATAGGGGAGTGGAAGAAACGATTGAACATTTTGTGCTGGAATGTAGTAAGTATGAGCAAAAGAGAGTTTCACGAATTTGGTGTTTGAGCAGTTTGGAGAGAATGAGTGGTATACCAGACGTGCTGAAGATGATTGTGGTATGAGCTGTCTTGCTGGATTGGATCAGGAGTATAATTTGAGTATCATTGAAGCTATGGAAAATTTTCTTGTACGTGCCTGGAGTAAGATACAGTGACTGGAACGAGCCAGTCATGTAGAGTGACCCACCATGCCTGGGGATGGTGTTTTGACGTACTGGTTATCCCAGTGAGGCTGTCCAATAGCAGCTTGTGACAAGGATTGGTGGATCTTGAGTAGTTTATTTGGAAAGTCTGGTACACAGGCGCTGAACTTTTTTGTGTGAATATTGTGAGTTGCGGAGGAAATGTAGGCCGTTACAAAGGCCTCAACGCTGTCGGCCCTCAACTTCAAGCTTAAGTTCATGGGTCTTTGCGCGCGATCACTGGCATGCATCCAGCCCAGTATAGTGAATACAATGCTGCAGTTGTTGTAATCTATGCTAGTTTTGATGTTTTTAACTATTATATAAGTGTACGTTGCTAATTTTTTTCAGGTATTACATATCTACTCATTCACTTACGTGCACGTTTTATTGGTATACATTTACTTAGCAACGTGCTTACTTGTCGTCCACTCCCGTGTACACTTTGATTTAGTGAGTTATTCATTATTGTAGGTTATTTGCAGTATTGATTGTACACAACTTTTTTGTAATAAATAATGTCAATTCGAACCTCAAAACATTAGTCATAGATATGCTGCAAGTTACAGAATTTGTAAACCATCCACAGCAAATTCGAAAAATTGGCGCATGACTGTTTTCTAGGTTTTTTGGTTGCAATTTTTTTACTATTCATCGCAGAAAAATAATTTTGGTATCGTTGGATTAAGGAAAATTGTTTTATCAGATGAGGATATAAAACCAGATACAAGTTTAGTAGTAAAGAAATGGCCAGAAATCTTCCAGAGACGATAGTGTTAAAAATAATTACGTTTTGACTCTAATTATGTGAAAAGTATTAGGTCGATTAAATAAATGATAAGCTCAATAGAAAAAGTAACATTTCTTTACAAAAAAATGTCAATGCGAAGCTCATAGCACAAATGATAAGTACACAGCAAGCTACAGAGTTTATCTATTATTTACAGCAAATGCGAAAAAAGTATGTTGCAAGAGAGGGTTAACACTTTGACCGCAACGTATGCCGCCGGTAATCACGGAGGGGATTTTCATAATGCTGCTGACCGACCAGTTATCACGAACTCTATTTTCAAAAGTACTTGAAGCCGAATAAGATCATGATCCAGCTAATGATTGCTATTTTCGAAATTGCTTACTTCAATTGACTAAATTTGAGTTGAATATTGAACTTAGTTTAATCAGTTGCTGTCTATGTGTTAAACTAACAACCTATCTAATCCCTTAACCCTATACTAAACGAGGCCTTACTCCTTCCTAGGTCTGAAATATTAAAAGTATCTATAAAGTGACACGGCTAAACCAGCGTTTTGCTGTGGAAGGGTCGCAGGACAGTCGTAGGTGTGTGACAGTAAGCGAGTGTTGGTAATGGCTTTAGAATTCAGTTCTCGCTTGGTTGACTAGGTCTCCTTGTTGGAGAGAATAGGCCTTGGTATATAGATTTATGTATAAACGAAGAAATTATTAAGCCATTGCATGGGGTTGAATACATACGCAAGTGTTTAAATTCAATTTTTTAATGAGCACTTAATGCGAAAATTTCTTGGCTCTAAAATACTAAGAAACCCACTTTTCGTCGGGTCTGACTTGGGCAGAAACATTTTGCTGCAGAGTTCAAAATTAAGTGACTTAGTTGGTGAGCATGACGAGCGTGGCGCTGAGGCTGCCTTTGTGTTCCCTCAATGAGCGCTCTGCGACCTGCTTGGTGACCTCCAACTCCCGCATGAGTAACTCCACGTCTTGCTTTTTGATGGCCACTTTGGCTAGCTCCTGATCTCTCTTCACCTGCCGAACAAATAAAACACAGTTAATCGTGTTAAATACTCAAGCTAAACTGACTAAACTAAGTATTTATACAGGTTGTACCTACGTAGGGTTGTTCAGTTTTAACAAAGAATGGCGAGGAACACATCTATATTATCTAAACTTTAAATTCGAATTTGTTTGCCAAGTGTACGTGCCAGTTTCAGAATCAACATAATTACAAATTTTGAACTTAAGTATTTAGCTCGTAAACATAGAAGTCAACTTCAATTGCACGAGGTTTGAAGAAACTTGTTGAAGAAGCCGAAATTTTTTTCTATGACGTAGCGTGTCGGAACAAATGTTCGGTTACGTGAGATATATCATTTAAAATTACTTCATCGAATAAAATTCAAAGCTTATGAAGATATAACGCCAATATTTAAAACGTAGCTTCCACTATATCACGATTCTTGAAATTAATGCAAAAATTGCGCCGATTCTGTTATGCAACAGAGGCTGTCTTAACACAATATTAACACAAACAGGCTGTAGAGAAAATCTTAGCTAAGCTCATTTCATTGTATTAAGGACACCGTCTGGGTAGGAGAAAAGTCCGTTATTTATAGATGGATTTCTCTGAAATTTTCACAGTAGGTGTGAAATGATGGAAAGATCATTTGTTATTTCTACAATTTTTGTATCTGCACTGGATTTTTTTTTTTAAATATGATAAAATAGGGTTTTTTAAAATCTATCTTCTTCTACAATTTTGAAGTTACAGAACCAAAACTTCGTTTTTAGATTGCTTATATGTCTATATAACCATAAGGGGCTACGAATTTTGATAACTTTTTTTTTGTGGATTTTGGGAGTATTGTTTTTAAAATATATAACCTTTTTTCATTTTTTTTTCATGTGTAATTTTCAAAATAATTGATGTATCGAAAAATGAAACGCCTTTATTGATACACCTTGCTAAGCCCTATCGAATGGTATATAAACCATTCTTGTAGCTCTACAATTGTGGAAGAAGTAGCATTTGAGAAACCAATTATCAAGTTTCCAGAAAAACGTGTTTTTTCACAAAAAAAATTGTTTTTCTTTTTATCTTTTGAACTACAGGATTTTCTACAATAAACTCTTGAGCGTTTGTAGCTCTTTTCAAGCCCTTTCGATTGATATAATTTACATTGCTGTAGCTCTGTAACTCTGGGAAAAAATATACAACAAAAAACAATACATGTGAATCTTCAAAATAACCACTTTTTTTGTTTTTTCATTTTTTTTCGACCAAAATACGTTTTTTTAAGGCAACTCCTCAGTTTTGTAGCTCCTTTCAAGCCCTTTGGATTGGTGTGCTCGCCATAGCTGTAGCTATGATACTGCAGCTGTCATCGAGCTATGAATGAAAGCTGCGGTATCATAGATACGGCAGAACGGCTAAATTCTGAAATTGTCAAAATCTTATAAAAAATATTTATTCAGCATTAGAATGATTCGTTTGAATAATGAAAACACTTTGAGTAGCTCATGAACGAACTCTATTGCCATTGCCGCAGAGAAACACGCTCAATTGACTCCCAATAATGAGGGGGGGGGGGGGGGGAGAAGTCAAGGTCACGCCACTCCCATCGCTTTCTCCCCCTCTGGTGGGACGTAAACGGAAAGTACCAATGGAAGCGCAAGAAAATCCTCTATAAGATGCATATAAAAACAGAAAATCAACGCTTATCTCGATTTCTACCCAGACGGTGTCCTTAAATTAGGGAAACACATGACCGCAGAATCGAATCAGACTAGACTAGACGAGCATCAACATTAGTGGTATGATTTAAGGGAAGCATTTTGACAAAATGGTCAACTTTTGTTCTATTGGACCTACGTATATGAAAATTTGCAGATTACTAGATCTCTACATTTGTAACAACTTATCTTAAACAAAAATTTTTCATAAGGCCATAGAAAATTTTTTATTTGAAAAAAAATGAAATTATATATATACATATATTATTCATTACATCTTCGAAATTTACAAAGCTAGAGCAATGCGGTTTGTTGCATTTGAAAGTCAAACTTATGCTCTATCAAAATTATGGGGGGATTTTTGATTTTTTTTTTTTTCAGAATTTATATGAATTTTTTTGTAAGGGTCAGAGCAAAAGTTATACTTTTAGGGTAAAAAAGTCCACGGAAAGCTTCACAGAAAAAAATTTGGAAATGCCCCCATAAGTTCGATAGAGCAAACATGTCACTTTCAAATGCAACAAACCGCATTGCTCTAGCTTTGTAAACTTCGGAGTTATAACGACAAACGTGTTGATAAGTTACTTTTTTTATAAAACCTATTTTTAAGAAACAAAATGCTTCTCCTCCTACATTTTTTGAGCTACAGTGATGATTTTGGTATCATTGGATGCAGAAAAACAAGGGCTTTACAATGTATTGAGAAGTTTTTCAAAATTCATTCTTGTTTCAAAGTTATGACGTCATAAATTTGAATTTTCTTGAGAATATTTTGATATTTTTTCTTTTTAATTTTTTAAATTTTTATATTGGAAATTTGAGAAAAAGCATTCAAGTTTTTGGAATGTCCACGTTATTCTGCATCCAATGATACCAAAATCATTACTGTAGCTCAAAAACTATCAGAGAAAAAGCATTTAGAAACCCCCCCCCCCCCAAATGTCGTTTTCTATGATTTCCCATTTTCTTTTCAAGAAAATCGCATTTTGTCATGAATGATCAATGATTATAAATTGTATTTCCTATCAGTATACCAAATTTCATTGCTCTAAATTCAATAATAAAAAAAATATTCGGATGGTGATGAGGAATATGAATGATGAAATATATAAAAAAATGAAATGGAAAAAAATTGAAAATTTCAGATTTTTTTTTTTTTTTTTTTTTTTGTCCACGTTATTCTGCATTCAATGATACCAAAATCATTACTGTAGCTCAAAAACTGTAGGAGGAGAAGCATTTAGAAAACCCCCCCAAAAATGTCGTTTTCTATGATTTCCCGTTTTCTTTTCAAGAAAATCGCATTTTGTCATTGATGATAAATGATTCAAAATTGCATTTCCTATCAGTATACCAAATTTCATTGCTTTAGGTTCAAAAATGAAAAAAAAGGTCCGTAAGAGGGATGCCCTCCCCCCCCCGGGAGGGACGTTAGCTCTGGGGTAGGCTCCTGATATTTTTACAGACATTCGGGGACATGTCTCTAACTCATTTAAAGCAATAAAAACAAAAATCGGGAGAATCGACCTTTGGACTCAGATGCCCCAAAAAGCCCCCAAAAATGCTTCCCTTGAACAATTTAACCCAACTCAGTGGTACGTACTAGGTGCCTCAGCTAATACTTAGCAGTAGTTAATGCATGAGAACACTTTCGGTCCCGGAAAAATATACAAAAGCTCACCTTGTCTGCGTATTCTTGTCTCTTGACATTGTTGATGACTGACAAAATGTCTGCGTCAGATTTAATCTCTTTCTCCTCGGCGTAGTTAGTCACACGTTCTAGGTCAGCCGCCCCGCTGTCGTGTTTCTTTTCTTTTCTCTCTTTGCTGCGACTGTCCAGGTCTTCGTTGATTGAATTGCTTTCGTCAGCCATGTTGATTTATTACTATTACCTACACTCGATGTCGGCAAATCTGAAATAGAAATGAATCAATCAGCTATGTGAGCTTATACACCAATATGATCTTCAAGTATACTGAATTCACTTTTCAACTGGTACGGAGCAAAAGAATACAGCGAATAATTCATTTCTTCTGTAAAGATTTTCAATATTTATATCCGAACTTGTTGAAGGAAGTATTTTACTGGGATTTAAAAATGCCTCTGAGCCTTTTGATATGCCCATAAGACCGTATCCACATCTGGCTCATCATTTCTGTATTGTAATCAATCCTACATTAACAAAGAATGAACCAATGAAAGAGCGGAGAGATTTTCTAACTGGTTTTATAAAATTTACTGGCGAATGAAACCCTAGAGGAAATTTTAGTAGTAGCGCTCAACTAAAACGAGGCACCGTTTCTCAACAGACAGCTCAAGTGGGAAGTACAAGCCTGATACGATCCAGGCGTTGCTACAGACTGCTGCTCACGAGAAGGAAGAAGAGAGCGAAGTGAGTACTCGTTCTTTGTTTCGGTAAAATTAATCGCTTTGATGTTCAGGCATAAAATGTTTCCAATTGTACTTCGATAGTTACGTATGTTGTCAACTTATTTTACAGTAAAACATTTGAATATGTTTGCAGAGAATTTTAAAAGGATTCCTGGATAAAGAAATCAGCGTGGAAGGTTTCATTTCCGACTTCATCCCAAAGAGGGCCGTATCCCACCAGAGACGAATCAAGGCGGAAAAAGTGGCTGAAATGATACGATCAGGCAACTTTAGTAACGGATCTTCCTCCATTCCTTCTGCAGCGTCATCAGGTCAGTGTATCGCACGAGTTAGTTAGCAAGCTACAGTTTTGATCTAATTCTTCATTAAGTTTTTCTTTGAATACTATTACACCTTAATTGGTCCTTGTAATGATGAATGGCAAAGCCATAACTCATCCAGCGCTAGCAGTACAACGCTATAGCTAGTCAGTTGGATTTTAAATGTATAACTACATTCTTACTCCGTTTTTTAAATTGTGTGCAGGACCTGCGGGACCAACACCCTACCCTCAGCTGCCGTACATGGCTGGTAGCGGCGGGGGACCTTTGCCCTACCCGACCTCCTTTAACATGCCCATGCCCGGGTTCTGAGGTGGCGTGGCAGTCTGTAGCGAGCCCACACTCATTACTTGCTACCTGACGTTGCAGTTCGTGAGGTTACCAGAGCGTGCTACACTCGACGCTGTCATGTCAACGTATGTCAATGAATGTTGTTCCAGTATAAGAGGAGCGCAGCGAATGGTGTCGTTTAGTCAATGATGCGGCGAGATATTGAATGAGAACCGTATGATGCTATGTTATCCAACTTGAATCTACCACAAATAGATCAGGAGATAGCGACGTGAATTAGAAATGAAGATAAGTCTGAAACTGTAGGGATTTATGAATCATTAAGCCCTTCAATGTTGGCATTTTAATGATGGGCTCGCTGTGAGAAACCATGTACGTACCACCGTAGAGGAGATGTTAAAATATTATTGCCGAGTGTACGGTAAAATAACGATGGATTAAATGAATAGTTTCCGCCAATGCCATACGTTCAGATTTTTTAAAGTGAACCGAATATACATTTCTAGTGAGAAAATATTTCAATTGTAAAATTGGTAACAAACGTGTGAAACTACAAATCAACATTCATAGTCGTAACAGGAGCTAATTAGCAATATAATTGTTACTTCCGTACATCACTTATTGTAATACTTACTAATACCAAAAAATTTATACTCACAAAATAAGAATAAATACTGTTAAATGTTATATCTACGTTTACACCCCTGTGAACAAATTTCGTTGCACATAGCACTTCTTTATTATATTTTGCGGGTTAACGATATTTTCATATGCTCTCAATATCCTGGATTAAAAATCCTATCCTTGCTTAACCACAGTTAATATTATGTCTGACGCATAAGGACTGAATATCAAGAATATGCCCTTAGTATTTTTGTGGTTCTCTTACGGGCTGTCTATAGAATAACCGGCAGATGAAGAATTACCTTTAATCGAGATCGAAAGCACAATAATAGATTTTTTGTGCATTATGCTAAACAGTGTTTCGAGTACTTCCAGGGAATAATTTTTCGTTCTTTTCCCCTTGGTCGAGTTATGACAATATTGGAAGCAGCGGTCGTTTCTGAACTCTCAGATGATTACTGTTACTTGGAGTTCAAAGTAATAGAACTACGTAGGATGTTCACATTTTGCCACTAGTTTAACATGAGGCGTTGGTCACACAGGAGTTCACTGGTCAGTAGTAACGTGAATCCCAGCATCCTCCAAAGCAATGTAGAATGATCGACAAATTTATTGTGATTTTTGCGTATATTCTCTTGTATAACATAATAAACTATATTTCAAACAGGTTTTATCGATTCCTTTACATGATTTTCATTCCTCAAAAAGAATGGAGTTCAGTAATTTAACCGCCCCACCTGATTCGTCTACCGGAAGAAATTGGTATTAAGTGAGTGACGCAAACCTTCCAAAGATTAGATGATACGACAGTTCAAACCTCCCTAACCATCACAAAAATGTATTCAGATGTGGGAGGCAGGAGGCATGATTTAGTACAGAACGGAGACTGTATAAGGAGTTCAAAAAACCCTGGGCATAGAAACGGCATAATTGATAGAAGCTCATGAAAAAAGGTATGAATTGAAGAAGAAAGTAAAAAAGATTGCGCCTATCAAAACAGATTATAAGTTAGTTTAAGCCTCCCTGACCGCTGCAAAAATAGAGCGTATCGAAGAGAGGAAGGAGGAAGGCACTATTCAGTATGGAGATAAGAAAATGAGGAATCGATGCAGAAAGGGCATAGAAACAGTAAGATGAGAAAGAAGCTCATGAAATAAGATAAAAGTTGAAGAAGAAAGTCAGAGGTGCTGAAAAACAGGACAGTAGTGAACCGAAAAAAGGTGGTCCTTAACATAACAAAAAAAACATTTTATTTCAACAAAAAGAAGGCCTACCTAACTCTCAGCTCGGGCCCTCACATTTTTCCCCTGGGAGCGCTAATTCCCATAGATACAATAGTTGTATCCCCCTGAGGGGGCCTATCAAAACAAGAACCTCTATTTCAACACAAGGATTGCCGACCTAACCTTCAGCTTGGGACCTCGCACTTTCTTCCTGGGAACTTTACCTCCGAATAGATACATTAAGTTGTTTTCTCCTGAGCGAAAATCTTCTTTGCAGGTCCATAGTTATAATAATGTTGGCATTAAACATTTTATTGTCAATAGTATCGATTATTGCACCAGTTACACGGAGGTTCGGTTAAGACCACGTTAGTTTTTCAAGAGCCTCACGACTTAAATAGGGCAAAACTCGTGCACGAACAACAATGACTAAGAAATCACAGCTGATGATAGCTGTAGAGTGATCGTCGCAAAGAAACTGAAAAAACTTGAAATAAGAAATGCATGAGCCAAAGATAACCATACCGGAGGTCGGTTAATAGTACACCAACATCCCGATGAAGAACATGACCTTTTCAATTAGCACTGCTGACTATTGCGTAAGAATTCAATAGTGAAACGTTGTCTGTACGTACAATGATACACAGACGAAGGATGGTACTAACAGAAAGCACTTTCAGAATGGATCTCGAAGTTCATTTACCTCAAACACCAACCACAAACATTAATTGAACGGGCTTAGCCCGTTTTACTTGCAGCAACAACTGTGAGGCCAACCATAACGGCTACTATGCGGAGCAAACATCACGGGATAACAGGAATTTACTCGTGATTTTACCCTATAGACAATCACAATGAGCTTTTTTTTAATGGAGACTATGCCCATTCTATATTTCAACAGCCCAATTAATCAAACTCAAGTTTACACAGATTAGATTAGATGTTAATTTATGGGGGACAACTGACTGATTTTTAATTTGTGGACCGTTCTAAAATATGCTCACCATATGTAATTTAAAAAAAAAACATTTCGCTCCAGGCAACTTTTTCGATTTTGGCCTTAGTTTTTGAGAAAATGGAAAATATTTTTTGATAAATTGTTATTTCTAGGACATTTTAAAAGCATAACAAAATCTAAGGCAGTTTTAGAATCCTTGTAACATATATAATAAAGTTATAGAACCGGATTTTTCTTGTTTTCTTTTAATGCGGGAGTCAAACATTCATGATTTTTTCACACAACTAATTCGACTTTACATCCGTTCAACTGAAATTCAAATTAATAAAAGTCTGTCTCAAATTATTTCAAAGTGAATTTATTATAAATTCGTATACTGGTATATACTCTCACTGTAACAGACAATATTACTTAACAGCAAGCTTGGAATAAATTACTGCAAGATCTCATTTGAAGTGCAAGTTTCCTCTTCAAATATGAATGTTTTCATTAAGTAACATCAATTAACGCGAAGACTGATGCTATAAAGTGAAACTTTATCTGCTGTCTAGTGTATATTGGCAAAAAGCTTCATGTTTCTTATCTGGGTATTCCAGTAAATGAACAAATTGAATACACTGAAAAGTATGACCAATAATTATGATTCTAATGATATTTTTTGCGCATTGAATAAACAAGTGGTCTTGATCCATCAGTGTGCAATGGTAACGAACGAATCATCGTATCACAATAATTCCATATTTTTAATCAATAAATCAGCACATATATGAATATATGCTGTGAAATGATTGACAATCGTATTTCAAATTGTGTATTCAATATTTTCGTTTGCTGAATTAGAGCGACAATAAAAACTTATGCATAATTTATTACACAGGCGCAAAAAAATTCAGTTTGTAGTTTCAGTCTTTGCTTCAATTAATATTACACAACACCAACAACATTAGAAAATATTCATATCCGTCAAGAGAACATTAATTTGAAACCTCACCTTACAATAACTTCTCATTTTATGTTTTCTTTAAAATAATATTGACTGTTACATTATGAGTATGTATTGTATATGTATATACCAAGCCTTTTCCTCTTTTCAAGTAGAGGGTGGCTAGCATCATTTACATGATACTTTACAGGGAATGTACAATTGTACATGATAGGGGTTCCCCAGGCCCCTAGTCACGCCCGAGCTTTAGGCCTCATTTTTCTCTCGTTTAGTGCTCAGGTAACATTCCTTGAGGACAGTGACCATACTGCAGGCAACGACCCTGATTTGCCGCATCAGCGTTTTTCACGCCAACTGCCGCTCACAGGGATCGAACCTGGGCATGAAGCATAGAACGCAAGCGCTCTATACACTCGGCCACTGCGAGGCCTATGAGTATGTATAAAATGAATTATCAAGTTCCATTGATTTTGACTTAAATTTGAGTAATTTGGACTGCAGCTTGATAAATCAAGATTCAAGTTTGATTCATTTATACTTGAAATGTATTTAGCCTCCCTTTACCACAACAAAGATGTTTAAAGAGAGGAAGGATGAAGGTACCATTTAGAATGGAGTTAAGGGAACGTAGGATCTATGCACAAAAGATGTTCCGCAAATGATCCCGTGCGCATAGAAACAGTAAGATAAGAAGGAAAGTTATGAACCAAGATAATAGTTGGAGAAGAAAATCCATTAATATGATCTTCAGTTGGATTAATTTGAAAATATAAACCTTTGGATTACGATCACTTTTCCACAAAACCTGAACTGTCACACGAATCAGTACGGGACTAACCTCGTACGGAGCTGCTTAGTCAGCGCGTGAGATCACGTCAGTTATTGATGAAAAGTTCCCAACCAAGCCAGCGTACGTACAGAAGCAGCAGAACGACCGGCACGCTCAGGGGCACCACCAAGACGTAATACCAACCACCAACACCTGAAGGAGCGAACACTGAATTGTGGGCGAAATTCAGAGAGGGTAAGTCGCGCCGATGAATTTAAATATCAGCGCATTCAGAGATTGAGTATTATTGCGAGGAAAACATCTAAATTTTAACGCATATGTGGAACACTAGAAGACATCAGTGAAAAGTACGGTTAGTGTTTCAACTTGCGTGTCTAATAAAACGTTTACATCTATCGCAGGCTTTTTTTTCACACGATGCCCTCGAAATCCTTTCATTTCTCCCACTTCATTGTTTCTATAGCTCCGCGTAGCCCTTTAAACGTTTTTTGACAGGGTTCAAATAAATTTGCAGCCATGATTACCTCTTTTTGCTAATATGACTAATTATCAAAACTTCGAGACGTCGACTTGAAAGTACTCTCAACGTCTTCTCATTTGCTTTCTCCACTCCACGTAAGTGCGGTCAATCGAAAAGAATACGCTTCATCAAGACAGAAGCTGAATTTGTTAGCAAATTTTAAGCAAACAGAGTCTGCACGAATTATGCAAGAGGAACTTCCTGGACAATCAATGAGGAGCGGTGACATGCACGGTTCCCAAATGTAGAGTTACCGTGTTCTTCAAGGGACTTTACACATTGTTCCACAACACGTGTCAGGCGTGAGAAATTTTGGCTAATATCACCAACACTGCTTGCATGCACGCTGCATCCACGCACACCAAAACCCACGACAAGCAAGGTAACCTGAGTTTTATCGCATGGCAATCGAAAATATCAATGCACACTTTCTTTCACCCAAGCCACACGAGTTCAAAACTTGTAATAAAAACGAAATGCAACATCGAGCAAAACTTACTCTCAATTACTTCGTCCATAACCATGATGAATCATTTTTGCAGATTACTCAGTGCAATTATATTTCAGTTACAGTACCAAATCATGAATTCGAGAAATCACCACTGAAACACTGGTGGCGGGAAGACGCCGTAACGTAGAGGAGAGAATTCATCAAATTTTTCATTACATATACACATGCAAAAGTATCTGTGGGCAATGCATTCACAGCACAACTACTAAGCAGTTCAACAATAGGCTGTAATAATAGTATCCTTTAAGGTGGATAACTTCATCCTAACAGTGAAAGAGAATGATAACATTAGGCAATGAGGTTCACTCCTATGATTTGAACGTTTCCCTTTCTGGTGTGTATGAAATAGAGTCATAATAGTTTTCAGAAAATAAATCACACGGTACTTTGAAACGAATATTATTATTATTATTATTATTATTATTATTATTATATATATAAGAAAGTTTTAGCCTCCCTTAACCACGACAAAGATGTTCCAAGAGAGGAAAGAGGAAGGCACCATTTAGTATGGAGTTGAGGGAACGCGGAATCTATGCACAAGGTGCACAGAAACAGTAAACTAGGAAAGAAGTTCATGAAACAAGAAAAAAGTTGAAGAAGAAAGTAGTAGGTGCTGAAAAACAGGACAGCAGTGAACCGAAAAAAGATGGTCCGTAACAAAACAAAAACCCATTTTATTACAACAAAAAGGAAGCCTACCTAACCTCTAGCTCAGGCCCTCACATAGTCCCCCTGGGAGCGCTAATTCCCACAGATACAATAGTTGTATCCCCCTGAGGGGTTTGAAACGAATATATTACTAAACGTGCAATGAACCAAGAATTGCTTTCATGTGTATTGAACATAGAATTTTTTATTTTGACATACATATACAGAGTGTTCAATAATTAGCGCTACAAATTTTTACCATAGTTAATTCAAGGAAGAAGAAAAATACCACAAAAGATTAGATTAGTTAATGCCTCTCCAGCGACAACAAAAGTGTTCTGAAGAAAGGAAAGAGGAAGGTACCATTTAGTATAATTTAAGGGAAGGAGAAATCTATGCAGAAGTGATGTACTTGCACTTCGTGCATCGAAACAGCGAGAGTGAAAGAAGTTTAAGAAACAATATAAAGGTTGAAGCAAATAGAAGAGCTGAGCAAACAGGACAGCAGTGAACCGGAAAATGATGGTCCTTAACAAGAAAGATAATTTATTTCAACAAAAGGAAGGCCAGACCTTCCCAGCTCACAGCTCGAGACCTTACATTTTCTTCCGGCCAATTCCCGCAGTTACAACAATTGTTTTAGCAGAGGAAATTCATTAGAGATAAATTAGAAACGGACCCAGTATAAATGGACTTCTTTTGCATTTTATTCGTAATTCCTGCGAGTTGCATTTAGAATACGTTAAAGACGCTTAGAAAGCGAACTGCACGAGTCATGAATGGTCACTAGTCACGAATGTTTTGCCCACTCTATGGTGAGATTTACTTCCAGTCTTCCATAGCATCCAAACTCTGGAAAAAAGCTTCTGACCTTACTTTCCAAGATGGACGAGACATTATTATAGAAAATACTTAGATCTACAGGTCAATCTATCCTCCGAAATAAAGAGGAGAATCCCTTTTGTGATATTTTTGCTCTGTGAGAGAGTGCAGAATCTCGTTGCAATGACATTCACGTTTTTTTCAAGGCTCTTTAGCCCAGGACAACAAAGGTTTCCTGAAAATGAAGTTCTCGTTATCTTCTTGCTTGGTATCGATTCCTTTAACCCTAGTGGGTGAATTGCAACATCCCAAATTCCCTAGGGAGAAAATCATCCCATGTTAACGTTCTAGGGATAATCAACGAAACTGAAGACTTTTTTTCAGTTTCAATTAGGGCAGTGCAAACCATTAAGCTACGTCTTGCCTTCGAGTGATCACTTTGACGTTAATATTGCTAGACTTCAACCCAAACAGAATACTTTGAAGGCTGTATTTTAGATGCAAGTATAATTTATTGTTTTAGCTCTTGATAGGCGCTTTTTCATTGAGCTCGAGGATAGCAGCAGTTTCTTTTCGTGTCTGTATGAGGTGGTTTTAAAGTTTTTGCGAAATAATGTAAACGTGATCCCACTGGATAAACTGGTTACTTATCCAGATTCTCGTTTGTTTCTTCCTCCAAAGAATCTCCCTAGGGTTTGACCAATTTTGATATTCTGGCAGTACGAGGACGATTGGACAGGCATATTTGTAACTTTCCTGCTCTCTTTGAATCAGTTTAATGTCCTCCTTGCAAGCATTTTGTGTACTCTCAACGTCTCAATCTCCGATGGAGATTCGCCTGCCTTACGTAACTTGACTATAACTATTCTTTACCTGAAACCATAAGCCATTGTGAAAACTATTATACTTGAAAAATATAATATTAACACTTTACGCATTCATTGCGCTATGACCCACCGGTGGGGCGTGTTCAAGTTTTTCAGCTGCAAAACGTTGGGTCATTTGAAAATTTTTCAACAATCTTTTTAAATTGATGGTTTTAATTTAACCCAGTTAATGTTTGCTATTTATAATATTTTTAAAAACTTTTGATTTTAAATTTGAGTTGGATATTGAGTTTAAATTTAACCCATAGCAGTCAATGTGTTAATGAACAAAAATATTTGAATGATACATAGTTACCTGCAATATTCCAATTTAAAAGAGAGTAAAAAAATTATTTAACATTCTGTAGCCTATTCTTACCGTGGAGTGTGATGAATTTTTTAGCTGTCCAAGGCTAAACTCAGTAGCGTCTTCTGAACTGAGAGTCGGAGGTAAGTACTACAATGTGAGTTTTTAGTTTAGTTGTCGTTAGTTTTAGCATCCCTACCCAGCAACAAATGCGATCCAAAGAGAGGTAAGAGGAAGGCACCATTTAGCATGGAGTTAAGGGAACGCGGAATCTACGCAGAAAGGCATAGAAACAGTAAGTTGTGAAAGAAGATCATGAAACAAGACCAAAGTTGAAGAGGAAAGTAGTAGGTGCTGAAGAACAGGACAGTAGTGAACCGAAAAAAGGTGGTCTTAACATAGCAAAAAACATTCTACTTCAACAAAAAGAAGCCCTACCTAACTCTCAGCTCGGGCCCACACATTGTCCCCCTGGGAGCGCCAGTTCCCCTAAAATGTGAGTTATAAGTACAAAAACTGATTGATGGACGACATCGTAAAACAAAATTGTTAGTGCCATACATTACCACGGAATCCTACATATCCGGCATACACCCATATTTTCAATCAACATGAAAACTACAGCTAATACTGAACGAGTTATTGAGGTACATTAGATGTTAGTTTAAGCCTCCATAACAGCAAAAAAAGCGTTCCAAATCTATGTAGAAATGGTGTCCTTACACTCCGTGCATCGAAACAGCGAGAGGGAACGTTTATGAAATATGAGAGGAAGGCACCATTTAGTATGGACTAAAGAGAACGCAGAATCTAGGCACAAGGTGCCTAGAAACAGTAAGCTGAAGAATAATTTCATGAAACAAATAGAAGATTAAGATTATAAGTTAGTTTAAGCCTCCCTAACCACTACAAAGGGAAGGAGGAAGGCACCATTTAGTATGGAGATAAGAGAATGGGGAATCTATGCAGAAGGGGCATAGAAACAGTAAGATGAGAAAGAAGTGCATGAAAAAAGGTCAAAGTTGAAGAAAACCGTAGTAGGTGTTGAAAAAACAGGATAGCAGTGAACCGAAAAAATACGGTCCGTAACAAAACAAAAACCTATTCTATTTTAACAAAAAGAAAGCCTACCTAACCTTCAGCTCGGGCCCTTACATCGTCCTCCTGGGAGCGCTAATTCCCATAGATACAATAGTTGTATCCCCCTGAGGAGTGAAGCAAATAGAAATGGAAGAAGAAAGTAGTAGGTGCAGAAAAACAGGACATTCACATTTTATTTCAACAAAAAGAACGTCTCCCTAATTCTCAGCTCGGGATATCATATTTTCCTTCTGGGAGTGCTTCTTCTCATAGATACAATAGCTGTATCTATGAGATACAATAGCTGTATCTCTCCTTGGGGGGGAATTAATGAGACAAACTGAACTTTTTTTTGTTTTCGCAGCCACGGCAGACGGTACGCTAAAGAAATACTAACCAACTCGCCAAACAGTGATATCGTTCAATAATAATAATAAGTTTAGGGTTACGTTTCCACCAGGGTCGCCAGCAACTTGCAACTATGGACCCCCCTAGCTTCAGCTAGGTAATCACACATCGGCTAGGCGATCACATTATGAGCAACGAGACTTGCTACAGACAACTGGATTGATGTTAGTATTATCAGTTCGTGTGGTGTCGAACACTCATTTCAGCGCACATCGGAAATAAGGTAAGTAGTATGACTGTTGGACTCTGAGAGGTCCACAAGTGTGCAGTTCCGTATGCTTGGCATCCGATGACGATAGCTAGCTTGCAGTAATTTGGCAGGGGCACGTATAATTCATATGAGGTCGTACGCGTTGATTCTGTGAAGGTATTCCATAAGTTCGGCGATAGGGGCGTCATGACCCAGCAGGTCTCTGATTGTGAGAGGCGGGTGGTGGTCAGCGGCAAATAGACTTATGTGACGGCGTCTTGCGTTGTGTAAGGCTGGGCAGTCCATGACGATGTGATGTACGGTGAGGCGAGCCCCCAAACAAAGAGGGCAGCCGGGCGGAGGTTCTTGGACTGTGCTATTCATTAAGTATCCGTGTGTGAGTTGTGTGTGGCCACATCGCAAGCGGTTCAGTACCACTTCGCTTCTTCTCGTCAGGTTTTCTCGTTTGTAGGAGTTCGGATCGGGTTGTATGTTGAATAGGAAATTTCTTCCCCGATGCCAGTTTTCCTTCCATAGGGCACGTATTTTGCTACTTATGATTGGGTACCAGTCTCCATAGAAAGTCATGACATTTTCTGCTGGTCGAAGTGCTGCCGTTTTAGCGAGTTTGTCAACTGCCTCGTTGCCTTCGATGCCGACATGGCTCGGAATCCAACAGAGTTTAACTGTTTTGTGGTCTTGGGTTAGTTTGTCGATTTGATGTATAAGATACCGCGCAAGGGGATGGGGGGTACGCTTATTTTGCAGAGCTGTGAGGGCGCTCAAGGAGTCACAGAGGATTACAAATCTCTCTTGGTTGCGGTCGCGAATAAGTTTTAGAGCCATTTCAATAGCGTGGAGTTCTGCAGTGAAAATTGATGTAACTCCAGGAAGGGACATCATCTCCCTCGTACCGCCACACAGTGCTGCGGCGCCGACTTTGTCATCATACTTGGAACCGTCGGTAAAGATCGGGACATGCTCTTTGTATTCCTCGCGCCGCAGTCGCTGGTATTCCCGGATGTACAGGACTGGGTGGGTACATTCCTTCTTGTAGAGTGTCAGTTCTGTATTTATTTTGGCGGGGGCGGTTTTCCATGTGGGCGTGGTGATATTCAGTAGCCGATAAGAGAAGGCAGGCTTTATGTGAGGCTCGTGGAGATCGAGAGATTCCATGAGTTCGACGGTGCGCACGGCGAAAGGCGGTGAGGATTGTTTATTATTAAACAGTCTTCTGTCGATGGGCCGTATGGCACAATTGCGCGCTGGGTTTGACAAGTGGCTTTTTATTTTGTAGAGGTACTTTAGTGAGAGGTGCTGTCTTCTCAGCTCAAGGGGCATTTCGCCGGAAATAACTTGTAAGCTAGGGATCGATGTTGATTTAAATGCGCCTGTAGCTAGCCGTAGGCAGTCATTCACGATGGGGTCAAGCTGTTTGAGTGTTGATAACGAGGCAGAGGAGTAGACCATGCACCCGTAGTCCAATTTTGGCCGGATGAATAGTCGGTATAGGTGGAGCAAAGTTGCCTGGTCTCCACCCCATTCGTGTGAGGCGATAGATTTAAGCATATTCACGTTTTTCTGGCAGCTTGCTTTTATGTTGGTGATATGGGTCTTCCAGGTAAGTTTACGATCCCATGTTAGCCCAAGGAATTTTATTTCATCAGTGTATTCTATATTTTGGTTTCCAATTTTGAGTGGCGGTGACAAATGCATACCCGGTAGAGAGGTGAAATGTACAGCTCTGGATTTGTCCATTGAAAAGGAGAAGCCGTTGGTTCGAGTCCAGAGCCCTACCCTGTCGATGCACTCTTGGAGTTTGGCCTGAACAATTTTGGGGTCGCTGTGGTGGTACCCGAGCTGGAAGTCGTCAACGTATAACGATGCGTGATACCGGGGATCTTTTGGGATCAAGGAGGTAATATTGTTAATTTTAATGATGAAGAGGGTTACTGATAAGACGGAGCCTTGAGGGACACCTTCTTCTTGTGGAAATGGGTCGGATACGTGATTGTTTATCCGTACTCTGAGGGTCCGATGATGCAAAAACTGTTTTATGAAGTAAGGGAGTCGTCCGCGGAGGTTTAGATTGTAAAGGTCTCGCATGATTCCGTATCTCCAGGTGGTGTCGTAGGCTTTTTTAAGATCAAAAAATATGCTTATGAAGTGCTCGTTGTGGATGAAGGATTTTCGGATGGTGGTTTCCAGACGGATTAGATGGTCGGTGGTGGATCGGTTAGGGCGGCCGCCGCATTGAATATTGGTCAGGTAACCGTGCATGTCACAATGGTCAAGGAGTCTTTTATTGATGAGTCGTTCTAGAGTCTTGCAGAGGCAGCTTGTTAACGCAATTGGCCTGTAGTTCAATGGTGAGTATGGAGACTCTCCGGGTTTTTGAAACGGGATGATTACTGCTTCTCTCCAACTGGGTGGGAAGTAACCATGGAGCCACAGCTTGTTGTAGAGGGACAAGAGGCTTTCTTTGCCCTGTTTTGGGAGGTGTTTTAGCATCTCGTATGAGATTCCGTCAGCTCCGGGTGATGTTTTCTTTGCGGTGTTCAAAACGGCGTCGAGTTCGGCAGAGGAGAATGCTTCGTTGTACATTTCGCTATTGTGAGACGAGAAATCAATTTTATTCGCTTCTGCTCGTAGTTTTTCTTGTATAAAATCTTGAGGGTAGTTGGCCGTGCTGCTGATATGGCTAAAAGTTTCTGCTAGTTTATTTGCTATATCTGGTACTGTCGAGTATGTCACATTGTTTTCCCTTAGTATTGATACATGCCGCTGCGATTTTCCTTTGATTTTTCGGACACTTTCGTATATAGAGCTGATTGGTGTGTTCTTTGTGAAGGTATTGGCGAGTGAAATCCAGGCTTTTCGTTTTTCTTCCCGCAATAGGTTTCTATGGATGGCTCTAGCTCTCTTCCAACACAGGGCATTCTGCACGGATTTTGTTTGTCTATATCTTTGGTAGAGGCGTTCTCTGTTATTGCGCGTTTCTGTAAGTCTTGCACTCCAGTAGGGTTTCGGAAAAAAGGTTGTTAGTTTGGTTGTGGGGATGCATTCCCCTGCTACGGCAGTCAATGTCCTGGTGAATGCTTCAAGTGCTTCGGCACATGTAGCTTCATTGGGTATCTGGAGCTCCTCCCACAAGGGGTGGGCTTCGTAAGACGTCCAGTCCGCCTTCTTGATGTTCCATACGGTGCGTCTCAGCTCGTTGCGTGGTGAGTTCATTAGTTTCAGTATAATAGGACAGTGATCGCTGTCTTCTGGAGATTCGGATGCGTTCCATAATAGGTCAGCACCAAGGCGAGGAGAGGTTAAGGTCAGGTCTATTGCAGATTCTGAGTTGTACGATATTCGAGTCGGGGTTCCCGTGTTGAGCAAAGTCAGGTTATGTTGGCTGATGAAGTCTTCTACCAGACGGCCCCGGGCATCCGTAGTTTGGCATCCCCAGATTGTGTTGTGGCTATTGAAGTCGCCCATCAAAATGATTGGAGGAGGCAGTTGGGCCAATAACTCGCTCAACAATTCTGAAGATAAGGTGTGGTTTCTTGAGTTGTAAAACGAGACAAAGGTTATTCGCTGAGTGAGTTGGACGGTAGCTGCGATGACTTGCATGGTTGAGGTCAAGGGGACTTCCTGAAAGGGGATGGATTCGTGGATTAAAAGGCCCACTCCTCCATGGGGTGTGATATTAAGGTGTCCATGCTTAGTGAGTAGAACGTATTGTGGTATTGAGAAATTACAGTTGTGCCACAGTTTGGTTTCTTGAAGAGCAATTACAAGCGGTTTGTGGAGGTTGATTAGTTGTAATAATTCGTCTTTTTTCGCCCGAACACCCTGGCAGTTCCATTGCAGTGCGCTGGCTCCACTATTCATTTTGGCTTAGTTGGGTTTCCACTTGGTACTGTTGGTAAATTTTTCTTGTTTCACTTCTTACGGTCGGATTGTTCTCGCTTGTTATTTCGCTATCACTCATTGCAGAGTCGTAGTTTGATATGATTTGAATAGGGGTTGTATACGTTTCTCCCGTGGATGGGTCAACACAAACTGCTTCAGTTACTCGTTTCTTTTCGGTTGGTTTTTCTTGATCTTCAGAGTTTTTTCTCTTCCTCCGTACGGAGATTTTAGGACTCTGAGGCTCAGAGGGTCCGGATGAAGTAGCTGTGGGAGGTGCTACTGCTTCGGGTTCCTGAGGTACAGGAGGCTGTCGGTTGGGTGCTTCTGAGCTGTTTGACGTTACGGCAGCAGCATAGCTGTGGCGATAGTTTGGTTGTTCTGAGTCAAGTTTAACTTTTGCTTGGGCTCTAGTTAGTTTGTATTTGTGTTGAATGGTGAGAATTTCCTGATGATATTTAAATTCGGTACATTTGTAGGATCCTGAGTAGTGATCTTGGCCGCAGTTGTGGCATTCTATTTTGGTGTTGGTGCAATCTCCACTATCGTGGTTTGCATTGTTGCACCTAGCACAGGTCACTATATTGCTAGGGCATCGTTTCTGCGTGTGGTTGTATTCGAGGCACTTTTTGCAGTACATGGGACGTGGCACGTATGGGAGTACTTTTGTTTGAGATTGTTCACCAGGGATGGTGATGTAGTCAGGGAGTTCCTGTCTGAAAGTGAGTAGAAGAGCTTGAGAGAGGGGGTTCTTTGGTCGGATCCAGGTTGCCTTCACCGCGTCGTAAAGTCCGTGATCCGCTTTCAGCCCCTCTCGGAAGCAGTCGAAGTCAGAGAGATCGTACTCGTAGAGATACACGAGTCCTTTGACTAAGTTGAAGTGTGGGTGTTCAGATATGGAGACTGGGATATTGTTTAGGGATGTAATGTTACAGATCTGGATGCTTTGTTGTTTGCCGGTTACCTCGATAATAAAAGAGCTTTCATCTTGGGAGGTAATTCGCTTAGGCTTATCACCCAACTCGACCTGGAGGCATTTCTCGAAAACCCACGGAGACATTTTACGTTTTTCTTTTGGATCCAATGTGCATTTGAAATGTGTGGGATGTAGAGGTGAAGATTTTTCAGGCACGTTCGTTGGGCCGTTGAGCATTTGTCTGGCGCGGCGTTTTCCAACCTTGTGGCTGTTCTGGATGGCAAGTATCTGCTCTTCTTCAATTTGTTTTGGGCATGCTTTGTCCTTGACGCAGTGGGGACCTCGGCAGTGGAAGCACATAGCTTCCGCTGCAAGGCACTGGTCGCTGCTGTGTCCCGCCACTCCGCACTTTCCGCAAGTGAGTGCTCGGGTGCACCGTTTCTTGGTGTGCCCATACATTTGGCAGTTCGTGCACTGCATGGGTTTCTCGATGTACGGATATACCCTTGTATCGGACCGCTCACCTGGTATATAGATGTAGTCGGGAGGAGTTTCAGAGTTGAATTCAATGATTAGGGCGCTGGTCTGTTCGTATTTCGTTTTAATGAAAGTTGCATCTATTAAATCGCTAATGTTGTAATTTTCTTTCAGTCCGGCTGCAAATTCAGTAAAGTTTTCCATGTTATATTCTTTAATGTAGATAAGCCCTTTTGATTTGTTGAGCTTTGGGTGGGGGAAGACCTTGCACGGTGTTGAATTTATGTTTGCGATAGTCATGAGTGTCTGGCCTTGGCTCTCGCTTCTTACTTCAAGGGTGAAGCTGTCTTTGCCGCTGGTGGTGATGGACTTCGGTGGCAATTTTGTCAGAGCCAAAATTAACTTTTTAATTGAGTAAGGGTCGATTGCACGCTTTGTTTCTGGTGCAAACTTCATGGTGTAAAAGCGCGTGAATACTGGTGGTGGTGGCGGCTGTTTTGTAATATCCAAAGGGATGAACTTGTTTTTATCTTTCTGTCTTGGAGGGTTGATTGAGCTCTTCAGTCCTCCAGAGGAAGATAGGGACGATAGAACTTCTTTTATTTCTTTAATGGTTTTCTCAAGCTTCTCTATTCTTTCTTCATTGGAGATTAGGTTGGGTGCACCAGAGGCATGGCTCGTTGTATTCACCCGAGCAACATTTCGCTCCGGCAGTACCCCATCCAAATACTTCACTACCTCGCCGATGTTGTTCTCGATGTCGGTGATCCGAGCAGACATGCCTCCATCGTGCTCCTGTTCCCCAGTCTGACGACTTGCGCCTGCTGAAGAGGTCGAGCAAGGGGATGTGCTGCTCTGTGGTCTATTTGCATGTTCTGCAACTGGCGTCCTGATCGATTTTACCTCATTGGGCTTGGCGGATGACTTCTTTTGTTCTCTTGCAGGCGTCTTCCACACCCCCACAGAGCTTCTCTGGCTGGGTCGCGATCCTTTGCCGCCCCTCGCCATTCTGACTGGTCCTCGGGGCACTAGGCCCCCAGGACCAGGGTCGAGTGTTTTATTTATGATACTTTATTAATTTTAGTTTGTTTTTTCCTTACAAGATACGGAATGAAGATAAATACTCAAAGCTAACAAGAGCAAATGATTTGGTAGGTTATACAACCTAGTTATTCACCTTACACTAACGAACGCAAAGCACACGAAAATGAAAAAGAAATTACAACCTAGAGCACACAGGTGCTCTAGGCGCCCCCCGCGTTGGTTCCACCCACAATAATTCTGATTGGCGATGAACTATTACAATAATCAAGTCGCTATCCCAGTACAACAGGTTGTACAAATGACGGCAGTCGTAGTGGGTGTACTAACGGCACCACCACGAGAAGGTGCGGGTGGGCTGGATATCCGCACCTGAGCACGGGTAGCCTCTATCAAATCCTTGTCTGTTTTTCTCTTTGTTCCCTAAACCACAAAAAGAAGAATGCACATCAAATAACCGTAAGAAAATACTTTGAGTTCGATGCCAGTAAAACGTGGTAAAGGGAGCAGTGAAAATTCCCGTTCAAGTACAGCGTCCAACACACTTGATATTCCCCTTGAGAACAGTTAATAACCTGAACAGAGAGGTCCTCTAACGTAAATGAATGCGCTAGGGAATGTATAGGAAGATGAAATGAAAAACCTAATGGCTCAAAGAAAAAAAACGAAACATAAGTGTTCAAGTTCAAGTCGTTATGCTCTTAGAAAGATAAATGAAATTAGAATCTATTTGAAGCGTCAAGGGCCAAATTCCTTGCTTTCTGATAGTACTTGGAAGTTTCCTTAACTCCTGTAGAAAATTTTTTCATTAAAACAAAAATCTTTTACTTACTCCTGAACTCTCAGGTATTGTTAGACCTATACAATAATAAGTAAATAACGGTGATCTCATACGCCAAAAATATGAATCAGAGCTCCTGAAAGGGAGGGAGTGCCAGACCCCTTTGCCGTGAAGGCCCAGTGCCCTTTTTGTATTCTCGATATAAATAATAACCACATAATGCTAAAAAAAGTTGCGCTAGAAACCCAACAACACGGATGGTTTTCAAAATACTGCACATCCAGTGACCATGACACAAAAGCTCGAAGATTTCAGTCAAGATGAGAAAAAGTTAACCCAACGTAAACAACAGAAAAGAATAAAATAAGTTGCTTTTGAAGCGTGTATAGCATTAACTATGCTTTCATACCCACAAAATACATCCTGCGCTGCTGAATTGAAAGTCCCTGAGACACCTTTGAAGAATTCATAGGTCCTAAAAAAGCCTAAGTATTGACTGACAGAACCGTGCCTACCCTTAAATTTTACATGGGTAGGATTCCAAAATGCAACTTCTAATTAAAGTAAGCCTTAAAAATGAAAAAAGCAACGACTGAAAGACAATCACTCACAAAGGATAATAATTTCAAGGGCATTTTTTATACAGGAATGTCATTTAAATGCGAATGTGAGATGAACATTGAAGGTACTCACTATACATGATAGGCAGAGAACGGAGTTGATGAATATTTACATATGAACAAATTGTATCATACAAAACCTTCAACTCTTAAGTTTCACAAGAATTGTTCAACTTCGCAAAATGTACGACGAGCAACAACACGGAACAACTTGAAATAAATCACCGTTAAGAATACACGACTAAATTGACTGCGTTAGCAATAAAAACTGAAGCTGACTGCAGAGAAGTAAAATTAAAGAAACTCAAAGAGTCGGAAATCTGCATAATGAGTGGGCTCAAGGAAACCATGATCAAATTTTCTACTAGTTTATAGTAGAAATACAGCAGAAACTATTTATTCCACAGACCACTCGTAATGTTTGTTTTGTTCAACTAGAAGTCTCTTCAACAACCACCATGGATGGAATCAATAGGAAAGATGCAAGATAAAACAGAAAATTGAGTTTCAAAGATTTAGCTTTCGTTCGATAGCATCCTCGCCACGTGAAATTTAAAATGTTGATCTTACATAAGAACTGATGGAAACCTTTTAGATTTGTATGAAGCCACGCGTGGTCTTATATTACAGGAACTATCAATTTCATAATCTATCAGATTGCTGTGAAGAATGTTGAGCAGAACTACCCTCCGGGATACTATTACTTTCCAAATGTTGGGAAGCATTTGTCGTGGTTTCACCAGAAGTGTCAGCATCTTCAGCAACATGGTCAGTATTACCACTGTGAGCAGCAGCATCGTTGCCACCAGTAGCAGCGACATCTTCACTAAAAGTAGCACTTTCACCAGTCGCAGTAGCACTTTCACCAGTCGCAGCAGGACCAGAAGGCGAAGCTTCCTCAGGCTTATGGAGGTTCCTGGTGACAGCAGAAGCTGCCTGGATGGCCCTCCTGGAGAGCCTCATCTGCCCGCTGCTGGGGTCCCTACCGAAGTACTTCACTTTGATGCTGTTGCCAACCTCCAGCCCCAGCGCGCTCGGGTGCTGCACCTGTGTACCACATGGCTTACGTTATGCGAAGTAAAATCGTACTTGTCACTGTAACAACAATACAACAAAAATAAAATAAGAGACAAACAAACGCACTTTCTTGCCATACCCTATTCAATCGGTGGACAGTAAGTAAGTAATACATTCAATTTCTCATCAAGTATTGGATAAATGCTGTCTTAAAACAAAGGTGCGATCGACACTAGTGAACAGCATATAATTTTAATCAGTGACTAGTCAAAAGGCGAATTAAGCCCAAATCACGCAGCTTGTCTTTGTCAAAGGCAAAGTTCAGATGACCATACGGAGAGAAAAGAAAACATAGCACTTGTTTGAAAATACAGTTTTTAATAGTCTTACCTGGCCAGTAGCAACGATAAAAAACAAAACTTCTCACCAGCTTCATGCCCCGCAAGGAGCTTAGATCCCGTTCACTTGCTTTATTATAGGTAATAATGACCTTACTCGCTTCTAATCTGGCTGCAGTGCTTCTCACCCGCCTCACACCGAGCTAGGACGCCACTCACCCGCCTCACACCGAGCTAGGACGCCACTCACCCGCCTCACATCGAGCTAGGACGCCACTCACCCGCCTCACATCGAGCTAGGACGCCACTCACCCGCCTCACATCGAGCTAGGACGCCACTCACCCGCTTCACATCGAGCTAGGACGCCACTCACCCGCCTCACATCGAGCTAGGACGCCACTCACCCGCCTCACATCGAGCTAGGACGCCACTCACCCGCCTCACATCGAGCTAGGACGCCACTCACCCGCCTCACATCGAGCTAGGACGCCACTCACCCGCCTCACATCGAGCTAGGACGCCACTCACCCGCCTCACATCGAGCTAGAACGCCACTCACCCGCCTCACATCGAGCTAGAACGCCACTCACCCGCCTCACATCGAGCTAGAACGCCACTCACCCGCCTCACATCGAGCTAGAACGCCACTCACCCGCCTCACATCGAGCTAGAACGCCACTCACCCGCCTCACATCGAGCTAGGACGCCACTCACCCGTCTCACATCGAGCTAGGACGCCACTCACCCGTCTCACATCGAGCTAGGACGCCACTCACCCGTCTCACATCGAGCTAGGACGCCACTCACCCGTCTCATATCGAGCTGAGACGCCACTCACCCGTCTCATATCGAGCTAGGACGCCACTCACCCATCTCACATCGATCTAGGACGCCACTCACCCATCTCACATCGATCTAGGACGCCACTCACCCGTCTCACATCGATCTAGGACGCCACTCACCCGTCTCACATCGAGCTAGGTTGCCACTCACCCGTCTCACATCGAGCTAGGACGCCACTCACCCGTCTCATATCGAGCTGGGAGTTGTGCAGCAACACAGGCGTCATGTCCTCGTACAGCTGCACCATGACCCCGTTTTGCTTGACCTCCGAGATGCGCGCCGAGTAAATGGCCCCGAATTCGAGATTTGGCTCCCGGTCGTCCACTAACGCGTCGAGCGCCTCGCGCGCTTCTTGGTAGGCCAAGCGGTTGGGTGCGAACATCGTGATTCTGTCGGCGTCCTCCCACCAGATCTGCAGAAACGATCCAGTGAAAGAATGTTCTTTGATGCGCACTAGCGTTGTGCGTTTTGATCAAACTTACATGACTTGACTGCTTTTTTGAGTTTAAGTAGTCATGCTCGTCATGTAAAAAGTTCAGTACCATTGTTAGAAGTACCGAGTTCTGTGAGATATAACTTGGAGACATAACAGTACATCATATATATTCACTGCATGCTTGAAAAAATCACGCGATGATGAATCAAACGCGTCATACGAATGACGCAGGATTATGAGGATAAATCATGAGTAATTTTGCCTTATTGGAAGCTAAATAAAATAAGAAAAGTCCAATATAAATGACTGGTCAAATGGCATATTGACAATGACACGTGTCATCAGGTGTGTACGTGTGCTGCTTATTAAGTAGATACATGGCTGCGCTGACAGTAGGTGTGTACAGTACAGTTAGTAGATACACCCTTCAATGACAGTAGGTGTGTAGGGTATAGTACATAGTTAGTTACACCCATAAAAAGAAACAGTAGGCGTGTACGTTTGCAGTTAAGTAAGTAGATACACCCATAACCACAAGTGTCAGTAGGCATGTACGTTTGCAGTTTAGTAAGTAGATACACCCATCAGCACAAGTGTCAGTAGGCGTGTACGTTTGCAGTTTAGTAAGTAGATACACCCATAAGTACAAGTGTCAGTAGGTGCGTACGTTTGCAGTTCAGTAAGTAGACACACCCACAACTCCACACATCAGTAAACGTGCACGCACGCCGTTCAGTAAGGCGGCAGCAACACTCGCAGATGCGCAGCGCCTCACCTCGACGCCACTCTGAGCCTGCAGCTTGCGCAGGGTGGTGCCGCCAGGTCCGATGAGCTTTGCCCGCCGCGAGATGGGCACCTCAATGGTCACCACCACCGGCCACGTGTCCTTGTCCTCTTTGGGCTTACTGATCTCCTGATTCATCAGCTCAATGATCTGTTATTAAACAAACACCCTACAATAATCTGCAGCAACCAATATTCGATGCTTATGAAATTGTCTTTCCAAATACCTGACAGGTAATTTATGATAAAATCGAGTAACAATGAAACAAACAAAGCGTTTGCAGAAAATGTTTCCTTTTTTCTATGTCACAAAAAAACTAAATGTGCAATATAACCACAACTACTTCTGATTTTACAAGAAATGCGATAGCAACAACTTCAATTGATAGAGTAGCCTGTACCGATGACAATAGGCTTCAAGTATTTAATTCAGATGCAAAGGAGAAAGAACTCAGATTGAAACACAGACTCATAAAAAGGAAAATGTACTTAATTTTCCGAAAACCTCAGTATATATCTGAAATTTATTAATCTTGTTTCACAAGAAAAATTCTGCTTAACCTGCACTAAAGAATAAAAGTTTTTTCATTCCTGATAGATTCTATACACTCAAATATTCATATCAGCTAAACTGACACAAAATTCTTTTCCACTAGGTAATTGAGATACTAAAATCTTCTTTATAACGTCCTTATTTCTATAAGCTAGAATTATGAATTAATTAATATCCATTATCCAAATTTATCCGACCAACTAATACAAACGCTAAGTATTCTGCCCAAACTCCCAAAAAAGTGTTCCGTCGTAACCAAAATGGCTTCAGAGTGCATGCAGACACTATATCATCAAGAAGGGATGCAGGCAGACACCATCTTAAAGAGCCGATGATAAGACCTTGACACGAGGTGCCGTGGAGTTCAAGAGGACTTCCATCACAATGGAGAGGGGCAGGCCGGGCAACTTGATGTCCGCTTGTACTGCCGTGATGCCGTGTCGGGTACCCGCGATCTTGAAGTCCATGTCGCCCAAGTAGTCTTCAATTCCCTAGAAGAGGCTTGAATTAGGTGAGTTACGAATGTGAGATATTACTAATGTAAGACATACAACAAAGACCACATAGTACGGTCATTAGATAAAAAACGAATGCCACATGGTAATAAAGTTAGATTTTCAACGAACTGAAACAGAATAGACAAACCAAGGCATTTTTCTTCGATGCCCGGAGGGTAGCGCCCATGTTAGAGAACACGGCTGCTGATAGAAAAGAGTTTTGAGTTCTTTCATTTAAGGAATTCAGACCGCCAGACTCCATCACGCCTTACGACCTTTGCTTATTATTTCGAAGAGCAGCTTCTGTGTAATCTAGGCAGCCTTAACCCTTTAACGTCCGAATTTTTGTACTCATATTGCCTTTAACACAACCACCGACACTAAACTGGCGGTGGCATCAGGCAGTCACCGATATCAGGATGAGAAAGGAACTGCCACTCGGCAGTGAACTTCAAAGAACACATTAGGGGCCTAATTGAACAAGAAATACAATATATTGACGGTATTTTTGAAAGAGGACACTGGTGTCCTCTTGGGCGTTAAAGGGTTAAACTCTATCACTAACCATACAATTGTTTTCATGTAAGACATTGCTTCACAACTCTGACACAAAGATATATATATATATAATATGCTATTTCATAATTTTGCTTATTTTTAAGAGCCCCAAAAACTTTGCTTTAAATACAAGATCATAAAGACCCGTGGTTGAAAAGTTGGAATAACCAAAAACAAAACACTCGTCCCGATGAATCGACCTATGGAAGGAGAACAGGGTACATGAGAAATGATGAGCACTAATTCAAGAAATAAGGCCAATTTCCTAAAGTGCTAAGCCAGGGAGAACATCTAACTCACGAGAAGATCTGTGAGTATCTCGTAGTCGGTGATGTTGCCGCCCTCGTCTGTGTTAGTGATGAGTCCGAGCGCCACTCCCGCCGCCGGGGCTGTGAGCTGCACCCCTGCGTCGTACAGCGCCATGCTGCCTCCGCACACTGTGCCCATTGATGAAGAACCTGGGCAGCACGAGTGAGTGATACACTCACTGTTGTGCTATTAGGGTAAGTGGTATTTCTACCGTTGTGCTCCATTAGAGTAAATGGTTCTTTTACCGTTCTGCTCTATTAGAGTAAGTGCTACTTCCACCGTTATGCTCTATTAGAGTAAGTGGTACTTTCACCGTTATGCTGTTAGTTTTTTCTTCAACAGTTTCTATCAAGTCAACATGATAATTAGGGCCCTTATTGATTGAGCGCCTTTGCTATGGCAACTTTTTTTACACTTTAAAGGAACAACTCATTCTTTGTAACATTTTACTTGAACCAGCATCACGTCTAGTAGAAACAACACGTCACCATTATGCTCTTCCATGAGCATGGGCTTCTTCAATAAACCACATATTTCCTAATTATCAAAATATTTTACCAGTTGCCTAACACTCTGACATTGGCCCAGAAGCTTACAAAGACACTATTTTGTTCAATATTTAGTCACTCATGTTAAACAGCATTAATAAAAAACCACAGAGTAGTAGTAGTAGTATTAGCATTGATTTGCTAGCGCTTCAGTAATTCGTACTATATCGCGCCGTAGATCTCACAGTTTAAAATACTGGATTCACATCGTTACACAAAAGCACACTATATAAATGTTGTTCAAAGTTTGTCACAATAACCATCATGGAAACACAACAGCAGCCATCATAAAGACCGCTTCAATTGCCACCCACATCATTGTCATTTTATAAGAGTCCTAGTTGATCTTTGAAGAGATCATCTACAGAGCGACGCACAATCCGCGAAACACAGGACAGCCAAAAACCCCGTAGGGGATTTCAGCTGCCCACCCATTTATGACCGGGCGCCTTACCCACGCTGAAATCCCCAGAGGCATCTACGCAGCGCACCCGGCCATATTGTAGTTTAGTCATCCACATCTCAGACGTGAAAAGTTCCTTGATTACGCTGTCCCTTTCCTGGCTAAATTTGAGACATTAAGTTGCACTTCTCTAGAAACATTTTCAGCGCCGTCACACTGAAAGCTGAACGCTCGATTTCCTTGAGCACAGAAACCACAGAAACACATGGCCAAATTTCATTAGTTAAGTGTGGCACACCAAAAGCTGCTTTTTACATTACGAAAGTCGAATCTGGGTTCTCAAATAACTGGTATCTACATTACCTTCAAAGAAAAAATTAACAAAAAAATCTCATGTTATCTTTGTTTCACTTTATACGATCAGTTAGTTTCCAAGTTATAAATTTTACTTCCAACCAGTTGAACATGAACACCCTGTATACCATCTAACTCAATTTCATGATTACGTAGCAGCCTGATGCACCCACCATTGCTCTCGAGCACGGTGGCAGACAGCAGCACGGTGAGGGGGAGGTTCATGGGAAGAAGAGGACGAAGAGCTTTCTCGGCCAGGGCCCCGTGTCCTATTTCTCGCCTGCTGAGGCCCCCACTACGGCCAAGCTCGTTTGTGGCGAACGGCGGGAATGAGTAATGAAGTAAGAAGTTGCGGTCTTTGGCTCCCCTGTGAACAGCAGAACGATACGAGTTAACGCCGCAAAAAATACTGCTACTCATAGAAATGAGTTACAGACCAACTCATTTGTTAAAAATTATAGGAAATACTGCGTTGAAATGTTTTCCCACTCCTTGGTAAAGTTAATCAGAAAGCTTTACTAAATACCTAATAAGGTAAACTATTCTATATGCTAATTAAACTTTAATTTACTTCAATTATGCCAGAAAACAAAGCCACATGAAATTGCATTCAATAAAGAGCCCATTCAATCGATATCTGCAAAGTAGAACTCAAACACAGCATTTTAAATTCCATTCACATTTCACAGAAGAGGACTGAGAACATCTACAACCTTAACCACAGAATATAAATATACATAAAACTTTAACATATATAAAACTTAATCTAATAAAATAAGAGGATTTACATCGAGTAACATTTGAAAACACTGCAATTTAGCAAGTGAGATACAAGCATACAAATTTCTTTCCAATTTCTTACTCACACGATAGCGTTCCTGTCATTCACGTGATGGAATTTGTGGATAATCGCTAATTGTTCTTACTCAAACACTCTCAATCCATGAATGCTCAATCACTATCAGTCTATGAAATGCGACGTTTCAAAGTTACGAATATCATTTATAGGACCAAATTATTGTCGAAAAAAAACTTACGCCCGTTTATGACAATATAAAACAAATATTCAGGCTTCAAAAAAGGTTCCAAAAATATTTGAAATTACAACACAAGATGATTGACTGATCAAATATTGTATAACAGTTTTATTATGACAACACAGCACCAGATGCCTAGACAAGTTACTATTGCACAACGACTTTATGTCCTCGGCACCAAAGGTAGAGGCAACATGAACGTTCGAGCGGATGTTTCCAACCATCTAAGCTACAGTTCTGTTTAATAATTTCAGTTTTCAGTTATAATGCAAATCGTAAAATCCATGACCTCTTTCTTAACAAGAAATATTTCCAGGTCAGTGATTTACTTAAAGCCAATTTACACCGTACTCAATTTACCTACCTAAGATCGAACATGACTGAAGAAAACGAAAGTCTTTTCAAGAATGTTACATTGGGATGATTATAATGACCCTGAAACGAAATGTAACTGCACACAAACATCAAGGTTCTATTTTTGATTATTTCCGTATTGATTGATCATAGTTGCAAGCACTCGAATGAAAACCTATATTCAAATATAAAAAATTTAGGCATCAAAAATCATGCTAAAATAATAAAAGCAGCATTATTATTATATAAGAAAGTTTTAGCCTCCCTTAACCACGACAAAGATGTTCTAAGAGAGGAAGGAGGAAGGCACCATTCAAGTATGGAGTTGAGGGAACGCGGAATCTATGCACAAGGTGCATAGAAACAGTAAGCTGAGAAAGAAGTTCATGAAGCAAGAAAACGTTGAAGAAAGTAGTAGGTGCTGAAAAACAGGACAGCAGTGAACCGAAAAAAGATGGTCCGTAACAAAACAAAAACCTATTCTATTTTAACAAAAAGGAAGCCAACCTAATCTTTAGCTCGGGCCCTCACATAGTCCCCCTGGGAGCGCTAATTCCCATAGACGCAATAGTTGTATCCCCCTGAGGGGATAATAAAAGCATTGCTTACTTATAAAGTTGAACCTGCCCCCCATGGAAATACTAATGATTTTTGCTCTGAAATTATTCAATAGAAAGAACTGCAGCATATATGGTTGGAAAGATCCGCTCGATCGTCTATGCTGTCAAGCAGCTCAATCCTTGACGCGATGAATAACTCTACAGCCAATGCAAACGATGAAAGAATATATATGAGCATGAAGATCAGGATAAAAATCCTGCAAACATTTAGTGGGTGGCTGCGTCAGCACTTAAGCTACAATGGACTGTTCACAATTCGTTATTATGCATCCGTCAACAGTTATAAGCCTAATTATTCAAAAATTATGGTGTCTCCAAATTTTAAGCAGAAAATACCACTGGTCACGTTTACTGTGAAAAACGAAACAATAAGAGGAATAGAAGAGCAAACAGCTAGAAATGAAAAACAATTGGAGCCTATTACCCACGTTAAAACAAAACGCCAGATGCTGCCAGAATTGCCAGTACTCAGTAAACAATTGAAACTTAAACCAAGAAATAACGGCCAGAACCGCGAAAAATCGGCTTATACCTATAATAGAACCATTAGAGCATGCTAATTACAAGGAAAAATTGCAGAATTAGCCAGTACCTACCCGCAGCAAGGATTACCATACAGCAAAAGTGTATAATCAACCAGTACACGATGGCCTGCCGTAAGAAAAACAATACGGTAAAAGAGTGCAAAATCAGCCAGTACCCGGTGGCCTGCAGCAAGGGTTACAACACAATAGTGCAGAATCAGCCAATACCCGGTGGCCTGTAGCAAGAACAACACGGTGCAGAATCAGCCAATACCCTGTGGCCTGCAGCAGGGGGTTGAGGGGGCTGTTGGCGTGCAGGCTGTCGTAGGCGACGGTGCACTGCACCTGCGTCTGGCCGCGCTCGAACACCGAGGAGCCGTGCAGGGCGGGGAACACGTCGCTGGCGCAGCGGATGGGGCGCAGGTCCGAGCAGTTACGCCCGTCACACCTGCCCAGCACAACCACAGAGGTCACACACAGCCAATGCATCCTATGTTGTCCTTTGAAACTATGCGTGCATAAATATCTACGATGCCGGCTCGTCATGAGAGGACAGCCATCTAAAAGAATGTTTCAGTCAGACACTGAACTAAATGGAATATATATTTATCGGTACTTTTTCATTGTAGGCAAAGATTAGGAAGTTAAGATATCAAACTACAGCCTACATACATTAGGACTTTCTACAAGATGGTCATCAATATTTCATCAATGAGATAAAGAAAACACTGACAAAATTGAACCAAGTATGATGGTTCAACACCCATTGGAGTATAGCGTTCGAGTAGAAAAAGTCATGAAATATAATCAATGACAATTTCACACAAATATATTTTATTAACATCGTTACTATCAGATTTTAGAGTAGAATATACTTATTCTAGGTTCTTGGACAAAAGAAAAGATAAATATATTAAAGCAGAAGGTCATTCAAAACAGTTTGTGATATATCAAAGTTGACCATTGCACATGAGCTAGACACTATCAGCAATGCCTTATACCAGAGCAGTAGCTTCACTCTTGCCACCTTCTTGCTAACTCACTTGAAGAGCTGATGCTTACACGTGTGACCCCAATGCCACACTATAATTTGACGCTCAACCTCGCTCTTGCAATCTCAACACTACAGTCTCGACTCCAAATTGGAGCAAAATTTGAACTTCACAACAGGCTCATCGTTGGCTCACGTTCACACATGCTCACCTCACTTTTGTCTGCAACACCAGGTCTCGGAAGATCTTTTTGCTGAGGACCTGGAAAGCCTTCTCGACCTCAGTCCGCTGCTCGGGGAACTGTTCCACAAGTGCAGCCAGGACCTCCAGTCGAATGGCGGACACGGCGGCGTCCCGTGCCTGTTTGTCCAGGGAGAAGTCCCTGAACACCGCTGTGATGCGCTCACTACACGCAGACCTAGGGACAGAGTGACAACCTCAATTGGAAGACTTGTTGATGAGCATAGGAATGTACAAGGGCCATGGCCTCCTGCAGTAAGAAATGCATAAAAATGAACAAAATTTTTTTGTTTACGTACACCATCACCAAGTAACAAAATACTGAAGAAGACATGGAAAGATACTAAAGAAGACATGGGTAAGTCAGTGTAAGAGATCGATTTTCCGAAAAAGAGAGAAGGAAAGGGAAGGCCTACACAATTTTTAATGCTTCAAAACTGTCTCCTGAAGGAATAATGGATGCACAAGTGGTGGGTAGCAGTCGTCCCAGAAGACACCACAGCACGCTGATATGAGAGCAAACACAACCAGTGGAGAGCAATTCTACCTGTCTCTATATTGGTAAGCTGAGTCCTAAAAAAGGTTACAAAATTACGTTCTTCCATTTATTTCAGTCAAACTTGACTTCAATACTGAGGTCTGACTATCAAAGTAAACTTCTCGTATTCGCTCGATAACGCAATTCGAGATTATTTATTTTGGCATCATTACACTGCCAAAAGGTTCTAATCATCATCTGCAGGTTTACTGCTTCTCAAAGGGAAAAAAATAGAACTAAGTCATCCTTGAAAACTAGTAAAATGACAAGCTCAAAATTTTCTCACCCTGTTATTTGCGTTTTTGGGTCTTCTTATAGGTTTAATGCAAACTCGGATGGCAAGTAAGATGATACAATGACTTAGATTAACGGAATAAAGTCCTTAAAACGTTATCAAAATGAAGCATGCTAATTCTTATACAGTATTTTCATCCTAAATTTCATTGCCGAATAATAAATACTTTTTGCCAATAAACAAAGGGGTAAAATTAACACACAATTAAACACAATTCAAGTGAGAGGAAACCAATATGTTCCAAACTATGAAGAATCTACGATATTGTAAAATCTTAGTGCATTAAAAACTGTGGTCAGTTGCATGGTCAGCTACAACGGTCAGTTTGCCTCCCTCTCTTATGCACGCAAATAAACCGTAATTCAAAAGCGCACAGAGCTGAAGCAAGGACTGAAAACGTCAAGACATGAGGCAATACTCCTCGTAATGCAATCAGACTTAACACAACTTGACAATACACCAACTAACCCTTTAACGTCAACATTTTTTTACTCATATTACCGTTATTACAACCACTGTCCTTAGACTGGCACTGGCATCAGAAAGTCACCGATATCAGGATGAAGAAGGAACGAAGACCACATTAGTCATACACATTTCAACAAGAAAAATAATATGGTGAGGCTATTTTTGAAAGAAGACCGTGAAGTCCTGCGCGGCGGAATAGGGTTAAGGACTTACTCGACAGCAGCCACAACTTCAGGCGGGATGACATGCTGCTCAAATGAGTTCTTCGGCTTGCCGCACGTGTCTGCCAGCTTCTGTATGGCCTGCACCACCATCTGGCACTCCTTCACGCCCATCTTGATGGCCTTCTGCAGCTTGGGCAGCTGGATGTTGTTGCAGCCGCCCTCCAGCATCACTGAGGTCACACACGCACAAATAGTGTTGATCATAGTCCCAAAAAGGAAAAATTAGCGGGAGCAGCTTCCATTAACAAAAGCAAGTGTAGATTAAATTAGATTAGATTGTTAGTTTAAGCCTTTTTTACTACAACGAAAGTGTAAAAAATGAAATTCAGGGAATACAGAATCTATACACAAGGTATTCCCACACAAGATGCACTGCACACTGAATAAATAAGTTAAGAGAAAGTTTGTGGAAACGTGAAAGAAGAACAAATTTGAAGCAATCAGAGCTCAAAATATATGCAGACATCAGTGAACCGAAAAATATGGTCCTTTAAAAAAGAAACTTTTTATTTCAACACAATAGAAGGTCTGCCTAATTTCCACGTTTTTACCCTTGGGAGTGCTAATTCTCATAGATCTAATGATTGTATCCGCCTTAAATCCTTGTTCCCTTTTACCGTTTTTTGTACGAGAATATCTTAACTGATCCAAAAGAGCAAGACGCACAATGGACGGTGACTTCATGCACAAGAACACAGCTGTACATGTATACAGCGCCAGGTTATTTTGCAGTTATGGGAAACATCAAATTGCTCTCCACGAAACAACGCAAAATCCCTCTATGAAACAACGCAAAATCCCTCTATGAAACAACGCAAAATCCCTCTATGAAACAACGCAAAATCCCTCTATGAAACAACGCAAAATCCCTCTATGAAACAACGCAAAATCCCTCTATGAAACAATGCAAAATCCCTCTATGAAACAACGCAAAACCCCTCTATGAAACAACGCAAAATCCCTCTATGAAACAACGCAAAATCCCTCTATGAAACAACGCAAAATCCCTCTATGAAACAATGCAAAATCCCTCTATGAAACAACGCAAAATCCCTCTATGAAACAACGCAAAATCCCTCTATGAAACAACGCAAAATCCCTCTATGAAACAACGCAAAATCCCTCTGTGAAACAACGCAAAATCCCTCTATGAAACAACGCAAAATCCCTCTATGAAACAACGCAAAATCCCTCTATGAAACAACGCAAAATCCCTCTATGAAACAACGCAAAATCCCTCTATGAAACAACGCAAAATCCCTCTATGAAACAAAACAATTATTCTCTAGTAAACAAACCATCACTCGCCATGAAACAAACCATCACTCGCCATGAAACAAACCATCACTCGCCATGAAACAAACCATCACTCGCCATGAAACAAACCATCACTCGCCATGAAACAAACCATCACTCGCCATGAAACAAACCATCACTCACCATGAAACAAACCATCACTCACCATGAAACAAACCATCACTCACCATGAAACAAACTATCACTCGCCATGAAACAAACCATCACTCGCCAGGAAACAAACCATCACTCGCCAGGAAACAAACCATCACTCGCCATGAAACAAACCATCACGCGCCATGCAACCAACCATCACTCGCCATGAAACCAACCATCACGCGCCATGAAACAAACCATCACGCGCCATGAAACAAACCATCACGCGCCATGAAACCAACCATCACGCGCCATGAAACCAACCATCACGCGCCATGAAACCAACCATCACGCGCCATGAAACCAACCATCACGCGCCATGAAACCAACCATCACGCGCCATGAAACCAACCATCACGCGCCATGAAACCAACCATCACGCGCCATGAAACCAACCGTCACGCGCCATGAAACCAACCGTCACGCGCCATGAAACCAACCATCACGCGCCATGAAACCAACCATCACTCGCCATGAAACAAACCATCACTCGCCATGAAACAAACCATCACACGCATCATGAAACAAACCATCACACGCCATGAAACCAACCATCACGCATCATGAAACAAACCATCACGCGCCATGAAACAAACCATCACGCGCCATGAAACAAATCATCACGCGCCATGAAACCAACCATCACGCGCCATGAAACCAACCATCACGCGCAACCAACCATCACGCGCCATGAAACAAACCATCACGCGCCATGAAACAAACCATCACGCGCCATGAAACAAACCATCACGCGCCATGAAACAAACCATCACGCGCCATGAAACAAACCATCACTCTCCAGCAAACAATCCATCACTCTCCAGCAAACAAACCATCACTCTCTAGCAAACAAACCATCACTCTCTAGCAAACAAACCATCACTCTCTAGCAAACAAACCATCACTCTCTAGCAAACAAACCATCACTCTCTAGCAAACAAACCATCACTCTCTAGCAAACAAACCATCACTCTCTAGCAAACAAACCATCACTCTCTAGCAAACAAACCATCACTCTCTAGCAAACAAACCATCACTCTCCAGCAAACAAACCATCACTCTCCAGCAAACAAACCATCACTCTCTAGCAAACAAACCATTACTCTCCAGCAAACAAACCATCACTCTCCAGCAAACAAGCCATCACTCTCCAGCAAACAAACCATCACTCTCTAGCAAACAAACCATCATTCTCCAGCAAACAAACCATCACTCTCCAGCAAACAAACCATCACTCTCCAGCAAACAAACCATCACTCTCTAGCAACCAAACCATCACTCTCCAGCAAACAAACCATCACTCTCTAGCAAACAAACCATCACTCTCCAGCAAACAAACCATCACTCTCCAGCAAACAAACCATCACTCTCCAGCAAACAAGCCATCACTCTCCAGCACACAAACCATCACTCTCCAGCAAACAAACCATCACTCTCCAGCAAAAAAACCCTCACGCGCCAGGAAACAAAACATCACACGCCATGAAACAAACCATCACGCACCATGAAACAAACCATCACGCACCATGAAACAACCATCACTCTCTAGGACATGCACACCACAAAGCTGCAGCAAGGGAGCAATACAGACCAAGGGAAAGACAAAAGGCCCCCCCCTCCACCCACCGACGGTTTTCTTTGGCCCGGCGGTGACGATGAGATCCAGCTCGCTGTGCTGCATCTCCTTCCTGGTCGGGTTGACGAGCATCTCGTCATCGCAGTACCCCACCCTCACAGCCCCAACCGGGCCCCCCCATGGGATGGGGGAAACTGCCAGCGCGGCAGACGCTGTACAATGAAAAAACTGAGATTGTAAATTTATTTTTTATCAATTGAAAATTGATTGGTTGTCCTATAAAGTTAAGCTACAATACACGGTAATAAAAATTGATCTTTCTATTTGATAACATGAGTACCTGTTCATCTCTACATAGACACCAAGTGTTTTGTTACAGATACCAGTTATTTAATTAAAAAGGGCCGATTTCTCAGCAGATACCAGTTATTCCAAACTAACACCATTTATTTCGTAACAGACACCAATTATTTCATAACAGATACCACTTTTCTGGCCAGTTTTATGTAACGAACACCAGTTCACCCGTAACAGAAAAAACAGATGCTAGCCAATATGAAACATTGATATCAGTTGCTTGTCAGAACAGAAAATTTTTCCTTACATAGATACCAATTACTTCGTAACACTGACACATGAGATGGAGCAGTCATTATGAATTAATTAATTAATTAATTAATTAATTATAGATGGTTTGTGATTAATTAATTAATTCATTAATTAATTATAAATCAGTTTTAGCCCCCCTTGTCACAACAAAGTTGTTCAAAGAGAGGAAGGATGAAGACATCATTTAACATGGAGTTAAGGGAACGCGGAATTTATGAACAAAATAGATTCCCGCACAGAATCCCGCGCGCATGGATGCAGCAAGTTGAAAAGGAAGGTTAGGAAACAAGATAAAAGCTGAAGAAGAAAGTCAGAGGTGTAGAAAAATAAGACAGCAGTGAACCGAAAATAAATTAGTTCTCGACAAAACCAAAAACATTTCATTTCAGCAAAAATGAAGGTCTACCCAACTCTCAGCTTAGGAGCTCTATTTTTTCCTCTGGGAACGCTAATTCCCATAGGTACAATGGCTGTACCTCCTGAGGGGAGCAGCTTTGTGTGACCTCGACATCTGACCATCGTTGATGCTGATGGCTAATTCCCATAGATACAACAGCTGCACCCCCTGAGGATTGCAGTTACCATGTGTGACCACACCTCACTAGCATTGATGCTAATGGCTAATTCCCATAGGATAAAACAGCTGTACCCCTGAAGGGAGCAGTTACCATGCGCGACCACACCTCACCAGCATTGATGCTGATGACGTCAGGGCTGTAGACGCCATCGACGGCCATGAGGCTGCACGTCAGCTGCGTCTCGTCCAGGAAGCCTGGTGGGAACATCGGGCGCACGGACCTGTCTGTGGACCACCCCAAATTAATCCAAGCTTAAGTGACAATAAGTGAGTTCACATGCACGATAGAAGTTTACGCAAAAATTATGAAACATTCAATAACAAGGGCTTAATTCATAACACACATTTAGTTGATAATAATCAAAGCTTTAAAAATAATAATAGACACTTCTTTTAGCATTTTCCCTCAATTTATAACAATGGACAATAAATAACTAAAGCTTGATTCCAACAAGATTATGACTTGCGAGAATGAAGAGAACCTGACACCTTTGTAGACATTCTATGGTAAACACAATACAGTCTAGCTGGCTTTAGTATCTTCAAACTGAGACTGCTAAACAACAGATAATATCCTGAATGCTATAAGAAGACGTAATAAGGTAACTCGCAAAATAACAGGCTACGAAATCATAACACAATACAGCAGTTTTGCACTGCACTGCCAGAATAATAATTAATGATAATGACAAAGATAAGGGCTGAATTTTACATCTCATCAATAATGATGGTTTCATTAAAATAACGCTCACACTGAATCGTCCGCCCATCAGTACTAATGACACAAGACCTTGCAAGAAAGCTTTACAAGTGTCTCACATCTGGGTTATGTACTGCCAACAGGAGAACAACCAACACAAATGTGGCAAAAAAATCGCACCAGTAAAAAATAAGCGTTGTCTTTAGTGCTCACACTTGAACGTGTCAATAACTTCTGCTCATCAAGTACTTTCAGTACTGAAAAATAAGAGAGCATCTCATAGACAACACTTGAAAAAATTGCGAAACTTGTACCATATTTGGGTTTCTAAAAGTTTATAGAAAACCCCCACAGCTTCAATTTTAAAAATCACTGCTGAACAATAGATGCCAAATTCTAACATGAGTAACTTCAAGAGCCGCACGTCCACATTTCTAGTTACAAACAAATACGTTGTACCGGAAGGCCCACTCTGTATCAATCGACGGATGGTCAGAAAATAAAAACCCATAACTCTTACCATGCCTTTGCAACATGCCCGTGATTCCCTTTGCATAAACCTCTGCGTAGTTTAATAACTGGTCAACTATATTTCTGATGTGTGCTGTCATTAGCCATCACACCACAAGAAAGAACAGAAGTCCAATGCTTTCCTGACGCAGAAGTTAAACCCAAGAGCAACTCGTGTTATAAACATTAATTCTAGAACAATAGTAAGAGATATCGGTGGTGAGATATCAGATTAGATGTTAGTTTAAGCCTTCCTGGCCACAACCAAGGCTTTCCAAAGGGAGGAAAGAAGGAAGGCACCATCAGTATAGACTTCAGGGAAGGCGGAATCTATGCACGAAGGGCATAGAAACAGGAAGTTGGAAAAGTTCATGAAACAAATAAAAGTTGAAGAAGAAGAAGAAGAAGAAGAAAGTAGTAGGTACTGAAAAAAAGACGGCAGCATTTAAGCAAAAAAAAGATGATCCATAACAAAATAAAAAACCTATTCTATTTCAACATAAGAAAGCTTACCTAACCTTTACCCCGGGACCTCGCATAATCTCCCTGGGAGCGTCAATTCACAGATACTAAAGTTGTATCCCCCCAAGGGGACTGATCAATGCTAACACCCCTGTAAGGTACCATGAGAATGGTTCAAAGAATAAATGACTAAAAAGAAAGTCCTCTCAGATACATTCATAATGGCCAAGGAAAACTGACTAATCACACAGCCCCTTGCGATGCTATGATATTAACACGAAGTAGAACTGACCAATCAGTTTCCTCAGATGCTGTAATAGTTACTCAAGGAAAGCTGACCAATCAAAGTTTCCTCAGATGCTGGACAATAACTCAACGTAAAACTGACCAATCACAAAGCCAAACCTAATTTTAAGATGATGATGAACCAAGGAAGAACTGATTACTCACAGTTTCTTTCCTCAGATGCTATGATCATCGCTCAGGTAAACTGACCAATCACAAAGCCAAACCTAATTTTAAGATGATGAACCAAGGAAGAACTGACCAATCACTCTGCTGGTGAGTATTTCGTGGTCACTGGGCCCCAACTCCCTCTTGAGGTAGTTGGTCGGTATCCTGCCGGCAGCGGCATACTTCTGGCGGTAGTCGACGGTGAGAGGCAGGAAGGACTGGGGGGCCGAGGACGGCTTGCTGATGGCCGACACCAGCACTGAAGTTTGGCCCATCGTGGCCACGATGGCACCGTCAGCCATTCGCGCGTGACGGCCCGTCTCCAGCATCAGCGTGCGACTGCAAGCCAGGCAATGCTTCGATTAAATGCATACAGGAAAGATAATCTTCGAAGCGCTGAGTAAAATTTCCAAGTACATGAGTTGGACTATACTTCATCTTGAGGTATTAATAAAGGTAAAGGTAAAGGTAAATGTATTATTTCTTACCAAATCGGATGAATTTATGTTATGGAAATTCGTTAAGAGACGAGCTCTCAGCTTCCTCACCCCATGCATATTACAACGCATAAAAAACAATAATGTAAGGGTCAGCATTTTCTGCCTTGAGCTTCCAGGAAATTAAGTTTTTGAACTCTGCCTCAAGCGCGATGCAACGAGTATTAATTACACTATTTTGCAGGGTCACAAGGAAATGCAAATGCCCAACGTGGACAATCTATGTAGACTGACTGCTGTAGCAGATAATGAACACAAAAACGTGACTCATGAAGAACAACGAAACAGATATGAAACATTTTCACGACAGTTAATTTGCTCAGTACGTAGACTTCCCCGATATAATACACTAACGACAAAGAAACAGGGTTAGAGCTCAATAGAAGGCACTAAATAAGAGGAAAAATTATAAAGCCTTATCCCGGTCAAGGCTAAAGCGTGCTGACTCAATTGCTGTTTTTGCACAATAAAAACTGATGCCTATAAAAATACTCCTGCGTTGCGTGCATTTCATTTTTCTTCCATCCAAGCTAGTTTATGCTTTCGAAACGTATCAGGAGCAGCACCAAATCAGAAACCAAGGATGGAATCAACATCTCTTCGCTCCACAGCCACCCCTCAGTGGCGTCACGTCCGAGCACGCGACACGAGAGCTCAGCTGAAGGCGACATTGAATTAGCTGGCAAAGCTATCGTCTATTCAGGTAATGTGCATCGTTTAGAAACCCAGGAACAATATAGAGTTACTGCTCAAACTGCCACGCGTTGGGATTCTCCTGCATTTTCATCAATATGGTCTTATGATCAAGATTACGCGTAGGTGGTTAATAGCGAAAATGAATACCTGAGAGGTTTCGGCACTAAAATACCAAATGACGAACTGTCAGAGGCGCAGTACAGTCATAAAGAATGCTGCAGTTTTACTCTGCTGCTTGATCGCATGAGGATGCGATCAAGCAGCAGAGTAAAACTGCAGCATATCGACAATGGTAAAAAGAAGAGGGTAATGCACGGACGCGGTCCGCGATTTTCCGAAATTTATTCTTTTGACCTCCGCCTCACTGCTGTTGCCACAACCTATCCATGGCAGTTGTAATTATAGGGTAGCAAATGCGACATGGTATCACGTCATTTGTCAGGTTCGTGTCAGGAGTCGCCGCACGTAACACGTGTCAGGTTCGTGTCAGGAGTCACTGCACGCAATATATCTCATCCGCTCCGTCATTGCCACGTATATAAAGATGTGACGGCACCCAGCCCTGACAATTATGCTTTAATTAAGAGACGCGCTAGTCGTAGCAGACTGGTAGCTATGCCTGAAGTTTTTGGGTTCTTAAAATAGTGGGACTTCACACACCGGATGGCAGCTTTCGAGTCCGAGAAAATGACAGTCACCCGGGCAGCCGTCACTCAACCAATACTGTGGCCAAGCATACTGCCAAGAATTCCGCTGTATGACTTCATGTTTCTGGAAGCAGTTTATGAACTACTGTTTCCAGCCCTGCTACAATTTCACAACCCGCTACACCACCAGTCGTGAAACCTTCAGTGTAAATATGAAATGTACATATGCGGTCACTGAGCCGGTGACCGCCGAATAAATACTTGAGTAGCGTTCTCGACGTCTCAATTTTCTCCGGGCATTGAGTTCTCAGGCAGAAAATTTCAATTGAAATTTATTGAGTAAGTTCCTGAGCAGGAAGAACTCGTTCCACATTAAATTGACGCAGTTGAGAGAGGTCCGCTAGTACCTCGTAGAGGAGATATATTACGGGAACAAATCCCGATCCCCAGCCGCTCCAATCACTTAGTTCCAAGCAACAGTGAGAGAAAGCTGCATGAGCCACCCAACATACGGCAATGTTAGTTGTGCTCGTCAGAACCGAAAACCTGGCTCACCACTACCGACAGGTAGACTTATCCTGGTGTTGCCCAGAAGCCTCCGGTATCCGGACAGAGCCTTACGGAGGAGTTGTGAATTGAGTCCAGTTCTGAGGGGCACTACAAGCTAGCATTTTGCTAGATAATATAGCAACAGGCTAGCCTACCTCTTTTGAGAAAACTATCACTTAATGAAATTTACGAGCAAACTGGCGAAAATTCGGCCTCTGCATGTTCAACCGTGGCAGAACTTAACTGGAACAGCCTGGCGAAACTCGCACCATGGGTGAGGTTTCCCATGTACAAAATCACATTAGGGCCCGACAGTTACGAGTTGAAAATTCCTCCGTTACCTCGGGCGTACACGGAAACTGCCATGGGGCGTGGCCAACGATAGAAGAAAGTTTTTCCTTCATATTGGTCAGTGTGTACCCGCCTCAAGTACAGAAATGCTCCAAAAATGCAAAGTACCCGAGAGTTTTCCTGTAAGAGCAAACTAGATATATGGGTAGCAACTCTCATCAAAAGAAATCCCAAACTTTGTGCTTGGTTCCAACTTGAAAAAAAAACTTTCTTATCGACTTTCTGGTGACGATTTGGGATCTTAGAGTTTCTGCAGGGGAACCCACAATAAACAGCATCTCTGACCCACTCCACTGTTTTGTCACAAAGACTGGTACCATCCTGGCCAATTTCTGAGAGCGCAGCTGTGTCTGGTGGGAACCTAAATAACTGCGGCTAATCAACTCCTTCAATCTACATCCTCTTCAAACGCGCCTACCGTTTGGGGAAACGTCATTGGCAACCTGATAATCTAAACGGTACGCAAATTTCAGACCTCTGAACCGCTCCAGCATGCCCCTGCCAGAGGACGATAGAGGTAGAACAAGAGACCCCGAACCAAGAGTGACGCACCCCATACCCGTCACTATAACAGCAAATAACATCTACATCGAGTGTGAATTTGCCTTCTATTAATGTCAAGATTCAGATGAGATTGAGCGTAACTATAGGAGTCCGCGACAGGAACGTCAATGAGATACGTTCCGGATATTTGACTGTGGAGGCGGCGAGTCGAGTGCAGAGTCAAACTTGGTAAATCTCTAAGGCCCTCGAAGAGGAATGACGTCATCGTTGGACGAAGCAACCCCTTATTCAAACCACCAAAGGAACTACCTACAACAGGAAAATCCCTAATTTTGCACCCAACCAGGGACTAGAGCAATTAAAGCGACGTTCAGTAATAGACATTCAACTGTGAAAAATAAAATTGGGGAGTTCTGATGAAACAACCTATTTACACTAGCTTTTTATGCCTCGATGAGTGTTTTTCACTGGATGGATGGAATGCTCCGTGAGGGAGTACATGCGCAGCCTACAAATGACAGCTATTAGGTCACGGTGCTCGCATTGAGTGCGGGTGTGTGGTACCTGTGTGCTGGACAGGTACATGAGCTGCTTTGTTCTCGCCCGGATAGATGCTTGAATTACGAGGGGTTCCTATCCGCCCACATATCTACGTTGCCCAATATATAAACATTAAAAATAAATCTTAACTCAGAGTAAAGATAGGATACCTTCTGGAGAGGCAAAGCGAAGAATGGTAGCCCGATTTGTCACTCAAGGAGTCACTAAAGCATGCTGGGTTCACAGACAACGGCAGTGTTGATTGAACTGATCGATTGCATCCCAGTGCAGCTGGGCCCCTGAGAAGAGCAGCTATTCAACAGGCCTTGGGTGAGCGAACTAGCATATGCCGAGTGATTATAGCCAGATGATATGCGTTCAAAGCCCGTATACGAGCGATAGACGTAATGTAGCTTTTTAAACTCATGTCCTCAAGGCTTTGCAGTAGCTGCACGGAAGTTGAGTCTGGAGCCACACTGAACTGACGAGACCGAACCCCCTCCCGGGACAGTTCTTTCAACAAAACCGCTAGCCCTAAGGGAGGACGGGTCCATTTGCAGATACACCACCAGCTAATCCATTAGTGTGGCAAGCCAGACATGGTTGGACCAAGGCAAATCTTGCAAGACTATTACAATATCCGCTGGAGTCTTAAGTAACACTGCAACCGCTCTCACTTAAGTAGTGCAGCCTAATCTACTGGAGAGATAAGTCTTTGAAAATCAACGAAAGTCCTTCCAAAGTAAAACGTCACCGTTAGCACAACTCGCTCGAAGGGGACCAATGAGCAGCCGGGCGCACCGCAGAGGAAGAGCCATACCCTTAATGGAAGAAAAAGCTACTGATTTCGAAATCCTCCACATAGAGAATAGATAAAGAAACCGAAACACGGTAAATCTCAGAGAAACTTCCTGTTGGACAAAATGATGCACGTACCGAGGGAACTAAGCGCCGACGTACTGGATAAGTTTTCTCTCCCTTCCGGCCTTCCTACGGCACTACATTCTGACGTAGAGGTGCGGTAGTGGCACGTCGATTGGAATAAATCAAACGAGTTAAGACCCATTCCTGCATTGATTGATCAAGATGTGAGAAGCACAGAGACTGGGTAATCAGCCTAAAGGTAATTACCGTAGTTGATTTGATTGTTACCATCGCCCACTGAAACTATGTTTGTCAGCGACGTAACCATGATAATTTTCCAACCATTCAACAAAGACATCACTCACCATGCTCATTTCTCCCAGGAACTATATTTGGAAACAAAACACTGCAACATAAAAGCATTGTCAAGAATTATTATTATTATATAAGAAAGTTTTTGCCTCCCTTAACTGAACGACAAAGATGTTCTAAGAGAGGAAGGAGGAAGGCACCATTTAGTATGGAGTTGAGGGAACGCGGAATCTATGCACAAGGTGCACAGAAACAGGAAGCTAAGAAAGAAGTTCATGAAACAAGAAAAAGTAGGAGAAGAAAGTATTAGGTGCTGAAAAACAGGACAGCAGTGAACCGAAAAAAAGATGGTCCATAACCAAACAAAACCTATTCTATTTTAACAAAAAGAAAGCCTACCTAATCTTCAGCTCGGGCCCTCACATAGTCCCCCTGGGAGTGCTAGTTCCCATAGATACAATACTTGTATCCTCCTGAGGGGAGCATTGGCAAGAAATAATAGGCCTGTCCTTCAAACAGATTTAGCAATATCAGTCAGGAATTCCCGTACCATAGATTACCCATAAATTCACAATCCCAGAGGATGGCCGTTTTAATTAAAATTATTGTAATTTATCTCACGATATGAAACACGTACATCCCTCTGCCACTTACAACCATTTGCGATGGGCAGAAATTGGAATAGGAAAAAACAGTGCATGGAGTAATAAAATCGATCAACAGAGAAAATAATAGAATCGATCAACAGGGAAGAGAGATGGAGCATCTTCCTGCTTCTAAGGGTGTCTGCTTTCGATGGCAAGAACTATAACTCACTTCCACGTTCAAACCTGAAATGCCTCTGCTATTGATGACAGCTTTTGCACTCTGGATGTTTACCCAAATATCCGGTGGACTGTCTGGAGGACGCTCATAGAAGTGAGCACTTCCCTGTGATCACTTTCCTTTTTCACTCATGGATCTGGACTCTCCCCTTTTCACTCAGAATCGCACAACCTGCTATGGCGAGCTGATAAGGATACATTTGAAACTTTACCGGCCTCGAAAGACGACCAAGATTTGATGCAACGCTGGAGAGGTTAACAGGCATTAATAGACAGACCTGCTGCATCTAGAACAATACTTCACTCGAAGGGAAGGCAGGTGCAACACGGGATAACATCTTAGAATGACGAATGTGCCTTTTCTACCTTTGGGCGGAAGAAGAATTTCTGCCGATATTAGCGTAGTCCCACACTTGCTGCCAAGTAAGTAAAGTAAGGCAAATTGCAAGCGCTGTGCAGCAAGATCCTTTACCAGAGAGCCAGAGCTAGAGCACAGTTGGTGAAAGATAGAGATTGAGAGCACTCCTAGCAGAGGTTCGCATCCATCTTGAAGACAAACATCAAACATATAGCAGAGGCAACAGTAGCGATGAGAGAAAGAAGTTCACATGCTATGTCTCATCTCACTAGGAACAAGGAAGTACTCACAAACTAAGACCGTATCCCCGCTCAGTTGGCTGAATAAACTCTCACACTTGTCATTCAAATCGTGAAGCAGCGCCAAGCGTAATCTCTACCAGACTTGACTACTGATGAACAACATCAATGTAACTCCCCCAACATACCTTGAGCAATTTCATGCTCTTCAACAATGTAAGAATACATCCTCTCAACCAGATGGCACATTCTTTTAGTGTAGAGCGTTAACGTGCCAGAGGATGAAAACAATACATTCTAATCTAAATTAGAACCTTCAAGTTAATGAAACCAAAGCTTAAAAATACTTAAGCGTTGCAGTGAAAAACTCACCCATTACTGAAGCGTACAGACACCTCGCCCGCCTGGCTGGAGGTCCATCTGAGACCAGGTCTGTTGAGAGCCAAGCCCCCAAACCTGAACAGGGACTTGCAGTACGAGCTTTGTCTCGTATATAGACGCATACCTAAAACCTCAAATAAACCTAGCTACTTATCACGGGGAATAAAAAGCAATACAATGGTTATTTTCAATATCACTAACGATTTACAACGTTTCTGTCACAGATGAGTATCTTCAACACCTTGTTAAATGAAGACACTGAGTCCCTTGGCACAGCCCTCATTAGCAGATTAGATTAGACGTTAATTTAAGCCGCTCTATCCACAACAAACGTGATCCCCAGAGAGGAGGGCGCCATTTAGCATGGAATTAAGGAAACTGGGAAGCAACGCACAGTGTGTCATAGAATACGCATAGAAACTGGAAAATACAAAGAAGTTATGAAACAACATATGAAAGTCCGTAACCAAAAGAATGGTCCGTAACCAAACCAAAAGCTTTTCAGAAAGAAGGCCTACCAGACATTTGGCTCGGGAGCTTGCATCTCGTCTTAAAAAGCAATAATTCCCTCGGGTATATCCTCCTAACTCCCTTCATTCCCCTGAAGGACCAGTAGCCAGCAAAATGATGTAAGAGAAGTACACAAAAACATATACTTGTGAAGGTAACGGCTTAACTGAAATCGAAAACTGATTCATTTTCCAAAGGCAATACTGAAATACTAGTATGCAACAATAACCCACATAAATTTGAGCTAATTTCCCACAGATTTACTAGACTTACCACCAACAATGCACAGGCAGCCAGATGCAACCCATATTTATTTGAAACAATTAATTAGTAAATGTAGAAAAAAATAGAATGTATTTGTCGCTTCGTCGACTAATTCAATGGTATCTACTGTCTCTAGCGCTGTTGAATTTGAAATGTTCACAGTGTCACTTTGCAGTATCCAGTAGCCTATCTTGCTGGCATCTGCATTGTAATATTTGTAATATATGTAGCCCTCGCATGTTGCTAAAATACGACATCCTTTAAATGGAGTCAAGCCTTTTTTTCTCAAAAATAAAACAATTTCAATTAGGTCAGACTTAAAAAAAACTATAATTTAATTATCTGATTTAACGATCTTCAACGAAACGATGAGCAATTTCATGAGAGCTGTAAAAAATTGAACTCCATTCAAATTTTTTTATTGAGATTGACCCTATGCCGTACTTTCATAACTGTAAAAAAATTAAGCCTGTTCAATATATTTAATGGGGTTGACCCTATGCAGTGACTCGGGGCACCGGGAGATTGTCCAAGGTCTCCAGCAGGAGCAAAGCCCCTGCCCCCTGCGGTGTCTCGCCCCCACCAGGCAACGCACTACTGGGCCAGATTAGATTATTAGTTAGTTTAAGCCTCCCTATCCGCAACAAAGGCTATCCAAAGAGAGGAAGGAAGAAGGCACCATTCAGTATGGCGTTAAGGGAACGTGGAATCTATGAAGAAAGGGCACAGAAACAGTAAGATGAGAAAGAAGTTCATGAAACAAGATCAATGTTGAAGAAGAAAGTAGTAGGTGCTGAAAAACAGGACAGCAGTGAACCGAAAAAAGATGGTCCGTAACAAAATAAAAACCTATTCTATTTCAACAAAAATTAAGCTTACTTAACCTTTAGCTCAGGCCCTTACATAGTCCCCCTGGGAGCGCTAATTCCCATAGACACAATAGTTGTATCCCCCTGAGGGGCACTACTGGGCCACCACGAGCCAAGTTCTGACGAGTAGGCAGCGATGTGGACGCTCCCGAGGGCAAACCAGCAATAACTTCCGATTCTAATATTCAAAGGAAAGCTCTTAATTATATATCCTAGTGAGAGTGAACCAGCGTGAACACTTGAAGCTGCGCTCTCAACGCGAAGCTAGTACCAGGGCCGTCATTTTTTTTCTAATAAAAATTAGGCTCGGTGTTAAAGTTAGCAACAATCACGGAAAACGATTTTGATAAATCATCTACAGAAAATTTATCCTAATTATTACAGGCTCAAAATTTGTATGATCACATGCAAATTGTGAGGCAAGGATTCAAATGATGGAAAAGTAACATGCAATAGCTATTATTTCGGTAGTAAACACTTGTTTGAACCAACAAACTAAAATAATGATGTAATTTAAAAACATAATAACACAAACACTTCATTGATGCAATTAAATGACAATTTAAATCAATCATAATTGTGCTACTACATTTACTGAAAATTATTCCATTAATGTTCGTAGTTTGTAAAGAACCACTTCTCTCTCTCTCTCTCTCTCTCTCTCATAAAAATAATACACTACCATCACATTTTCCAGTTCTACCGTGAGATATGTGATAGGCATGCTTCACACAAAAAGGCTTTCCAGCTTTTGCTTTAACCTCACAGGAGCATAATTACAAAGTGTATTACACAACCAAACTCTACTAGCGAGGCTTAGTTCAGTAAAGCAGTGAGAAACCCCTGCCTCAATTTCACAACCGATGACAAACATGTTTACTGAACCATCAAACTTTCAAATACTAACTGAAATAAGACATGCACACAACCTCAAGAAGTTCAAGGCTGTAGAGAAAAAACAATAAACGGTCCTAGTTTATTCGGTCAAATTGGCAGCCTTAGCAGCATTAGCAAGGTTTTTCTCGATCTTCCTCCGCTGTATCTGCTCCTTCTTGGCCTTCTTGATGACGGCCGTCTTCCTGACCTGCAGGTCCTTGTAATCCTGTCGCTGCATGTGCACGCGGCCCAGCTTCGTGCCCAGTGCGTTCTTAGAGATGTTCTTAACGGGACGTGACTGCACGAGAACCGTAACACATTAACAATAATCTTTTAACTTGAAAAGGGCGGTTGGCAGTCAGAGCCTTATTTCGGTCCATTATTAATTTAATTTCACACACACACAGCACGCTAAAGCCCACGAGTTTCTTGCCTTTGTACCATACTCGTCCCAGGAAATTGCTCAGCAATTACTTTATGTACATCGATAATACGCTATTGCAATCTATCCCATTTCATCATAAGTCTCAGGTTGTATCACAGAAAAATTAAAAAATTCTGTTGTACATATTGATAACTGCAATATTTTTAGAGATCACTGCTTGTAAAGAGCTGAAGTATCGTGTTCAAGTGTTCTGACTGGCTGGCAGCAAACTCTTCACACTTACATGTACACATTTAACACTGGTTAACAGACATGCGTTGCAATGAGCACACTTTGTTGCTAGAGCCCAACAGAATGAATTATTCTGTAGGTCTTCATCAATGCATAACTGAAATAATTGTACCAGCGTTTCTAATGGTTACTGCAAAACTCACCAAAAATTTCTGAATACTACGCACAACAAACCGCACAAATATTCACCGCACTGTTCAATCAAAATATAAGAGGCTGAGTACTTCAAATAAGGAGCATCGTTCAAACACACTGCCCAACACAATATTACCTCCAGGATTTTAAACTAGAAATATTGGTACAGAGGGAAGAATATGGGAAAGAAGTTAAAAATCAAACTAAAGACCGCCACGATCCTAGGCGAAGAGCAAGATACTGAAGGATTCGTCCCTTTGCAAAGTAACACAGACGTACACTACTTGAACACTCGATAGGAAGAACACAGGCAGAGTGTGAGAGGAAGATCGCAAGCAGAGCGAGGAAACAGAAATGCAGAGAAAGACATAAATAACACAAGCAAAGAGAAATAAATTAAACAAGCAGAGAAAAAGGAAAAACGCAAGCAGAGTGAAGAAAAACATAAGTAGAGAAAGAAAGGGAAAATACATACAAAAGAGGAAGAACACAGAAACAGAGAGAAAGGAAAAACGCAAGCAGAGACTAGAAGGAAGAACACAAGCAGAGAGAGACAGAGCAGGACTCACGATGAGCGCCTTAGGTTTCCTGCAGGCAGTCTTGAGCAGGTCGTCAGACGCGAGCTTGGAGCGGCGAAGGGTGAACGTGAGGGACGGCCCAATCTCCTGTAGCTCGACTCGAGGCACGTCAACGCCGGACTTCTTCAGCAGGATTCTGGGAGCACCATAGATTAGATTAGTCGTTAGTTTTAGCCTCCCAACCCGCAGCAACGAATGCGATCCAAAGAGAGGATGGCACCATTTAGTATGGAGTTAAGGAAACACGGAATCTGCGCAGAAAGGGCATAGAAACAGTAAGTTGTAAGTGAAGATTTTGAAACAACACCAAAGTTGAAGAAGAAAGTAGTAGGTGCTGGAAAAACAGGTCAGCAGTGAACCGAAAAAAAGGTGGTCTTTAACATAACAAAAACATTTTATTTCAACAAAAAGAAAGCCAACCTAACTCTCAGCTCGGGCCCTCACATTGTCCCCCAGGGAGCGCTAATTCCCCTAGATATACAATAATTGTATCCCCCTGAGGGGTGAAAGCACCATAAGCACGTCACAACTCAATATGAAGAAAATGGGGAGGGATTGGGATTTGAAAGGCAAGTGTCTGATGCACGAACATCTTGGTACACATGAAGGAACCACAGAAAATTCAAGGTCTACAAATCCGACCCATGAGTACATAAAAGTAGTAAGAAAGAATGATTTGAAGCATAAGTCTCCATTGTACAATAGCTAAAAAAACTTGGTGACCACTGATCATGAACTATTTGAGGAGCACGTTCACCACGAGTATTTATGCATAAATAGTTTTGGGAGTCTTCCAACCATACAAGAACGTAGTTATTAAAGATAAATTTGACCACTCGTACCACCCACTACCTCACTAACTCTGTCATATAAAACTTAAACTGTTCTGGGTAGTGGCCTATGCCAAAATCAGCACACGGACCACCCCAATCAATAAATGGTGGGAACTCAATTCGCAACTTAATCTGAGTACATTGCCAGTACATAATAAGTGTGGGTTAACCTACAATAGCATATCATCCAATTTTGTTTGAAAAGATATTTACTGCCATTATATTATTATCATGCAAAACATTTGACCCTCCCATCAGTACAACACGGCTAACATCTCAGCAACATTGCAAGAGGAACAAGCACACAGCATTAGTTAGAGCAACACTCACTTGTAGCACCGCATGAAGATCTTCCCTTCAAACATGGTGAACTGAATGGCAAGCTCAAAGCCAGCAGGGCTCACGTTGGTGACCTGAGGGCCTCTAAAGAAGTCGAGCAGGAGCGACTTGAGACGCACATACTCCGGAGACTGAGTGAAGCCCACGCCATGGAAGAGCACGCAGGGCTTAGTGTCAGCACCCACCTTGTTCTTACAAAATGTGTCCAGAGCCCGCCAATCTGAGATGCCCAGCTCTACCATATCGAGTATCTGGTGGTTGAATAAACGCCCTGTAAAACAAGGGATTATGAATAATGATAACATAACATTGGCTTCTAGAATAGGTAAAGTGATGCTATTTAACAGACAACTCATAATAAACCGGACACCTTTATTACAGATGTTCAACAATGTAACAGAGAAAAAACAAAAAAAGATTTTTTCAACACTTCACTCTAAGCTAAATTTAGAACAATTCTTTGCAAAACTAAATGTCATAAAAGAAAACTCAGTCACACCAAAAAAACGCAAGTGTCAGTCAAAAGATGAGGTTTTTTTTAGTGATGTACCAATGTATCAGTATCTGGTATCGGTATCGGTAAAATTCGGCCAATACTTTCCAATAATACGTATTTATCATGAAAATCAAGGTCATAAATCGTGAAAGTAAAAGTATCTAACCTAACGATACCCGCTGTGTGTTTATTTATGTATTTGTTTGGTGTCCTCTTCTTAAGAAACATAGGATGTCTGAGTGTGCGGTATCATGGATACCGAACATCTCAGTGTAACATTGAAAGATGGGCCTTACATGCATGGATATATCAGGATAGCTTCGGTTAGGATAGGTTAGGACAGTAAAGGTTGAGTAATGTTGACGGAATTTTTTCACCTATGTAGCTTAACGATGACATTGTCCATAGAATTTCCAATGGTCTTGCTACTCCCTAAAATACCCTTGGTTTATTTGTTTGAAGTCCGCTTCTTCCATTTTTCTGTCATGCTCATGAATGAATCCATAATTACCGTATCTGTGATACGAGTTTCACCAGTGCGCAAGTACAATAATATTTTTTATCACGGGTACTGTTATGATAAATATATTTGTTAGTCATCCACGTCTGGAAAATTTGTTCAAGAAAGGTATTAAATCCCGTCATTTTTGGTGGGCCGTACACACTATGTAGTAATCAAATAAAGAGCCTATTCATACCTAGAAAATTAGTTAGCTAACTGTTGAATTACAGCGTTTAATCGGGCCCGCTAACTGAATTTACTACTTTTACTTCCCGACGAGTCACGTACTGTCAGTGAGTGAAAGCCATGTAGCATGAATAGTTAAACACAGTAAAACACAGTAAAACACAGTAGCGACATAAAATAATTATACTTTTACAACTAAAACCTATATAGTTTGACCCAATTTTCATTTCTTAACGTATGAGACAAGCTAACAAAAATCAAACCAAATAAATAAAGTTGAAGGCGCATTTCAGAGTTTTTGTAAATTTAATAAAGAAGTAGCTGATAATTCTATTTTGATTTAGCATGTAAATCGCCGTACATTACGAATCTTGCATTTTTCTTCTATTTTATGATGTTTGAAGAATTCACGAACAATTTTATAGTTGGTTGCGTATTTGAGGATCTATTCGATTTTGGGGCCAATCGAATTTTAATGTTTTCTTTTCGCCAAATCATGTATTTTGGTGTGAAAAACACGAAAATGATAACCATTTTTGTGGAGAAATTATTCATTAAGTGTCCTAACCTAACCAAGGGTATAATTTCAAACACCTCACCGTTAATCATGGTAAAAACTTTGTGGACCCTGCAACAGGTGCACACACTCTAATGATTGAAAGTGCATAGCTTTGTCTAAAAATGAAAAAAAAAAAAAAGTCAGGGAGGCACTCACCGAGAAATGAAGGACTCGTATCTGTGTGAATTTGCGTGGCGAAAACGTACCTAGAAACTGCAGTATTTTCATAACATATTAATGGATATCAGCAAATTTCAGGCTTAATAAATAATTTCTCCACAAAATGGTCATCATTTGTGTTTTTCACACCAAAATACATACTTTGGCGAAAAGAAAATATTAAAATTTGATAGGCCCCCAAACCATAGTTGTTGTTTTAAGGTATGTTACGATTTATTTTAGTACTGGCATGGTATGTCGTTCAGCTTGCTTGGACCAGGTAAAAAGACTATCACCATGCGCTGGCTCGCAAGTTAGCTCCCCACATAAGCTATAAAAATTTGAATATTTTTTATCTAGTTTGCAGGATCAGTCAGGGTTGAGTTTTATTAGTGGTAGCTGGCAGAACATAGCAAATCATTAATATTTCATTATTATTTGACCTGACATATTCCACAACTATCAGAGTTACCATCCCTGAAATGACAGCAAGTTCCGGCCAAAAAAAACTTAACCAAAGACAAACACAGGAACATCAGTAAACTAAGTAGCATTTCTCAGCAATGTATGATTTCTCAGTTAGAACTTTCTCCATTAAAAGATGAGAAAATGAGAATGTTACTCATGCTATAACATAGCAAGAGTGAACAGGAGATTAGATTATAAGTTAGTTTAAGCCTCCCTAACCGCTGCAAAAACAGAGCGTATTGAAGAGAGGAAGGAGGAAGGTTCCATTTAGTATGGAGATAAGAAAATGAGGAATCTATGCAGAAAGGGCATAGAAACAGTAAGATGGGAAAGAAGTTCATGAAATAAGATAAAAGTTGAAGAAGAAAGTCAGAGGTGCTGAAAAACAGGACAGTAGTGAACTGAAAAAAGGTGGTCCTTAAAATAACAAAAAACATTTTATTTCAACAAAAAGAAGGCCTACCTAACTCTCACATTTTTCCCCTGGGAGCGCTAATTCCCATAGATACAATAGTTGTATCCCCCAGAGGGGAGAGTGAACAGGAACGCTGTCAAGCATTGAAGTATATATCTAGCAATAAGGCCCTCATACAGAGTGGGAGAGGCACTGCAAGCATGTATTGCAGTTGCAATTCATAATTGATCACATTTCAAACCATATGGGATGAAGCATGTTTTTTGACTCATTCTTGTTTTTTTATTATCACATTTATTAGAGTCCCAAATAAATCAATTCTCACAAAATCATTGATGACCACAGCTATTCAATACTATAAGTAAAAACAAAGAAAAATCAGACACAGGCTTCAACTCACCAAAAATTACATTATTTGGTCTTTTCTTTGAGTGCGATGTATAAGCAAAGAGAGACGTGTCTTTCATCTTGGATAACCTCTCCAGCCGCTCAGCCTCCTCAAATGGCAAGATTTGGTGTTTCCTCCCAAAATAAGTGGAGTTTGCTCTCTTGAATGCATACTGAAAAAAACACACAGTTCAAAACACATTAGATAACTTTAAAATATATCTGCCTAATTTTGTTGCATAATTAACACTAAAAATCATGTATATAAAATGTGAGGAAAAACAAAATAACAAATGGAAACTATTTTCAACCCAAACTTGTCAAATTTAAGAGTTGATGTTTGTCTGCTTCTGATTGTTGCATCAATGGTGCATTACCATACGTAAATGTATCTTATTACAATCGATAAATTTATTTCACAAGCACATGGTTTATTTATTGGCAAAACACAAAACAGATGATCCCAAAAATGCTTTAGAAACAGAAACTAACCTTAAAAGTCTGCTATGTATTGTAAAATCGATCAAATATTTCAAGATAGTTTTATTTTTCACATGTTAAATTTAGTCCTCACAATTCACAGCAAACAAGTTTAACCTAATTCATATATTTCAATCTCACTCACATCAGATTATAATAAGCAGCCCAACCCAGCTGAAATATAGGGAAACATTCAACACTTTATGAATTTCACATTTCAAACGCTTCTCCTTCCTGCTACACAGAGAAATACAAGTATGTAAATAATTCAGTTTTAACTATAATGGGCATGAATGAAATTTTTTGCTCATCAATTCCTCGAGTGTAACTTTTTTAATTAATTTTTACTGAATCTGGTATCAAGCACAGAGTAAATGGTGATGAAACTCTTCAGAGTTGAGTAAACATATAACAGGCACATTGAAAGAACTGAATGACAGGGAATCAGCATTTTTATCTGTGTGAATGGAACTGAATGAAGAGAATATAGAATTATTATTTTTGTATAAATAAGGTTTAGGTAGGTATATTTAGTAATATATATAAACAGAATACAAAGAAAAGTTATGGTATGATGAACAGAATATTGTTGATGTGAGTAGAAAGGGTATGATACCAGTAGGCAGGTATTAATGTTAATAAGTAAATGAGTAATAAGTAAACCTCTCCTTTCCGTTAACGAGTCCAGTACTCGTCTCCCGTGACCTCTACACCATTGACTTTCTGTAATCCTAATTCTTTCAAGCAGTATTTGTGATTTTTTCGTTATTTATACTCTGTTCTCACTTCTCTCACAAACCATTTTGTCCGTATGTTTTGACTATTATCTTTGCATTTCACTCTTCCAATCATCGGCTCTGCAGTACCATACCTGGGTACCTAAGGTCTCCTGGCCATCTCATTTTTCAAGTCATTCACAATTCCTTTCTTTCTGTGCCACAGATTTTACTTATCCTGCCCTCAACCTCTCTCTCCACCCTAGTGATATCTAAAACCAAGCACCCAATGAATGGTATTGTCATTTTTCACATGCATTTTTAATTCTTATTACATACATTCTTGCTTCCCAATTCACAAATACATAGTCAACTACTGTTTTCCATTACTCATTCCCCATATGTTTTCAATCCATTCCTTAGTGTAACATTCAGATTCTCAAATTCACTTTCTTTACAAAAATTAATCACTATCTGTCCCTTTGCATTCAAGTTCTGAACAAGTACACCAACATGGCCATTCATGTCACCCATTGAGGTGATCCTTTCCTAAATTTTTTTTAATTAAGCATAATATACATTTTGCATTTCCTCATGTAAAATCTATCCTGCATTTGTCATGCAGCATATGACCAAAACGACGCATTCATTCGCTAGCACATTCTCATATTTCACTTTAAAAATATTCTCGCTTTTACATTCATTCTCAACAATTCCTCCAATTTTCAATTTGTATCTGTTTTTACAATCAATTCAACTCCACCACCTTTTCTCTGCCCCTTCATTTGTCCTTTGCATTTCATTCAATACTGTACTTGTTTTCCTAGCCCACCAAGCTCACCAAATCTGACACCTGGATCTCCACTGTGCCAACACTATACAGTACTCTTTAAAATTCTTCTACAAGATCATCCAACAAATGTTCTTATCTGATGTCTCATTTTTTCTTATACTCATTTTTGCTCTGTCTGCCATTCATTGCTCACATTCTATTTAAATTTTATTTAGTCCCTTTCATCCATGGTCCAAGCATAATCTCACTCACACCTGGCACAGCTAACTATTTTCTTTTCGTACAGACTGCTCTTCCATTCATCCACACAATCAACATTATTTGCATCATAGTTGACAATTCCTTCAACTCTTGCACTCTTATACTCTCCCAACCTCTCCTATTCAGCCTTTCATTCTCCTACAAATCAATCATGCAACTCAGACATACCCTGGCCTTGTAATCCTCAAGTATATTTACCCACATCATTCAATTAATCCGACTCATTCTATTAGGCCTATTATTATGAAGTAACCTCTTACCTTACTTACACACACACAAACACATACCTCTTACTCATTACACACAAAAGCATCAATTGATAGCATTATCCTGAAAATATGCACACTAATATAGTTATTTTCTTATAACAGAAGGTAATAGAAACAGCAAGTTTGCTCCCAGCAATAATTTCATAACCATCTAGGAAACCACCAAAAGGTGTTATGATAAAAACTTATTTATGAATGCTTTAAAATTTATCATTGCTCCTAACTACTTACAATGGATTTCAATAAGTCACGGCCAATGGGGCTGGTCTTCATTCCATGAATGAATAAAGTCTTCTTATCATTTTCAATGATTTTTGGAGCTCTGCTCAGCAGGGCTCGCTTCCCACGTCGTGTCGGTTGTCTGCAAGTAGAGTAAAAATCATTAGCTTGCAAATCATTCTGCATGAAAAAATTGATGTTTAGATAGCCAAGCATCACCAGGCAAGCTACTAGTTCAATATTCAGAGAGAACATACTTCTTTTAGAAAGAGAGAAGACAGAATTTTTCAATATTTAAGACACTCATTTTTCCCTACCACCCTCTTTCATGGATAAACACTTCATATAACTCAATGGCAATGTGATCCATCCCTCAGTTTGGAGAAACAAAATTGTTATTATTTAAAATTAGAATTTTCATAACAATCAGCATATTAAATTACACACATCAAAATTTGAAATAAAGACATGTCTTGAGTATGGATGAGGATCCGTTTTTCTGATATTTAATGTATCATGAATAGGCACTCAAAAAGCCAATGGGCCACAAAACAAAGTGGTTCTGACTTGCTTCAACTCAGGGTTGATAAAAATGATTTGATCAATGATCAAACTAAGCAACAGCACAACAAAACTAGGTATGTAGTTGTAGAACAAATGGAGTATAAATATAAGTTTTTTAAGGCCATGAAAGGAAAGGTTTTAAAAGATCCCACAATATCAAAGCAGAACACTGCTTCAGAACTTGAGTAGATCCTGAAACTGTTGTAATGCCCATACATTAGGACTTGGGTTTTCATCCTTAAACCAGGATCCCAAGGCACCTTCTGATAAAGTTTATCAAGATGAGGCTTAAATGGAGTAACTAAGTCCTCAAACACCGAGCAACTGAGGGACTCATTGAGAAAGTATTCTCAGATGAAAAACTTAGCACAGTGTCCTAATGAACTCTGGCAATGAAAATATAGCTCAATAATCAGATGATATCAATGTCGCTTATTGTACTAAAGAACCAGCTCATGTAATGATCTTTGACACAGTTGCCTCCAATAAATATAGAATGGAACCTTATATTCTTTCTTCTAAGTTGGTTAGAAAAATAATGACGCTGAGCCATACACTGTTTTGAGGTATCAAATGCCCTAATTAATAAAACTAGTTCACCCCCCTTTATTTGAAAGAAGGAAAAAGATCAGATGAAAGAAAGGCCGCCGTAAAAAATATAAATTTCCTCTCGCGAGAGTTGATGAAGCTTGTATCACAGACACGCTCATCACACACTCTCGACTGGCTTCGGACAGACAGACGGACGCGGCTCTTATAGTATAGATGAAAAATTAATCTCTTAGAGGAGATGTGAGTCTGGAGCTAATAGGTAGCCATACTTCTTGCTGTAATAGAATAGATTTTTTGTTTTGTTACACAAAAAAAACACTGTTATCCTTTTCCCAGAGCCTATTAACTTCTTCATGGTTTGTTTTACTACATGAATTTTTTTATTCTCGCTATACGGGAATTTTTGGCTCGCTAGGTGTGAAGACACAATTTGTGCATAAATTTTTTGTTCCTTTGATTTTATACTGAACTAGTCCACCCCCCTTTATTTGAAATAAAAAAAAGGGCGAAATGAGAGAAAGGCCATAAGAAAAAAAATACAATCTCTTGAGAGTTGATGAGGCCGCATGAAAACGGCCCATCAAAATATATAGGACTGGAGCTTGTATCACAGATACGCTCATCACACACTTTTGGCTGGCTTCGGACAGACCGACGGACGGGGCTCTTATTATAGTATAGATTTGTATATCTCTCAAGTGAAGTGAGCAGGTAGTTTTTGAAAATATAAGCAGACTCATAACGTAAATGATTGTGACATGTTTTGATAGTTTCATAATTTTCTGGAGATTATTTTTGGCTTACATATCCTTAATAAATGAACTTCTGAAGTTGAAAATCTTTCCCCAAAATTTGCTTTCCCACCCTGTACACACACAAAATTTGCGACTAAAGCAGACATAAAAAAACATTTAAAACAAAGTAGTTCAAATAAGAGCTCCACAAAAGATTGACAAAACTTCTTTGCTCTTTGCATATGTTGATCATGAACTAATTTGAATTGAACCAAATATCTCAAAATTCAAACTTCAAAAAAACAGTAATTACTGCTCATAAAAATTCTTGCTTTTCCAAACATGAAACAAGCATGGTAGTAATAGACATGAAAAAATTCATTCATTTGTTAGCATAAAATAAGAAAATGATAGCAATTAGCTCTGATCAGTATCACACTTTAAAAAAAAATGAAGTAACATCAGTTCCTAACTTCATATCTCCATGGGTTAAGGAGATCATCCGTGTTTGAGACCTTTTTTCGTCCAATTCGTTTGAAAATTGGCCAGTAAATGTCTTTTGTGAAAGTAAACCTTTTTTACTCCTATCATTTTTTCGATTTAGGCCTTAGTTTTTTTTGACAAAAAATGTGTTTTTGGTATATTTTTCAGATTGGAACTCCTTCAGTTTTGATGCTAGAACAAAAACAAAGACAGTTTTAGAACCCTTGGAACATCTCTAACAAACGCACATTCAGCTTTTTTTCATATTGAAATTTTTTCTATTTTTTCAAAATTTTTGGAAATTTCAAAAATAAGCAACAATTTTTTGGGTTTAGAGCTATATATTTCTTCAAAGAATTCAAATTTAAAAAAAAGCCGAACAAGCCTTTGTTATAAATGTTCCAAGGATTCTAAAACTGTCTTTGGATTTGTTCTAGCATCAAAATTGGAGAACTAGTCCCAGGATAAATGTTGAAAATTCAAAGTGTTGGTTGGGTATAAGCAAAAAACAAAATTTTTTGTTGAAGTGTAATATAATGAATAATTGATGTAATTGAATGCAGTTTTAATTTTTATTTTGATACTTTCCATACATAACTTCATATTCAAACTGTGAATTGTGATTTCAAAAAAAAAAATGTTTAAAATTTTATTTTTATCAAAAAAATAATTTTTTTTTCAGTCTGATTCTTATGAAATTTGACTATGATATGTAACCTTTGAAAAGAAACACAATTGATTCCATTCATTTTTCTGATTCAGGCCTTAGATTTTGTAAAAATTTGACATATTGGTTTTTAGGTATTGATATTTCACTAATATTGATATTTCAAAATGGGACTCCTTCAGTTTTGATGCTAGAACAAAAACAAATGCTGTTTTAGAATCCTTGAAACATTTCTAACACACTCACATTCGTTTTTTTTTTTTTCCATTTTCCATTTGTTCTGTTTTTATATGGGGTCAAAATCGGGAAAATTGAAAGATTTTGGGTGCTTTTCATTGATATCGATTATTTCAAAATGGGACTCCTCCTTCAGTTTTGATGCTAGAACAAAAAAAATGTAGTTTTAGAATTCTTGGAACATTTATAAGACACTCACATTTGGCTTTTTTCCATTTCCTATTTGTTCTCTTTTTATATGGGGTCAAAATTGGGAAAATTGTAATATTTTGGTCCCTCCCCCTTTCCCCCCCGGGAGGGGGGTAATTATTGTAGTAGCGCCATAAAATTTTAGGACGAATAGTCCACCAACTAAGGGTCCTTCTACAACAAAAACATGAAAAATGACCATGACATCGACAGGATCTGGCAAGGGCCCCGGATGATCTCCTTAACCCTTTCGGTACTGACGGCTACTCCAGTGCTAAGTTGGCTAGTGCTTCCAGTTAAGGGCATCTAACCTAGTTTTGAAGTAATTTAACTAGTGAGGGAATATTTTCGAGTAAATAATATTAGGGAAATTACAATAAAAAATGTTAAACTAGTTTTTGAACAATTCCAGAAGCCTGCATATGTAAATTACCATTGGCTACCATTAGGACCCTGTAGCATAGACACGTGTAAGTTCATGCTACAGGGTCCGTGCAACACATTCAATATCCTTTAAATTAAACTTGAGCGAGTTTTTTCTGAAATTTGTTTATGTTTGGTAAATTTTGGCAAAAAAACTTATAAATAATTTCTTCGTAAATACAAAACTGTATCAACATCAAAAAATTTGGTCGCCAAACATAGAGCTTCAAAGATTCAAAAATTTTTATTAAAATAAAAAAGTAGGCACTTGCTTACGCTAAAAGCACCCACACTAAGGCAATCTCACTGAAAATTCAGGGTAAGGACAACTTTATCCTCTGGAAGTTTCTACCCAAACCATTTGAATTATTGTACGGAAAGGGTTAATGTACAAATTATCATCAAGCATCTAATATGAAAGAATTATTCCATTACACAGCTATCCATTCAAATGACAAAACCCATAGTTAACATGTAAAACCAATCAAATAACTGATCAAGGAGATCATCCGGGGCCCTTGCCAGATCCTGTCGATGTCATGATCATTTTGCATGTTTTTGTTGTAGAAGGACCCTTAGTAGATGGACTATCCGTTCCTAAAATTTTATGGCGCGACGAAAATAATTCCCCCCTCCCGGAGGGGGGGGGGGGGTGAAGGGACCAAAATCTTTCAATTTTCCCGATTTTGACCCCATATAAAAAGAGAACAAAAAGGAAATGGAAAAAAAGCTTAATTTGAGTTTGTTAAAAATGTTCCAAGGATTCTAAAACTGTCTTTTCTTTTGTTCTAGCATCAAAACTGAAGGAGTTCCATTTTGAAATATCAATATCAATGAAAAGCACCCAAAATTTTCAACTTTTTCCTGATTTTGACCCCATATAGAAAGAGAACAAATGTGAAATGTAAAAAAAATGAATTTGAGTGTGTTAGAAATGTTTCAAGGATTCTAAAACTGTCTTTTCTTTTGTTCTAGCATCAAAACTGAAGGAGGAGTTCCATTTTGAAACATCAATATTAGTGAAACTTCAATACCTAAAAACCAATATGTCAAATTTTTGCAAAACCTAAGGCCTGAATCAAAAAAATGAATAGAATCAATTGTGTTTCTTTTCAAAGGTTACCTATCATAGTCAAATTTCATAAGAATCAGACTGAAAATAAAAAAGTCATTTTTTTGATGAAAAAGGAAAAAATTTGTATTATTATTTTTTTGGAAATCACAATTCACAGTTTGAATATGAAGTTATGTATGGAAAATATCAAAATAAAAATTAAAACTGCATTCTATTACATCAATTGCAAATTTTCAACATTCATCCTGATACTAGTTCTCGAGTTTTGATGCTAGAACAAATCCAAAGACTGTTTTAGAATCCTTGAAACATTTCTAACAAACTCAAATTTATCTTTTTTTCAAATTTGAATTCTTTGAATAAATATATAGCTCTAAACCCAAAAAATTGTGGCTGATTCTTAAAATTTCAAAAAAATTTAAAAAATAGAAAAAATTTGAATTTGAAAAAAAGCCGAATTTGAATTTGTTAGAAATGTTCCAAGGGTTCTAAAACTGTCTTTGTTTTTGTTCTAGCATCAAAACTGAAGGATGAGTTTCATTTTGAAAGATCAATAGAAGTATACCAAAAACACATTTTTTGTCAAAAAAAAAAAACTAAGGCCTAAATCGAAAAAATGACAGGAGCAAAAAAGGTTTACTTTCACAAAAGACATATACTGGCCAATTTTCAAACGAATCGGATAAAAAAAGGTCTCAAACCCGGGTGATCCCCTCAATGTTGGCATGCTTACTTCATTGCAACATTTTTATCCCAAATAAAAACAATAGATATTCCTCAACTTTCTATCATCTTTGCTACCTTACAGCTTATCAAAAAACGGTCAATATGCAGTTTAGGGTATCCACCAAAATTAAGTATTTTATTCCAAAGAATCACTGAAGGAACCCATTTAAGAACGTTTTACATGAATGACACTCTGCTCACTGATGCATTATTTTTGAATTATTCAACTTTGAAGTTATAGGAGAGTTGTTTATGAGCTGTCTTTTGTTTTAGTGACGTCCGTTTACATCATCTCCAATGGCGGGCACCATCATGGGTACCGGGTGGCCGCCATTGGAGATGATGTAAACGGACGTCACTAGAAACCTTGGAACAAGTCTTGCTGAGCGGCGAAGCCGCTCAGCAAGAATGAAAATATCGATTATAACTGGAATTTGATGCTGATTCCGAATCTGCAATTTGTTTTGACCGCTCTCGATTTTTTCGATTATTTTTTTTTATATTTTTTAATTTTAAATTTTTATACATTTTTAATGTTTTTTTGGCCTGCACCACCTCATGATCCGAACTCTGCCATTCTCGACCCAACCTGGTCGGACTTGGCATACTTTGGCTTATACCACCTCATGATCCGAACTCTGTCATTCTCGATCCAATCTGGTCGGACTTGGCATACTTTGGCCTGCACCACCTCATGATCCGAACTCTGCCATTCTCAACCCAACATGGTCAGACCGTGCCTTGAAGACCTAAGTACCGGATAGGGCCGGGTTCCACCCAACCTGTACGGACATGGCATTCTTTGGGCAACACCTCAGTTGTTGCTAGCCATCTTTCCAAAAAAAAAATTAAAAAAAATCAAAAAAATCGAGAGCGGTCAAAACAAATTGGATATTCGGAATCAGCATCAAATTCCAGTTATAATCGATATTTTCATTCTCGCTGAGCGGCTTCGCCGCTCAGCAAGACTTAAGCCGAAACCTTTATTTATAATTTTCACTAGAAGGACTGTGGTTCCCTCTCAGGACCCAACCTCTTTACGTTTGTAATATGGGTTAGTTTCCATTATTTATTGAATAACGCTTGGCGCGCTTGCTGCGTTGTTGGAACATCATGTCCTTTGGCGCGCAAAAGCCAACTTCAAAGTTGAATAATTTAAAAATAATGCATCAGCTCCCAAAATATCATTCATGTAAAATGTTTTTAAATGGGCCATAATACTGATTGTTGGAAACAGAATGTTTAATTTTGATAGATCATCTAAACTCAATATTGACCACAGTTAAAATCGATTTTTGAATTTTTCTTGCTTGAATCATCAAAATAAATTACTTCTCTTCCATACACTTTTTGCATTAAATGAGTACTTTACAATTTATAACGGTAGGTTTAGTTTTGTGTTCCATAGCACTTCCAGTTGAGCTGTTAGAGTACATTTGGACACTTTGTAATTTATTATTAACCAACCCCATGGAGCCTGCAGAGCCTGAACCCATTTCTAGGATCTTCTTTTAGTTAACACAATAAAGGTTATCACCGAGAAATAAGGAGTTATGGCGGAACATTAATTTTTGTCTTTGATGGCTGTAATGCGCTCGATCATTTGAGCACATCAGGAGGGTGAGTCTATAGTAGTCTTCTCTCCAAACAATTTCTGCTTCAAACACTAGACTTGCGGTAAGTAAGTTACCGCTATTTCGAGTCAATATTGAATTGAATATTGTCAACAATTTCAATTATTTTGTTGCCACATATGGGAAATATGATACAATGGAAGACGTTCTACCCGAATGACATTGTGCTCACAAATGCTTAGTTTTTGAGATATTTAACTTTAAAGTTATAGGAATTTTGTTTATATAATTGAACAAACGGACATGTAAATACGCAAAAAATACTGTTTCAATGTAACAATAGGTAAGTTTAGGTGGGGTAATGTTAGGTTAAATAAATAAACTAACCTAAACTTACCAAAATAAACCTAAAACAACTTAATTTAACGCAACCATATCAAGGCCGAGGATTCCCATAAAAAATTCGGCATTGTTTGCATACGCAAAACGCTGGAAGAGCCATATCGACATTCCCGTTAATGCTATTCTCTTCTCACCGTTATTTATGCTATATCTCAAAAACTAAGCATTTGCAAGCACGATGTCATCAGTGTAAAATGTTTTAGTTAAAATGCTGCCAATTACCTAAATTTTGTAGTGAACTTATGAAAGTTGACAACATTAAATTCATTAATGATCCTATTTTAATCTAATTAACTATATTTAGGCAGCAAAAATTGGAAAATTGATGATGGTCCTCTCCTTCACACATACCTTATTTAGATCAATTGTTTGGGGAGCAAAACAATAGAAAATGGATTACTGTCCTCTCCCTCACAAATACCTTACAAAATTATATTTAATGCCTTTGAAAAAGAAAAGCTGAGAATCTTATCATAAAAGAAAAAATTCACTATACTTAGCAATACTAAAGTAAAGATGTTTTGTCACCTCACAATGACACCTTTTTCTTTAAAGTAAAACAATTTTAAAATATTTCAACATGTTTACCTGACACCTTTAATACATTAAAAAAAAATTATAATTCATAGACTGCAGCAAACTGTAAACTATCACTCCATCTCTGTCCTACCTCAGAACACATCTACATAGTTTCCAATTAGATCTTTTAATATGCTCACAAACTTTTCAATTTGCTGATAAATTTAAAAAGCTAATTATTTGCTGGTTTTTTTGGTTTTAAAGATGAGCAATAAGGTAACTGAAAATTTATACATTTAATAAAACTCTTATGGAGCCCATGTTATTACCGGTTTCTTTGATAGATTTAATATAAAAATGTTTATGCGTAACTAAATCTTTTCGACAATAATTAATTAATAACAACATAACACTTACTCTACTTTATGAACGGCATCCATTTTTAATAGTTTGGCGCGATTTAATTACAAAAATTTAGCCATAAAAGGTATTAACCACACTGATCGAACAATCGCAGTAAACCTCGGTCTTTCGTATTTTTCAACTATGGGTGATTACGAATTAGTGGCGATCAGAAATGATTCTCTAAATGTAAACGTCTGAAACGCATGACATGAGCAAATCAAAATTTTCAAAAGTTTTTTCCTTAGTTTTACTATATTTTGTTTTCTGCTGATTTAGAAGAAAGATAAACATAAATAACAGTTTATTCTCAGTTAAAATTATACAAAAATAAACATTAAATTCTATAATATCATAGCACTAAAATCTTTACTTGATTATGAGACACGGTTATAGTAATGCCCACTTAATTTTTGAAAATAAATGATCGAAAAAATACTAATGAATACATTAGTTTTGATAGAAAGTCTAAGTTAGGTCATTCATGTACATGTAAAAAATGAACGAATAAGAAAAAACCTAAAACCCGGGGGCGCATTGAAGAAAAACGCGCATGTTAGAGCAGTGGTTCTCAATCATTTCGTGATCGAGTACCACTTGGAGGTCCCGTACAGTCGTCGCGTACCACCTGGTTCCAGAGAAACTAAATTCGAACATATATCACTTTATTTCCATAATTCTACGAGTAGAACACGCAGTTCGACTAAAAAACGACAACTAAATGCGAGGACTATATCTACTTCTCCACCAGCTGGTCAATGCGGAGCATGACTTTGCTCACAGCACATGAACTTGAACTTGAACTTGAAATTGAGGGCCGACAGCGTCGGGGCCTTTGTAACGGCCTACAATTCCCTCCACAATTTTCACACAAAAAGTTCAGCGCCTGCTACCAGACTTAATAATGAAGGCATCTACGGATGCTTTATTACTATCTGTTGAGATCCAACTTCAGTATATATATTTATTATTATATATGAGTTGTCGCAGTCGCCCATTAAATTGCTTCCGTCCCGTTTTCTATGTTCATGTGCTAACCGCCTTTGTAGAGCGATCGAGCTCCTTCTTCTTGTTCTCGCCGCCGTGCTCGACGGACGTACAGTACATGTAGTTCCTAGATTACCTACTGTGTTTCTATACCCCACACTCATACTTATAATCGTTGTTGAACTCCATTATTCCAAGATGGAAAGAGGCCTCTCTGGTCTTACAGGTTATGGGCCCAGTAACCTAACTTTTGATGGCAATGACGAAAGGTATGAGTTGTGGGAAGTGAAATTTCGGGCCTACCTAGACTTGAAATCGTTGGGTGCCGTCCTCGAGGGCGAAGAATCAAGTCTGGATGTTGAGAAGAATAAGAAAGTTTTCTCCGAGCTTGTGCAAAGGCTCGATGATAAAAGTCTCTCGTTGATTATCAGAGACGCCTATGGAGATGGAAGAAAATCCATGAAGATTCTGCGTGATCATTACCTCGGCAGCAGTAAACCGAGAATTATTTCTCTGTATTGCGAGTTGGCTGCGCTGAAGATGAAAAATGGCGAGACGGTAACCGACTACTTGCTGCGGGCAGAGACAACTGCATCCTACCTGAAGAAAGCCGGCGAGAGTATCAGCGATGGACTGATAATCGCCATGATTATTAGGGGATTGCCAGCTGTTTACAACGCGTTTTCTACCGTCATCACGCAAATTGACAGTAAAGAAATGGACTTCATGAAATTCAAATCGGCTCTCAAGAGTGAAGAGGAAACAATGAAGACCCGACAAGGCTACAGTGAAAGTGAAGAAAGAATTATGAAAGTGAAAGATTCTAAAATTACTTGTTACTTATGTGGTAAGTCAGGTCACAAGAAATATGAGTGTAAAAGTCACAGTGCAAAGATAAATCGGTGGTGTTCAATTTGTAGAAGTGCATCTCATGATACTAATTTTTGCAGAAAGAGAGATACCGCAAAAGCGATGGCTACTGATAGCAAAGATGTGAAAAGCTCTTTTTGTTTTAGAGTATCAACAGACTCAGAAAGTGCTTCTGTTGTAGACAGTGCAAAGTTACTGGTGGGTTGTGGAGCTACTGCTCACATTATTTGTGATAAATCTAAGTTTGTATCTTTAGATGAAAGTTTTGACCTTAGGAATCATTTCATTGAATTAGCAGATGGTTCTAGGATGAACAATATTGTAGAGTGTAAAGGTGATGCGAGAATTACCCTGACTGACGCCAAAAATAGGAAACACAATGTTCTTTTAAAAAATGTTCTTTGTATTCCTAGTTTTAAGCAGAATATTTTCTCTGTCCAGGCTGCTATTGATCAGGGTGCATCATTTAATTTCAGTCAAAACGCCTCAAAGTTGTTTGCTTCAGATGGGAATGCGTTTAATATTAAAAAATGTGGCAAGCTGTATTATTTCAATTCTGTAAGCTCTGTTGATTCTATTAACGCTGTTGGTGAACACACTCTGGAGGAGTGGCACAATATTCTTGGGCATTGTAATGTAAAAGATGTGTTGAGCCTGGAAAGTATTACTAAAGGAATGAAAATTACCAACAAGCATAATTTCGATTGTGAGATCTGTGTCCAGGGTAAAATGTGTCAATATAGGAGCAGAGACCCTGATGAAAAGTCAAGAAAACCTTTAGAGCTAGTCCATAGTAACCTAGCTGGACCTATAAGCCCTACTTCTTTTGAGAATTCCATGTATGTCATGTCTTTTGTGGATGACTTTTCAGGCCTCATTTTTGTGTATTTCCTCAAAAGTAAAAGTGACACTGTTGGGGCATTTAAAAAATTTTTGGCTGATTCTGCTCCATTTGGCTCTGTTTAACGTTTAAGAACAGATAACGGCACCGAGTATTCCTCAAACTTGTTCAAAGCTGTTGTCACGGAGAACAAAATAAAGCATGAATTTTTAGCTCCGTACTCTCCCCATCAGAATGGGACTGCTGAGAGATCTTGGAGATCATTGTTTGAGATGGCTAGGTGTTTGTTGCTGCATGCAAATTTGCCAAAAGAATTGTGGAATCATGCTGTAAGAACAGCTGCTTACATTAGAAATAGGTGTTTCAACAAAAGGACAGGCAAAACTCCTTTTGAGATGTTCACGGGAAAGAAACCTGACTTTTCCAATATGCACATTTTTGGATCAAAATGTTTTGCCATGGTTCAAAACCCAGGAAAGCTTGACCCTAGGTCAGAGCAGGGTACTTTTCTGGGATATGACCCGTGCAGCCCTGCTTACATGATTTATTTCCCTGAAACTTGTCAAATAAAAAGAGTCAGATGTGTCACATTCTGTGATAAAATTCCTAGAAATGTGGTGGGTGAGGATGAGTTCATTGCTGTAGATAACCCTGCTGAGCTGAAACAAAGTGAGAAGGCTGACAAGGCTGAGGCTGAGTTGAAACCTGGGACTGTTCCAGAAGTGATTCAAAATGAAACTCATTCAGATGCAGAGCCCACTAAAAGATTTCCTTTGAGAGAAAAGAAGCCCCCAGCTTATTTAAAAGACTATGTTGATCCAGATGAATTGGATATCACTAATAATTTTGTTGATTATTGCTACAGAGTGAGCAGTATCCCTAAGTCTTACTCTGAGGCAATTTCATCCCCAGATTCTGTTGAGTGGAAACAGGCAATGACCACTGAGATAGCTGCACTAGCCGATAATGAGACGTACGAACTTGTTGAAAAGCCAAAAGATAGATCTGTTATTGGGGGACGATGGGTCTATAGTGTTAAATCAGGACCCAATGACCAGGAAACTTTCAAAGCTCGTTATGTAGCCAAGGGATATTACCAAGTAGCTGATGTCGATTTCGAAGAAACTTTTTCTCCTACAGCACGTCTAACTTCTGTTAGAATGCTGATGGATATTGCTGTGCAAAAGTCGTACATTGTGCACCAGATGGACGTGTGCACTGCTTATCTTCATGCAAAAATTGACTGTGATGTTTTTGTAGAACAGCCTGAGGGATTTGTTGAACTTGACAAAAATGGAGAGAAGTTAGTCTGCAAACTCAAAAAATCTTTGTATGGCTTAAAGCAAAGTGGCCGTAACTGGAACAACCTTTTGCATCATTTTCTTGTTGAACAAAATTTTGTTCAATCTCTCAGTGATACTTGTGTCTATGTGAGGGAAAGCGACTCTGGAAAAGTGATTATCATTGTATGGGTTGATGATTTAATTTTGGCCTCTTCTAACGCTGTTGTATTGAGTGAAGTAAAATGTTCGTTGTCAAATAAATTCAAAATGAAAGATCTTGGACAAATTTCATGTTTTCTGGGCATTGAATTTGATGTGAAGCATGACTCAATTGAGATGAAGCAGTCAAAGTATGTTGAGAAAATTTTGTCAAAATTTAGGATGTCTGATTGTAAGCTTAAGTCTATTCCCTGTGATCCCAGTGTCAACAAGCTTGATGTAAGCTCTGATTCTAGGAATTTGTGCGATCCAAAACTGTTCCGTGAGATAGTTGGCAGCCTGATCTACTTGATGACTTGTACTAGGCCTGATATTTGCTATGTTGTTACATTACTGTCGCAACATTTAACTTGTCCAACAAATGCTCATCTGAATTTGTGTAAATTTGTGTTGAAGTATCTTAAAGGCACTATTTCATACGGTTTGAAATTTGTGAAATCCGAGAACCCCGTGCAAATTACTGGTTTCTCTGACTCTGACTGGGGTGGATCCTCTGACCGGAAGAGCATATCAGGATATGTGTTTAAGTCATCTAGCAACAGTTCACTGATATCTTGGAAGTCCAAGAAACAAAATATTGTTGCTCTTTCAAGCTGCGAAGCTGAGTATGTTGCCTTGACTTATGCTGTGCAGGAGGGAATTTTCCTCAAACAGCTTCTGTGTGATATGGATGGATATGATGAGCCGGTTGAAATTTTTGTTGATAATAGAGGTGCTATTGACCTAGCCAAAAACCCTGTTCATCATCAACGCTCGAAACATATAGACATAAGATTTCACTACATTCGAGCAATCATTCAAGACAATAAAGCAGTTTTGAGCTCTGTTCCTTCAGAGGAAAACATAGCTGACATGTTCACAAAGCCTGTTACTAGACAGTCGTTGCTTAAATTCAAAGTGTGTGTTTAATTCTAAGTCACTGTGTCTGACATGTTTCCAGTTTAGCTTTGTGTAGAAAAAAAATTCTTTGAAAGAAAATCACTGAAGCGAAACAAACTCACTTCCACCAGGCACTGATAACGGCTAAAAATAACCCGAAGCGAACTTGGGAAATCATTAGTGAGGTAGCCACATGTAAAAATTTAGATCGCATAAGTAATTTTGAAAATCCCTTGGCAACAGCCACGGATTTCAACACATTCTTTTCAAAAGTAGGGGCTCAAGTTTTCAGTGAGGTGTGTACCAATCCAGATGAAACGACAATTGAAAATTCATGCCCCACTGCACCCTCGAGGACTGATGTCAAGTGGAGATCACGCCCTGTCGATTTACCGGAGTTACGAAACATCTTATACTCACTAAAAAACACAAAGGCAGTTGGACATGATGGTATCAGTCTTCAATATATCAAAGACAGTTTCCCTGTTACAGCACCATGGATTCGTCTGATAATTAATACATCAATAGTAACCAACACATTTCCAAACCAATGGAAACACTCCATTATTAGACCGTTGCACAAAAGTGGTGACTTAAATACAGCATCAAACTACAGGCCCATCAGTCTTTTGCCTGTCATGTCCAAACTATTGGAGAAAGTGGTGACAAATCAACTGTCATTTCACCTGGACGAGTCAAATTTACTCCACCAAAATCAATATGCCTATAGAAGAAATACTAGCACTCAAGACGCTCTGCTCAATATATCTGAAAAAATATACAGTGACATTGATCAAAAGAATGTAACACTCTTGCTGCTACTCGATCTCTCTAAGGCGTTCGATAGCGTCCAACATGAAAGACTTCTACGTAAAATACTGAGCTTGGGAATAGACACGCAATGGTTTGAAAGTTACTTGTCAAATCGATCTCATGCAGTCCGCATAGAAAACAAATTGTCCCCATTCATTCAAAACAATTTTGGTGTTCCCCAAGGATCCATTCTTGGTCCACTACTGTTTTCTATTTTCATTAATGATTTCCCTCCAATGCCTTCTAACACACGGATCTCAATGTATGCAGATGATGTTCAAGTTCTGTATCGGAAATACCACAGACGCAAATTAAAGCCGAAACTTTACTGACTAGCCTGAAATCATGGTACGACCGAAATGGTCTGAAATTAAATGCTAATAAAACACAATGCATTATTTTTGGATCCAAAGATGCAATTAAAAAAACTTCAGATCTTACTCTTGCAGTTGGAAATGATAAAATTAATGCATCAGAAAAAGTTAAAAATCTGGGTATCTGGTTCGATAGAAATATGTCCTTCAAATCTCACGTTGAGACTACTTGCAACAAAATCTACGGAACTTTAATGTTTTTTCATCGTATAAAAAGTATGCTAGACGAAAAATCCAGATTATTAGCCATTCAATCCCTTGTGTTATCGCGCATTGACTACTGTAGCCTAGTATGGGGAGACTTACCTCAATACCTTAAAAGGGACTTACAAAAATGCATGAATTTTGCAGCCAAGGTGGTATGCAACGGTAATTTCAAAAGAAGTGATCACGTAACCCCTCTCCTCAATAAACTCGGCTGGATCCCTATCCAAGAAAGGCTCCTCATGCAGAAGGCCCAATACGTATTCTCCTCGTTATATCTTCCTCAGAGCAATGCTGAGATAGTGCGTTTCCATCCACCCACTGTAACCAATCAAAAACCGAACAGAAACAATAATGTCTTAGTCAACTATCGTTCATCTCACTTAGGGCAGAAGGCTCTGTCCATATCAGGCGCCTTACTGTGGAACAAACTTCCCCTGAGTATTAAAGTCCCTCAAAGACCGAGAGAATTTAAAGCCAAAATAACTCGTCATCTTGTGTCTCAATAATAATCCTTAATTACAGAACATACTGAATGAGTACTGACGAATCTCATTTACCTGGTATCTCCATTGCTGAACAATCTCCCTCGCTCATTGTTTTATAATTCAAGACATCAAACAACAGTTTTGAAGTATGCGTAGGTATTATGATTTGACCGCCTATACGTTGTCATTTGCGGACATGCTTACTTGTATATGTGTGTACGTATATAGGTGTGTGTGCGCATATGGGTGTGTATATGTGCACGTACAACTGTGTGCACTAGAGTAGATCAACCAGTCGAAGGTGCATTTTATGTCATTCCTCTCCATTTCTGTGCAAGCATCAAACTAGACCGACATGGTACCTATGTGTGTGTGTGTTGATCAATTGCAGACATTCTGCACAATATTAAAAAAAATAATGTGTTTTTTTCTAATATGAAATTGTAAAGCATCCATGTAAAAAAAATAAATTCGTTGTGTGATCATCCATTTATACTGCAGTAATATACTTATTCGGCTTATAGTTATATGCTTATAATAATGTGATAACTATGTTTGTTTATCAACTGCCGACAATTTGCGCCATATTTCAAAGATAATGTGATTTTTTTTTTCTAATATGAAACCTTTATAGGACATTAATGTTTTCTTTCTTATTCACGTCCCACAATCGTTTTCATGTTTCCGACTTAAGTGGACTGTTTTGTGCCACTATTTTTAGTACGAAATTTTATAAAATTCATGCTATAATAAAAGATATTTTCTCCGTTTCCCTCGATTGGAATTCTGGTTTATACGAACTAGTTTAAGCTGATATTTGCGCACATGCTTACTTGTGTATATGTGTACGTGTCCACGCTATGCGTATGACACTCTGTAGAATGCGTATGTATTGCCTCGATGCATAGAAATGCATTTGTGTTTGCTTACGAGTTTGGTGTAAGTATGTGCGTGGGTATATGTGTGCATGTGTATGTGTATATATTTACATGTATACGTGCACATATGTGTATACTAGACTGACAACTAGCATTTTACCAGAGATAATGGTCTTTTTTCTGTGCACTCTCAACTTGTAACATTACCTAACTCGTCATCTCTTTAGTATTGTGAAGCATTCATGTAAAAACTACACTTTTGTTGTGCGATCATCCATTTATATTTAAATAAAATGCTTGTTAACTAATGACCGTTATGTTAAAATTGTTGAATCAGTAATACAAAACTTATAATCTTCTTGGTCCTCATGCTTATATGTATATATGTATTTGTGTATGTGTGTGTGTGTGAGTGTGTGTATGGATATGCACAGACATGCATACGTATATGTACATATGTGTGCATATGGATATATATTTATATATATTTTTTTTCATGCTTCCTTAAAACGACACTTGTGAACATTGACCGAAACAAGCGATTTCATATATTATTTCCTGGCGTCAAGAATTGCGAAGTTTTATGTCATGTACATGTAAACTTTCAAAAGTGTTTTCACCCCACAATGAAAATGCATCGTCCATGAAATTGTGTTATCTCTTATAATTATCATTACATGTATTATCAAATGTAGATTAAGCTAGATTAGGAGTTCATTGCCCTCAATCATTTCTTTTCGACTAGTGACACGAGTTTTTCAATACTCGCGTGTGTGTATCATCTAAGTTTATTAATTTTAAGATATTTAAAAACCAATGATTGTAATATTGTACAATATCTATTGGAAATAAACTGTTTTTCTTTTCTTTCTTTTCTTTCTTCTTGAGTACAATACTCTTAACGCTAATGCGGACTATGCATTATTGTGCGTTATATTTTTTTTGTATCGTGCTCAGTGTAATCTGTTGATCTACACTGATGATTTTTTTATGTTGTTTTTCTGCTGTTCAATGTTCAATGAAAGATCTGAATGTTGAAATGTTAGCTCTAATTGATTACTATGTGAATTGATGCATAGTGGGATGGAATACTTCAGTTGGAGGGGGTGTGTTGAGATCCAACTTCAGTATATATATTTATTATTATATATGAGTTGTCGCAGTCGCCCATTAAATTGCTTCCGTCCCGTTTTCTATGTTCATGTGCTAACCGCCTTTGTAGAGCGATCGAGCTCCTTCTTCTTGTTCTCGCCGCCGTGCTCGACGGACGTACAGTACATGTAGTTCCTAGATTACCTACTGTGTTTCTATACCCCACACTCATACTTATAATCGTTGTCGAACTCCATTATTCCAAGATGGAAAGAGGCCTCTCTGGCCTAACACTATCACATTTGGATGCTTTTTACTACCACACTTGTCCACTTAACTACTCAGGCTCTACCAATTCTTGTCACAAGCTGCCATTGGACGGCGTCACTGCGATAACCAGTGTGTCAAAACACCATCCCCATGAATATTGGGTCATTACATAACCAAAGTACATAACCAAAGAGTACATAAACTAAAGTTCTCCATAAATGAATATCTAATACCTTCACGAGCCAAGATCATGTACACCTTGCGAGCAGCCAAGAGAAAATTCCCGGAAAAAATTTGAGCCCTGAGGACACAGGATGGAATCATCTGCGCATTCACCCCTGGACAACCGGACTCGAGACGTCAGATTAACACGCCAGAAGAGCTCGACCAATACCTGATGCTGCAACTGGAGAAATCATCGAAACATGTCTTGGGTGATCACCTCAATAGGTATCAAAACATGTAACTGTATCAAATTATATACTCGTATGTCAATAACGCCTAGAATTCTACAACTCTACACTAAATCTTCAAACTGCATAACTTCATGTCATGAATCAGTTCCTAGCTCTAGAGATATATACGTCAGTTTTACCTCAATTTTGACAATCGCATGAGAGATATACATGAACATTTATGACAACTGTATTAGAACTTGCAATAACACCATCAGCAATTTGTACCTACCAATGTTATAATGGAATATTGATATCCACCTTATTCGCTTTTCCTCATAAATTGTACGTAATTTTTTACCAATAAAATTATTATTATGTGTAAAACATATTAGCTGATTAGATTATCATCGTCGCTAAAAATTTTTTGAAATTTATTACCTGTTGTATGTGAACTTTGTAACAACGCCTTCAGCAATTTGTACACATCAATTTTGTATATTAAACTCCAATATTATTCCCTCATGGGCTGAGTATTGAGTGTACTCACGAAATCACGCTAGATTTTTTACTCTTTTCTATACTTTCTAAGCTAGTTTTTAGATAGGAATACCCTTTTAATCTTGACTCTGTATTTCGTTTTAAGTTATACAATAGTACTTACTGCCTACTGTTTGCTAATTTTGAATGACTGATCACGCTGATATATTAGATGAAATCGACCCGGATCTCAATCATTTGAACAGAATATTTCCAAACCTAAACGACTCTGAAAACTGCAGATATACTAATATATCAAAATTCAACGAATCTATACGAATAACCCGGCAGGATTTTTCGCTACTGTGTTGGAACTGTAGGTCACTCTATCCAAAATTGGAAGAGATACAATGCACTATTACTGAACTTAAGTATAACCTAGATGTGATTAGCTTCACCGAAAGCTGGCTACATGACTCGACCAAAGACATGATTCGATTTGAAAATTATCATAGTTACCATTCGCTACGAAAAAACAAGCGGGGCGGAAGCATCAGTACATACATTTCTAAGCACATGGATTCGAGAATCATAGCAAGTGCAACACTGAATCAGGATCATATAGAATCATTATTCGTAGAACTGTCTAGAGATGGCAAAAGAATTGTGCTTGGAACGGTGTATAGGCCTCCTACAGCCTGTCCTATATCCTTCCTTAATGAACTTAATCGCATTATTTCTCAGTTCAACAGGTCCTTCTACAATGACATAATAATATGCGGTGACTTCAACTATGATTTGCTGAAACATGAAAGCTATGAACCAATCTCTAATTCCTTAAATGCTTTTCATTCTAAATCTTTTCTTCCGATCATCACAAAGCCAACACGAATAACCTCAAAATGTGCTACGCTGCTTGACAATATCTTTATGACAGACCCAAGTAATTTTCTTGCTGGAATAATTACTTCTGACTTATCAGATCATTTTCCAGTTTTTCTTATTAAGAAAAATGTCTATATTGCTTGCACCAAAGCACGGGCTGAAACTTACACATATCGTAAAATAAACGAATCAAATTTAGAAGAAATGCGCACCGTTCTAGAAGAATTAATGCCAACATTGCACATCACCCAACAAAACAACAATGAAAGGAGCATTGATGAAGCAGTAGTAAAGTTGACTGAAACTATAATGACCGCATACGATCAGTGTTGCCCAATTGTAACTCGTACAGTTACCCCGAAAAATAAACAAAAGCCCTGGATTACTAGAGACATTGTGATAAATATAAAGAAACGCCAAGCGCACCTAGCCCTCCTTTGCGAAGGGCGAATATCTAGAGAAACATATAACCGATTCAGAAACTATGTGACAAACCAGATAAGAACATCAAAAAAGAGCTACTTTACCCTCAAGTTTATTTATTTCAAAGCTGACGTTAAAAAGACTTGGCGCCTCCTTAACTCTTGTTGTAAACCGAATAACGCCGATAAAAAGAAAATTGAATATATCACTCAAGATAATGTAAAATACCATGAGAAGAATGAAATTGCTAATCTCTTTAACAACTTCTTTGTAAACGTAGGGAAAACTATAGCCAATGGTGTTCTAAGTGAACCTGCTGATCACCTGGAATTTATGGATCATATTCGAGAACACAACTCCTTTTTCTTTACGCCTACAAACTCCTTCGATGTAATTGCGTGCATAAACAACATGACAAATAAATCGAGTGGGTTACAAACGTTTCCAACTAAAATACTTAAAATTATTGCTGATATTGTGGCCCCGCTGATATCCAATATTATTAACCAGTCTCTCTTACTAGGCACTTTCCCGAACTCCCTCAAAGTTGCTAGAGTAACCCCTAGCTTTGAAAATGGTGAAAAAACCTGTGGAAACAATTATCGACCTATCTCCATGTTACCAATTATTAGCAAGATATTCGAGAAAATTGTGTATAAAAAAGTGTACTCTTATTTTGAACAAAAATCATTTCTCTTTGATAAACAATACGGCTTTCGCTGTAAAAAATCAACAACACAGGCAATATTAAATCATTTACAATTCCTTTATTCTAATATAGCTAACGGAAAGACAGTCTTCTCTGTATTTCTTAACTTTCAAAAAGCATTCGATTGTGTGGACCATAAAATACTACTCTCGAAACTACACTGTTATGGCATTCGAGGGATTGCCCATGATTGGTTCAGATCATACCTAACAAATCGGAAGCAATACGTTATCATTGACGATGCAAAATCGTACCCACAGAAAATTAGCCATGGAGTTCCACAAGGATCTGTTCTTGGGCCTCTCCTTTTTCTGATTTTTATCAATGATATTATTAAATCTACATAATTTTTTAAATTCATACTTTTTGCCGATGACAGTACGCTTTCTGCGGTCCTTCCGAACCAAAATCCCACTACGATTGCGGAGAGTATAAATAATGAACTCCATAAGGTTTCACTGTGGCTTAAAGCTAATAAAATAAGCCTTAATATCGATAAAACAAATTATACTACATTCTCATACGAGAAAAAAATATCTCTTCCATGCATTAAAATTGGCGAAGGTGAAATCAAAGAAACCAACTCATGCAAATTTCTGGACATCATAATAGATAAACATCTGACCTTCAAAGAGCACATCGCTCATATTAGTTCTAAATTATTAAAATCCATCGGAATCCTGAATAAAGTTAAAAGTTTCCTACCAGAAACAGCCTTACTAATGCTTTATCGAACGCTCATTTCACCATACTTGCAATACGGAATCGAAGCATGGCATGGAACTGATAAAAATAAAACCAATATAATTTTTACTCTGCAAAAAAGAGCCATCAGAGCGGTAAAGAACCTAGAATATAATGCTCACACAAATGATTCATTCAAAAATTTACAAATACTTAAACTCTCGGATCTCTACAAAATCTCCATCTGCAATTTCATTAACAAAACATTAACTAATGATGGCGACAATAGCCTAGAACAGTTATTAACTGCGCAAACTGGTCATCACGACCATTTAACGCGAAATAGAAGTAAATTCATGCTTCCTTATTATTCAAAGGCCCGCTCGCAACACAGTATACTATTCGTTGGAACTAAAACTTGGAACTCAATATCTGCGGAGATCCGTGAAAGTAATTCTTACAAGATATTTAAAAGAAATCTTGAGTCTCACTTCTTATCAGAATACTAGTCGTGTAAGATCACCAAGTCAAATCCTGCCTCCTACATGTCTGGTCCTAATAATGTAATTTGTCATGAGTAATATCGCCGATTTTCAGTCTGCTCCTAAATCGTTATCGAATATACTGTTAAAGATAGTCCATATGACCTATATTGTAAAATTAAACATCAATATCGACTTCATTATCCAGTTGATCAGTCTAATGCGAAACTAGGCTAAGTGAATTAGGTTAAACATTATTGTACACCCTAGAATAATGTAATGGTAGGATGCCCTAGAAGTCGCTGAACTTATTCGGGCCCACAGGTAGCTATACTCAACTTTGACCATTGTATTAGACTTAAGAAACATTCTACCTCTGTATCACCTGTGGTAAATAAATTGTTGAAATTGTTTAAATTGTTTAAATTACTGATCACTCTACCTGACTGGCTCATACCAGTCACTGTCTCTTACTCCAGGCACGCACAAGAAACATTTTCATAGCTTCAATGATACTCAAATTACACTCCTGATCCAATCCAGCAAGACAGCTCATACCGCAATCATCTTCAGCACATCTGACATACCACTCATTCTCTCCATACTGCTCAAACACCACATTCATGAAACTTTCTCTCTCTTGCTCATACTACATTCCAGCACAAAATGCTCAATTGTTTCCTCCACTCCACTATATTACACTGCTGACATAATCTGTTATTATTCTCATTCCACCTCCATGTACGTCTGTTCACACTCAATGACTTACATCTCACAGCAAACAAGAGTTGAATCTTTTAATTTTATATATTTATATTTTTTCTTATATTTCATTTTCAATAAGTATATATATTAATATGTGCGTGTACGTATGTAGGTATATATATCTACACAAATAGATATACATGTTTCTATTTCATTTCTTTACGCAAATACCATCCGATTAATAAACATTTTTGCACCAGCGAAATGATTCAAAAATAGATTTATCACTTCCCCAGAGGGCGTTTCTGTGAATCGGATTAATGACAAATACAATTAATGAAATAAAGCGCAATTTGAGCATATGAATCGTGGTAAAATTATCTTTCTGTCCGTATGTTGTACAAGCTATGAATTTTGATGTTGAGTATATGTTTGTTTACGCATTTCTGCCAAAATTTTGTAGATATTTGTCAATCATGAGTGGTAACCGGCTTACACTGTATCTCCATTTTATCCCATGTACCCATGTCCGCATGATGTTGCAGAGAATATCGAGAAGATATGAAATATGTTTTTTTTTTGTTGTTGTTGTTGTTCCTCGGCGGTAACTTGAGTTTTCTTAAAATTTCTTTTAGGAAATTAAAAAACCATTCTCTTTTTACTTTTTTCGAAGTCCTTTTTCTATTCCTTATCTTTCCTCAGGTTATTTCTTACGATTCATCAGAGCTTTGGCTGTCATTTTAAATACAGAAAGAGCAAGATAATTTTTCATGTTTATTAGCATTTTTCTTATATTCATTTTCAATACGTATGTATATGAATAAGTGTGTTAGTATGTGCATGAGTGTGTATGTGTGCGCACGCAAACATAAATGTCTATGTATCAGTGTACACATGCACACGTTCGCACATATATATACGCACATGTACATATATATGTTTCTATTTCTACTTTTTGAGTAAAAAGCAAAACCTCAAGACACATTACAATTTACCTAAAGCTCTGCGATCAGTTAACACTGAACCAAATTCCAGAAATAAACAAATTGATTTCGCTTGCTTAATGATTTATAAATCGATCTATCACGACCCCGAAGGGCATTTCTGTGAATAGAAGAAATTAAAAGTATAAACAGACAAATGAAATAAAGCGCTCTTGCAAAAATTATCTCTGTATTTGTATGCCGAACAAGCCATGCATTTCATTTTTGAGTGTGTTTGTTTACGCATTTCTAGATATGCGTGCTGTGTTGCGCGTTGTTCTTTATAAATTAATTCGAGACTATCCTTTTTACAATACTTGATTGTCATTTACGATGGTGTTTCAATCTGGTACGGTGTAGCGTTTTTTGTATTTTTCCTACTTCGATAATCTTATAAATAATTCGAATACTACTAAAGAATTCTTCGAAACTCCCAAGTTCTTAGTTGAAATTATCGAAGTAGGAAAAAGGCAAGAAGCGCTGTACCGAAATCTCTTGGAATATAAAATATCCAAGAGATGATATTTTTCATTTCTCATTCAACTACCCTTGACAGAGTTAGACTATTAGCACGCCACTTATGGTTTGTCTATTTGTACGCCTCGTATATTTTGTCTATTAATATGCCTCGTATGGTCTATCTATTTGTAAACCTCTGATAGTTTGTCTAATAGCACACCTCGTACAGTTTGCCTATTATTATGCCTCGTATGACTCATCTATTTGTACACCTCGGATGGTTTGTCAATTAGTACTCCTCGTATGGAACTTTTGTTAGACTATTAGCACACCACGTATGGTTTGTCTATTAGTACGCGTTGTATATTTTGTCTATTACTATGCCTCGTATGGTGGTCTATCTATTTGTACACCTCTGATAGTTTTGTCTATTAGCACACCTCGTATAGTTTGTCTATTATTATGCCTCGTATGGCTTATCTATTCGTACACCTCGGATAGTTTGTCAATTAGTACTCCTCGTATGGAACTTTTGTTTTAGGACGTCTTATATTAAGAAACTTTTAGAAGCCAATATGTTGGCATGTATCTCATGTGGCAACTTGGAAATAAACGGTTTTCTTTCTTTCTTTCTTTCTTTTTCTTGATGATCATGACATCATCAGAAATCATGCCCGTTGACATCAGAAATCATGCCCGGGCGCAGCAAGACGGTTCCGGCTCTTCGACTTGATCATGACGGCTGAGAACCCCTGTTCGCACTCCCACGCCGAGGGGGAAATCAGCAGCTGGGGATCAGCGTGGCGGGCTAGCGTCGGGTTCGAGGCCATGCTCACTCTTAATAACTAAAAATCGTTCATGACCCCGAAAGTGTTCGCGTACCACCTCGAAGGCCCTCGAGTACCACTAGTGGTACGCGTACCATAGTTTGGGAACCACTGCGTTAGAGCGCACTTAAATTGAAACACGTGCTCGAGTGTGATACCTGGGTGTGTTTCAATTTGTGATACCTGGGATAAATGTTAAAATTTATATGAGTAGATTTAATTAACTGCATCTAAGACTGAGAGGTTTAATTTCTTTGTTTTAATTTCGATTTTACGTTTCAAATAGCATGTAAAATACCTAGCTAAGAGAAAATAATTTACCACGCTAAAAAATTCATGACATTTCCTGCATAAATAATGCCGGTACCAGAAATATCAGCGGAGTCAAGAACAAGAAAATGATTATTGTATATACCAACCAAAACATTTTAGAACACAGTTGGAGCAATTCGAGAATTGACTTCCTAAATAATGCTGCCATAATTTACTCACGAGTATCAGAAACGAGTTATTGCCACACGAGGCTCACAATACCATACGATATGAATAAGAACAAAACAGGTATTTTTCACACATAAAATGAGTTAAAATGCATTCTAGAATGTCATTCTGGGAATTTTTGAAATATAGACAAATCTCTGATAGACCTTGACGCTTCTTTTGAGGCCAGCTAGAAATTAAGATTACCGAATTTCAACTTTCCATAGTGTGTTAGAGGCGATATTTTAAGCGACTCTGAAACATAATTCGATTCAAGAGTCTAAAGTTTATATTTCAACATAACTGGCCATACTTAGAAAAAATATGCAACAAAATTCGCGGAACCTTAATGTTCTTTCATCGCATTAAGAACACTCTTGACTAAAAATCTATAGGTTATTGGTGACTCATTATTTAGCTTATCGGGTTTGGACTACGGCAGTCCAGTCAGGGGAGATATACTGCAATATCTTCAAAAACAAATTTCAAAAATGTATGAATTTTGCAGCCAAAGTGGTATGCAAAAGTAATATCAAGAAACGCGATCATATCACCCCTCTTTTAAGAAAAAAGGATAATGCTTCATTCTAGTCAATCAAGCGAGATACAAATCACTTTCTACATCGGTTTTTCAAACGCCTTATAGTTATAACTAGCACCAGGACGCAATGACGGTTACCCTCGGTCAAGTCGGTACCCATTTCAGACACCTGGGTAGAGTGGGGAATTGTGCTAGGTGCCACAGTTCTCCCTTTACTCAATGAAGAGAAATCACCGTGCAGCGCAAGGAATTTAAGCTGCCGACACCTTCTCGGAAGGACGCGTTCTTAACCCCTCGGCCAGGGTTACAAAACTTGATGTGACCTAGGGTGGATCCTATTTTCAGAAAGAATGATGAAAGCTGTGTTGTATTATAAGGTAAGCATTGAGAGAGTGCAGAAAAACAGGTTACGTAGAATTTGTTCATGGTTTCATTGTATCTCCAGGTTCTTATGTAAGAACAGTTTTACCATGTTTTACTTCTCTCATATGTATTCACGTATAATTTATGGACCAATTATTTGAGGGGGAGCACCCAGTTCTCATGTCTAAGAAATACAGGCTGTCATTTACAAAATTTCAAGAATTATATTGTGTGTTCGTAATAGACATATTGTTGAGCCGTGACACTTTTGACATGAAGAACTCACTCAACTCTTTAAACAGGTGCATCAGTATACAGTAGTTGCACACATTCGTAGAGCTATCCTAAAATGATGAAATTTACGAACATTTCTACGCGCAACTTCTCTCCGGAAAGTTTCCTGAGACTTATCACACGGGTTTAAAACTTCCTCCTACCCGTTCACATTTAGGACGAAGGTCCATCATTGTTCTAAGTATCTTGTAACACAGTTTTTCGTCTTCATTTTCAAGAGCTAATACAACACATTTCAAATTTAAACGTTTGTTAAACAGATACATTTTGAATGAAATTTTATAACACGTTCTTTGTCGCATTGACCTGCTCAGTAGAATATTTATCAGTAAAGACATTGAGTTACTTTCAATGTCCGGTTAAATTAAGGTGAATGATTTAAAGTGGCCGTACGACTTTAATCTTTTATTTGTGAAAAAATTGTTATTAGATTACTTATTCTGGGCTCTTACTCGTAGCTTAGATTTTATAAAAATGTTTAAATTAAAGTCTGTAACTTCACTATTTATGAGGTGTAAATGCACGGGTTCAAGTTTCAGGGCCTATTTGTCGGGACCCCATCAAATGCCAGCAATGCGTCGCTGTGATCTGTTGAATTTATTCGATATTCTAGTGAAATTTGAGGAATATAGTTAGATAAGGGTTAATATATTTACATGTGTAGCAAATGCTCCGTAACTTCTTTGTGCTTTCCTGTTCAATAAGCATCCAAACATAAAAAAGTTTTCGTAATTTTTATTTTATAATGTTAGTCGCTGACTCTCTAATGAGTGAAATAATAGAATTTTCGGAAATTTCTAACTGAAATGAAAAAATAAATTCTGATGATTGTGATTGTTGTGACAAAAAGCACGGCTTGATTGTGATGATTAATTGTGCTTGATTGGGATAATTGTGACAAAAAGCACGGCTACACTCATATTACTCATATGCTTGGAAACGAAAGGTCTTAAACTGAAAGCGCAAAAAACAGCTAGTGTCTGTTTTTTCGGATGTAAATATCGGAGCCTTTAAGTTGAATTCAAAGTTTCTAATAGACGCGTAATTTCCAAATGTATGCAGATAAATTAATACGCAAGTTTATGCGAAAAAAATTCGACAGGTTAATGTTGTTTATGATTAATAATTTGCTAAAATAAGCATTTATGTTCATCATAAATGAACTTAATTGGTTTAGCAGTTTAGTAATTGCTCTCAGCATACTGTAAATTTTTAAACAATTTTAAACAATTTAAGCAATTTATTTACCACAAGTGATACAGCAGTAGATTGTCTCTTAGGTCTAGTACAACGGACACATTTGAGTATAGCTACTTGTAGGCCCGAATAAGTTCGGCGACTCCTAGGGCATCCTATCATCAAAGCTATTTTTAAAGTTCACAGTTATGTTTAACCTAATTTACTTAACCTAGGGACACACACGACTGTTCATGTTTTGATGCTTAATTTTTGCAAACAAATAGTTAATATGAGCTATATGGGAACAGAATATTCAAGAAAAACGATTAGGGGCATAAGTCTATATTATTATCATGGCAGATTACCTTATCGGGATAAGTCGTATAACACGAGAAAAAAATTGACATGAAATACCTTTCGTGATTAATATTTCGATAGGAAAAAGGATTCAAGATCTGTTTTGAAAGCTTTGTAAGAACTTTTTCCACGGATCTCAGCAGGGATTGCATTCCAATTCTTAGTACCAATGGAAAGGAAATTGCGTTGTGACCGAGATTTTGAATAACAAGGAAATATGAAATTACTTCTGTTTCGTGTTAAATGATCATGATGGCCAGTTTGAGCAGTTAATAATTGTTTGAGCTCTCTGGTGTCATCATCAGTTAGTGCTTTGCACATGAAATTACTTGTGGAGAGCTTGTAGAGATCAAAAAGCTTAATTATTTGTAAACTTTTGAATGAATCACTTGTGTGAGCGTTAAATTCTAATTTTATTACCGCTCGAATGGCTCTTTTTTGTAGTCCAAAAAGCAAATGAGTTTTATTTTTATCAGTTCTGTCTCAAGCTTCTATCATATATTGTAGATATGGTAAAATGATTGTCCGATAACGTATTTTTAAAGCTTCTGCAGATAGTAAATTTTTTACTTTATTAAGGATTCCAACGGATTTTGATAATTTACTACTGATATGTGCAAAATGCTCTTTGAATTTTAGGTGTTTATCTAGTATAATGCCCAGAAATTTGCAGGAGTTGGTTTCTACAATCTGACCACCAATTTTAATGTGTGGAAATGACATATTTCTCTTGTATGAGAATAAAATGTATTTTGTCTTATCGATATTGAGGCGTATTTTATTAGCTTTAAGCCACATTGATACATTTTGCAGCTCATTATTTATACTCTCTGCAATTCAAATTGAATTTTCATTTCGAAGAGCCGCGGAGAGCGTGCTGTCGTCGGCAAAAAATATGAATTTGAAGAATGAAGTAGATTGAACTATATCGTTAATAAAGATCAATTCGTATCCAAAAGCGTTTAAAGACGCAAGTGAATGTATATGAATGGGCATGGAGAACTTTTATAACTAAAACGCGTTTGGTGAAGTGCTTGATTCAGTTATGATTTGTGTCGTTCTCATTAGGTTGAAATCTTAGGTTGAAAGAAAAGGATATATTGAATATTTTCAACTCAAGTAGTGTCATGATTTTTGATGAAAATATTAGTGAATAATAAGCTTAATAAAAATCCATCCAAGATTGCAGTAAAATCTCTATCATATATGTTTTCACGATAAACTGTCCTACAGATGCTTTTAATATTAATATTTATTCTTCTAAGAAAGCTTACGTATAGAAATGCAGGATCAACAGTGTTGATGATGAAAACATCGTCCTATAGCTAGAACATTAACTATCTCAGACATAAAACGTTCAACTTTGCAGAATTCAAAATACTGATCTTGAAGTATGGCAGCGAGCAATACTGTTGCTCGCTGTTATTGCTGTTGAGCAGTACAAAACAACAAGGAAAGCCTTTTCAAAAATACTTTACATTACAGAATGTAATACACTATTGCTGAAATGTAAAATAGCTTGACACATTTGCCCTGAATGCTTACACCGTTTGAAAGCATTTTATTCACTCGAAAAGCTTGTTTCACAGCATAGCACCAGAATCTGAGCGAGATCTTGGTCCCCGCTGGCATCATTCCTCCGATTCGTTTTTTATTTTGTTTGTAATAGTGGGTAGAAGATATTTTTCCACATCGGTATCACTCTGAGGGAGGTACAGAGACGAGAACACACATCAGGCTTTCTAAGTATGGAATCTTTCTGGAATTGGAATCCAGCCACGTTTTTTTAAGAGAGGGGTTGCATAATCACCTTTCTTAAAATTATCTCTGCGCAAAACTATGGCTACGAAGTTCATGCAATTTTGCCATACGTTTTGGAGATAAGTAAATGTGTCTTCCCAGACTAAACTGCGGCTGGCTGTCAAAACACAGTAATACAGAAGAATTGATCATTAAAAACCTAACCGTTTTGTCAAGTGTGTTAATAATCGGACGAAAATACATTAGTTGCGATAATTTTTGTTTCAAATGGTTTCCACTTGAGGCTTGACGGGTACATTTTTGTCAAACCAATCAATACTTAGGTTTTTCCTTTGTCAACGAGCTCAATTTAATCATTCTCACATCCCAGAGTAGGTTTCGACAATTTTCTGATAGCATTCGTAGCTGCAATAATAAAAAAGCGTGCTTTACTTCAGTCGAATGTGAAGCTATTTCGTCCAAACCACGATTGCAAGCTGTTTGAGCAGCTTTTAACGTTGACTTCTGTTTCTGGTAACATGGCACTCGAACTTGCCTCAGTAATTTGGACATCATCGGCGTAAGTAGAAATATTTGTGTTTGGTTACATGAATGAGAAATCTTTCATGAAAATAGAAAATATGAACGCGGGCCATGGACTGATCCTTGGGAACGCTAAATTATTATTATTACCATTATTATTATTATTGTACAGAGCTGACTGATGTTAATTACGTCTATTATGGGGTGAAGCATTATGAGCGTTATCTAGGAGCTGAAGAAAAATGTGGCGGCCAAACGAATGCAATGATATTAAAAATACCAAACAACAGAGTTGATAATTTGGTCTAGATACTAAGTACATCAGCTGCGTACGCACAGCATCAGATGAGTATCCAGGAAACTGGGCGATAATCTAGAATACCAACCAGCTCGGTATCCAGAATATTAGCAGGGATTTCAGGATATCAGCTAGGATCCAGAATATCAGTTGACGATAGAGGATTTTAACTGGGTACCCAGGATATCAGATGCGTACCCAGATATCAGCTAGGGCCGTATCCCGCTAAGGGCAGCCGGTAGCTATTGGTACCCAGCGCTGATATGAGGCGACTTCCGCGGTAACCGTGGAGACGAGCGAACTCTTCTTGGTTCCTGGAACACGAGGAAGAATTTTTTAAACAATTTAAACAATTTATTTACCACAGTGATACAGAGGTAGAATGTTTCTTAAGTCTAGTACAATGGTCAAAATAGAGTATAGCTACATGTGGGCCCGAACAAGTTCAGCGACTTCTAGGGCATTTCATCGACTTCTAGGGGGGATGAGAACTTAGTTATAGTATAATTAGCTTTAAAGGGATTATGTTCCAACTACAGAGCGTTGGTAAAACTTAATTTCTTTACGCAGTTTAATTAAGAATATGACAAATAAATATCAGATTTTAAAATATTAAGTTTGATAGAAAAACGTGTTACAAAAATATCCTGCATTTAAGTCGTGAACACATAATAGTAAATCCCATTTTTACTTTTTTTCATTTCGGGTTGAACCTAATGTTTGAAATTGACTCGTGACATGAGCCACTCTGGATTTTTCCTCATAAGTAACATTTAGCCCAGTAGAGAATGGGTGCACACAAATGACCACTAAATAATAGGATAAAAAATTCACCGTAGCCAACATTCGACGCTCTGCTGATGACACAAGCGAGAATTTAGAATCGAGAGAAACTAAATGTTTTCATTACAAACAAAAATTATAAAAATATTAGAAAAATTCTACAATTTTCAACAGATGACGGACGTGACGTTTGGATGATATGTTTTTTTATGTTTGAGAACTTTACCCGGATAGAAGAAGATAAATTCAGTTCTCTGCTCAAATTGGGCAGTTGTAACCTAGCTAATGAACAAAATAATGTATATATTTAAAAACAAATAGTAATTTTCAAATTTTCCATGATTGATACAAAACCGGAAAAACGTGGCTCTGTATGTTTTGTAGCTTTTTCGTATTTAACAGTATTCGAGAGATTTGTGTAGAGATTCACCTGATAGATGGCGAATTGGTATTAATGCGGCGAAATAATAGGTTATTATGCCGGACATTTGAATTCAAAGCTTCAGGTCGACCAGCAGCCAAGCCTCTCAGAATCACAAAATCGTGCGATGACGTCCGCCTTGTTCTGTTTCCAGGAAACAACAGTAAACGTATGTTCCAGCGCAATCGCTCACGAGCATCTGCGTTGATAACTTTTGTCGCTTCGAGGGAACTTCGAATTGCGATTCCGCTTCGTTGATTACTTACGATTCCGAGGCAAGTTGATTGCTGAGGGAGTTGGCGAGAAGTGCGTGATCGCGGGTTGGCTGGTTGAGTGCAAGTCGTGAAGATGACAAAGACCGGAAAACTTTTGCTCAACAGAGTTGTGGAGTCCAACTATGCGAGATGGAGTGAAAAAGCGCTTGTTTCTCTTCTTAGAGCGGAGCAAGCTGTTGACGTAGTCAGGATACCATATTTGTTGCTGATACGATCGTAGTTAAGGCGTTTGAAATGTGATGTAGAGCAGAGAACTGAGAGACAGTTCTTCACGCCGTGGAGTAGATGCGACAGTTGGGTGAGAATATTTCAATCCATCCCAGAATCACTTGACCAAAATCCGCGTAAGCGATCGGTCCGCCAGATTATTCCCATAGAAAACGGATTGATACCAGGTAAGTACCACGTTTCGATTATGTTTTGATAACGCAGTGCACTTCTTGGATACGTGCACGCTATTTGACCTGCCTGATGGTGTGCTCAGGTTCGGCGCATTGTATTCCTCTTTCACTAGATGGGCGCGCTACGGTCTTTCATCGGTCGTAAACTTGCTTGTGCCTCACAGTTTGCTATCCGTATAGGAATCGCGTAGCTGGTTGGTGATGTTGTAGTGTTGAGTCGGCGAGTTTTCACACTCGTATTTCCAGAATCTCCCAAATTATACGTGTTCTCAGTTTTCACAAGTTAAGAGCACAAATGCACTAATATTAAATCATAATAACAAAAACCAGACTCAGATAGGGTGACAGCAAGTGCGTAAAGTAGACTGTGCTACGTTCATACCTGTACACCTGCTGCGAGTCGATGGGGATGTAATGCTGGGTGAGGATGTACAAGTTGCCGTTCGTGCCAATGATGATTGCGTCCACTGGAGGACGCGTGATGAAGCAGCACAGGGCTGCCAACACCCAAGCCTGCTACGGCACAATTTCTTGTAATGGAATGCTAACTAAACAGTAAATATGTACATGTACAGTGTACACTTATATGTTCAAAAAATGTAAAAAAGATCCAAGATGTAGAATTAATTTTTAAAAGCTCGTTTTATTAAAATATGATTCTGGTAAATTCAAATTTGAAAGAACAACTATTTTTTAAAAGTTCGTTCCGGTCATGCGAGTACATAATTTGATTGCATTCAAATTCATTCTAGGTAACAGATGTATTTAACATTCTTGTGGGACTTTCAGCGTTAGAGCGACCTGTGTTACTTGTGCAATTGATAAAACGGTTATGTGAACGAAACGATAATTGCTCACATACATAAGAGACTAATATCCCAGCTACCTAGAAAGTCCAGTCACTAGCTAAATTTTCATCTATTTTATGCCGGTTCATACTTGTTGATAAACGCTAATTTTTTACAACAAGTATCAAGTTTTTCTTTGTAAAAAGAAATCATTTAAAAGACACCGAAGATATCAGACATCATTTAAGACTTAGTTACTTAAATTCGTCCGCAGGAGGCCTCTCCAGTTCATGCCCGGAAAATTTTATGCCGAGGGAATTTCTTTACAGTATAATTTTCTTTAACATTGAATTTTTATTTTGATATTTAATGAGTAGCTTTGAAATTGTTCATAAAATGAACATTCCAGAAATGGAAGCAAATCAGAATAGTTTATTTTTTGCTCTACAATCAGCGTTCACTTAATTCAGCTTTCAAAAACGCCCTGATGACCATGCGCCCTCTGATGCCGCTCTACATGGAGGAAAAGAACCTTAACTATCTATTGTGAGCGAGTAAATTGATGTATTTATAGGTATACACATTCAATAGAATTAATATTTAAGGTATTTTTGACAAATAATAACCGTTTGGTGCACTAGGACCTATATTCTAGCGCGAAGGGGGCCAAAATATATTTATTTTAAAACGTTAAATCGTTGTATAATGTCCTAACATATAGCCTAACCTAACCTAACCTAAATTCGTTTATAAAAACATGTTACAATAAATATTCGCTGGCAGATCGGTCTTTTAAACGATAAAATGCAGAGTTTTTTTTGTTTGCGTTTGATTTTTCGGTTACTATTCTAAAATTGACGAGGATGTTAATTTTCTTCTAAAGACGAACACGCTGGAAATCGTTATGATTCGGATTAATGTTTTAGTACAATTATCAGTGAAAAATATAACGGTCTGGAATAATATTAAAGCACAAAAATACGCATAAATAGAATATGTATCTATATACTTAAGTTTTCCTACACAAAGTGGCAGTTTATGAGATTAAGGACCATGCTTCATCAGTTAAGGAATTTTAGATTTAGTCTGAATTAGGACTTAAAATAATTTTCAAATTTTAAGTTTATTGCTAAACGGTGCTGTTTCTCTAAAGGACACTCCAAAACGAGAATGTTGTGTTGCGTAGGTGTCTTCTAATACTGGCACACGTTATGAATCTGGTAATAATTATCAAAATTAGTAGCGATTCCTTACCGTAGGTTTCACCACAAGAATTTTTTTACGGTTGTACCACGCAGTACGATCACCATTGACTCTGCTTTGCAAACATATATAAGGTCATTTTGTAAAACTTATTAGCACCTCATTTTAAATGAAACCCCATTAATCCTATTTTCATGCGTACAAACCATCGTCGAAATAGGTATGCCAACACCTCCTTGATCTGCAACAACAGCAACCCGCCCAGTCTGAACTCCAACTCACCCACAGAAACCACTTCATGCTGTAACTCGTGCGCTGGTCGAAGTAGAAGATCGTACACAGTTGTTGCAGCACTCGTGCATAGCGCAGAACACTATGTATGTTTTCAAATTCGAAAACACGTTCAGCCAATATTCGAGTTTACAGTCGTCATGGTATTACAAATTTCTGAAAACGTATAAGAAGATTTTTACTCGAAATTGGCTCCGTTGGTAAACTTGAACCAATGTGAAATCTAACTGTCTCCCATTCACCGTTATTTAATATCATTCAAAAGCTCGAAGTTTGGCAGTCTCGCTAAGAAACAACAAACCGAACAACTACAATAACTGCACTCAAGTAACCATTACCTTTGAGCTGCCGCAGCTGGATTGTGTAAAATTCTCATGATTGTAGGCTGCAGTAACTTCCTGGATGTCTCCTGCAACTTTACCTTCACAAGAGGGGTCACTACGCGCACGACTCCGAAATAAATCACAGGGAGACGTGCACCATAGCGCGGCGATTGCGTCGCCGTCAGCGAAACCAGCGTTTCTCGCAGCTCGGATAGAAGCTTTCAGTTACACAAGTGCGGCCCACAGCGGGCAACCGCAACTTAAAGGGGCACGGCTTATGTATGGTACGCTCGCTGTTCCCAGTTGTATAATTAATTGTACATGGACTTTGTGTTGAGTAATAGTTCACATGAAAATACTGATAATGTAGTTGAATTATAAGAATCATAATGTGAGAGCATTAACAATTCCCCAAAATATACGGGATGCAACGAAGCTGAATAAACTCTATCACTGAGAAATAATAATAATTTCGTGCATTTATTGGTACCAAGGAACACACTTTACTTCAAAATTCGTGGAGTGTTACATCCACAAAGCAATGATCATAAAGGTAGCCAAAGTAAACAGATAATAATAGGTGAGTTCCGATCACGCACGCCCGCATACGCACGCACTCTCATCCAGATGCACACACACGCCCAGAATTACGTCAATAGGGTTAAGGTAGAACTTCTTCAATCACGATTTAGCAAATAAGTAACATACGATAATAACAATGAGTTGAATAGCACATTTTACCGTTAATTATATTACCAATGTTCAATATTACATGATATCGATTGATGCCATCACCCATTCGGTATTTGTGAACAATCACAGACGTACATCATGAACTACAGCTAAAAAGACTACAGCTAGGTACATTGATTTCATGGGTCGATAATGAATAAGAAAATTCGGCTGAGTCGTTGCGACACTCGTCTACCATTAATTACGCGAGGTGAAGGCCTGTGTGTGTCTATTGTTAGTGTACAGGGAGGAGAGATTTGCAGCTCGCTGTGCCGGTGACATTCTGCTTCCGCCATTTAACAATAGAAAACGGATCACTGACGACTCCCGCGAACAATGAGCTCTCATTCCTTCAAGTAGCTAATCTATAATTGAGATACAGTAATTGAAACTTGCGTCATTCGAAGAAGTATTGAAATTTGAATATAGGTTTGAGAGTTTGTTCTATTTATAAGTTTAATTTGGTGACAGCAAAAACATGACTTCCATCTCAATCCAATTTCAGTAAATTTAAGAATATGTTCAACTGAGGTTTGTCGCTCATGAATATGAATTGGTAGCTCATAAACGCATCCAATCAGAACTTCATCGTGCACCATTTCGGTTCTCTTTCTCCTAAAATCAAAAACTGGGGCGAATTTGGCCCTGCTATTTCACACTATTACATTAATTTATTTTAATTCGAATAACTGATAAAGAGAAGTAATGATAATCAGGATTCTTACTTGGAGACACGCTACTTCTGTATCCAGCACTTGAATATTGTAACAGACTAGACCACTGACGACTCATTATTTCAGGTCCTATGTATAACTAATTACTGAAGTAAATTCTTCTCAGATAAGATATATGTCCCACATCATATCTACAATGCAACGTGAGAGAGAGATTTGAATTTGATCTAATGTTATCACTGAGAGCAGGGAGTTCCATTTACCCTTTTTTTATTATAGCAAAATGATGTAAGTTCAACGAGTAAATATAAAAGACATATCAGCAAAGGTATGCGACTTTGCTGGAATGTATTCCAAACAGTTTCAGCGATGCAGTGGAGCTTTTTACTTTTTTATTCCAGGTAGAACATTTAAAAACAGGAGAGCCACATTTAGTTATCTGACTTGTCGCAACTTAGTTTACAAGACACTTCGACAGTCCAAATGATTTCTAACATAGAAAGGTGGGCATGTGAAATTTATCATTATTTTTCATTAAATTTGAAATTACCTTTCAACGAACTTAACTCTCATTGTTACAATCAATATGGTTTTCAAACTAGCAAGCTCATATAATTTTTGAAATATTTTCTTTAAAACGCAAGAGTTTTTCCTAGCAAGTCCGTCACTACAACAGCAAATCAGCAGTTGAATACCCAATTAGTTCCTATATTTTTGCCTTAAATTAATAAAAGTAGAAATAACTAGCATCATCGCATTTACCGTTCAAATCTAGACACATTATCACATGATACTGCTCAGATATACTTACGTTATTTTATTTTTTCAAAGTTTAAAGAACTCAATCACTGAAGTTGACAATAAGTTACATCGGAAAAGCAGTCAAGAGAATTTTTTCGCCGAAATATCAAAAAATTCTCAATTAAGGAAGCCTAATTACAGCGACACGCTATACCACTGTACCTCGCTCATTCCCTGTGTTTTCAACAGTTAACAGTTTGAAGTAAAATATTTTTTTTAGTAGCCAAACTTCATTTAATTTGCCCGTATTTTGCATAGATTTTTGCGATGCAACTTTCCAATATGAAATGAAAGAAGTACTAGGTTTATGAGGTTTTAGTCGCAACCATCGCTTTACAGTTTTCGCTTTAGCGGCGAAACCCTACCACACTCTTCTCTGCAGCCACACCACTACTGGCCTGTACGAGTGTGCGTCCGTGGTGTACGTCATGGTGTACGTACCAGGACGTTTAGCCTCCAGGCAAGCTGCTAGACTGGAGATGCTGACTGTCGGAAAGGAACCAGAACCAGAAGTGGTTTGAACAATAAAAAGTTTCGTACTGCTCAAATGTTCAGCTAGTTTCTCAAATGATTTGCTTTGAACGTATTTCAAACCACTAAGTGGAGAAATAAATTATGAGTAACTCGTTCCCATTTCAACAACTAGGTATGAAGAGGAATTATGACTTAGCTCTTCCTTTTTCCATTGGAATAAAACACCGAGCTCACGCAAAGGGATTCCGAACTCTCGATCGAACATGAAGAGCGAGAGATTTCAACCTCTAAGATACAGTACAAAGACACATACGTCTAAACAAAAATAAAACATATTGTTTTATTTTGAACGAGCAATTGAGCATTATTAATGTGCAAACACAAATAAGTTATCATTTTAAAAGGCAACGTATGGCTTACAACATACGGTTGGCCAACAGGAATAGGTTTCACAGTGTAAATAGGGCGTGTATATCGAGTCCCAAGATGAATACTTCTCCATGCTTCATTATGGTTTGTTAAATACAATCTCGAATCTCAAACCATGGAACTCGATGTTGTCTGACATCTGTGAGGAAATATCGTACGGAGCATTTAAAGAGAATTTTGAATACTTTTTCTTAGCAAAGAATCGATGAAACTAGCTTATAAAATAACTACCTGATTCGATGGTTAAAAATGGTAGTGCAATTGTTCTGAAATGAAATTAATCCTCATTCTGTTCTATAAATAATAGTTCTGCTTAAATTATTAAGATATTATTGTACATTATCCTCATCATTTTCCATTTCCATACCTTCAACAATTATTTTTTTAAGTACGTTTACAAGAAGTGCTAATAATAGTTCTGTTTAAATTATTAAGAAATTATTGTACATTATCCTCATCATTTTCCATTTCCATACCTTCAACAATTATTTTTTTGAGTAGGTTTACAAGAAGTGCTTATTTATTTTACTGATTAGTTACTTGAGGAATAAATTGTTGAAAAATTTTTGCCAATGTTGCTCAAGGAGTTATGTTAAGCTAAATCATTATTCGTCTTCATATCTGGCTCTCCTGAGGGCCACACTTAGATGCACGAGCACGCTAGAAATCGTGATGAATGTTTGAGCAGTGCAATGGGCCTCAGAGCTAAATAAACTATTTAAAACATAAATGTTATTGCTTATACAAAGGTTAGTACACCTCTTCCTTCTAAATTTTATATTTTCTTGGAGGAAGTATAATTTACCCTAAATTAACAGCGCCTTCAAAAATGGAACTTTCAAGCAAAGTTTTCCTCGCGTTTTTACTGCATTTATACACCATTCCGAAAAGTTAAAAACTGTCCTCAAAATTCCCCTAAAAGCATGTGCATTGGCGGCAGAGTGAAGTGCTAGGATAAGCCTAGCCACCTGGTGGTGATGTGAGGATTCATAATAAGACATGGGCCAAAACCCGTGGTCAAAACCTAATTTAGACTGCGTGTGTTATCATGCGATGAAATGTGATCGTTCCTTTAGTGAAACGAATAATAAAAGCAAACGCTATTACTATTCAAAATAGCATACGCATAAGGAAACCAACTCGAAAATATTCTTCCTTAAATTTTGTGTGAAGTACAGTTCGTGCACGCAGTTGCTCAAGGAAGCACGTACTCGTTTATGTAACAAAAACCTTTCAAATTAGAATCAACTTTTTATGTTAAGGTTCAAATAACGACTTTCAGACAGTGCATGATTGACATTGTTTTAATGATCAAACTAGTGTACATGTATCACCAAAAATGATGGTTAAAATTCTACCTCCTTGATATTAATTTCGTTGCGCGAGACATGAACCATTTCATTTCTTTGGTAAAAAGAAACCAGAAGTCTGTGATTATAATGCATCATGCTGGTGTCCAATAGTCAGAACTTGAACTTACTTGAACATAAAATTGAGGGCCGACAGCGTCGGGGCCTTTGTAACGGCCTACAATTCCCTCCACAGTTATCACACAAAGAGTTCAGCGCCTGGTACCAGACTTGTCCACTAAACTACTCAGGATCTACCAATCCTTGTCACAAGCTGCCATTGGATGGCGTCACTGGGATAGCCAGTGTGTCAAAACACCATCCCCAGGCATATTGGGTCATTACTGACCATTCTACCTGACTGGCTCATTCCAGTCACTGTCTCTTACTCCAGGCACGCACAAGAAACATTTTCATAGCTTCAATGATACTCAAATTACACTTCTGATCCAATCCAGCAAGACAGCTCATACCGCAATCATCTTCAGCACATCTGGCATACCACTCATTCTCTCCATACTGCTCAAGCACCACATTCATAAAACTTTCTCTCTCTTGCTCATACTTACTACATTCCAGCACAAAATGCTCAATTGTTTCCTCCACTCCACTAATACACTGCCGACATAATCTGTTATTATTCTCATTCCACCTCCATGTACGTCTGTTCACACTCAATGACTTACATCTCACAGCAAACAAGAGTTGACTTCCAAAACTACCATCATAGAACATCTCAAACTTAGGTGCTTCTTTTTTCATATACCAGTCAAGTGTAGGCTTCCGCACCATGCTAAGCCTCCACTTATTCAATCCATACTCTTTTGTTTGCCTCTCAATCTCTTTCTTCCACCTCTTGCAGTCCCACTCAGGCCCTACACCTCCAGGATTTATTAAACTCCAGTCATCCAGTCGATAGCCGTGTGCTATAGGTTCCGCCGCCGTGCGGCCGGGACCCGGGTTCGAAACTCGGCGCTGGCAGTGGCGATTTTCTCTGTTGGGTATAGGAGAAAAATTCCAAGCACAATACCCCACTCTACCCAGGTGTCTGAAATGGGTACCGGTCTTGACCGGGGGAAAGCGTCATGGCGTCCTGGCGTTAGTTCTAAGGCATTTGAAAATCCAATGTACAAGGTGATATGTATCAGGCTTGATTGGAAATAAAGCATCCGTAGATGCCTTCATTATCATCCACAGGTCTCCCAATTCTAGCCTGAATAATCTTTTGCATACTAAGCTTCCTTGCATGCCCCCAACACACTTTCTCCCAATAGCTTACACTCAGATTCCATTCAAAAATTCGCTTTACCTATCTGCTATTCTGCATTCTTTCAATTCTCACCTTATAATTCAGCACCGCTTTCATCATTCTTTCTGAAAATAGGCTCCACCCAAGGTCACCTCTAATGGCTTCTGTAGCTGTCATTTGGAGCACCCAATGCTAACCATCCTACCTTATTTTGTATTACATCCAGCTTTTCAAGATCACTTCCATTCCAGGCCAGAGCACTCATACCATACATGACACTAGGTACAGCAACATACTTCCACATTCCTCTCACACATTTATACTTGTTTGCTCTGTATCTGGCCACGCTACTTAATCGTCCACTCCACTGCATAGCTTTTGCCACTTTCTCACCCTTAGTTCTAGTGCATCCATCTTCACTTATCATACAACCTAGATATTTGTATTCTTTTGTTCTTCCTATTCTGATTTCTCCAATATTCCACAGTCTGTCTCTATCAGTCTCATCACTATTTATAACCATAACCTTGCTTTTGTCGGCACCGAAGTTCATCTTGAAATCTGTACTATATCCGTTCACACTGTCAAGCATCGTTTGCAGTTCATGTCCACATCCACTAACCACAACCACATCATCAGCATCAGGTAGGAATGAGTGTAGTGAACTCCCTCAGCCGCACTCCAGCCTAATTTCACAAATTATTAAAACTACCTTCTAAAAATTAAATAAGATTAACACAATCATTCTCACAATTTTAGATTAAAAAATTCATTCAACATTACCCCGAAATCTATTAAAATTTGAACCTAAAATACTTCGACATTTTCAAAAATTAGCTCTCATGTGTTTTGATGCAGAACCATTTCGCAAGCGCTATCCCGTCATCGTACGTATATAAAGCCAGCCCTCCAGGCAGAGTCCGTCATTCACGTAAGAGATTCGTCTGAGTGTAGTGCTTGGGCCCCAGAGGGGCATATGTAAGTAACAAGTGTTAAATCTTAAGTGTTAAGTTAGAGTTCCCTTATTCAGTCAGTTGGATGTGTCTAGAGACTCTAATTTGCACAACGTATCTGAGCCCATTCTTGTGATTAACTTAGGAACATTCTCTGTGTTGTATTTGTGTGCCGGTGGTTAACGATGAACAAGCTTACTGTGTCATCTTGGTCCTGTTGCCATCATGTTTTTGCTAATTAGTCAAGTTTACGTTCGGACTCGGTCGCGGTCGGACGTGCGGGGAAATGGGGCGGTAATTGTTGAAAATGCAAGGGGGAAATAACCTAGCCATGCGTAAAAATTATACTATCAGTGAATGTGTTTGCTACCTGTGGAACTGCGAAAGGGAAAAAATAACTTATGTCTTATTTCTGCTTAAATCAGTGCACTTTAAATGAAAAGCCAACAAAGCAGTGCTGGCAAGGGTTGTGAAATGGTGTGCTCAGCCCGGTCTCGAACGATAGACTTGAGTGAATTGTGAAGTGGCCTTGTTCCCTCAGTCTCCCCTCGCCGAGCCTGCCCCCCCCCCTTTCCCGTACACCTGCTTCCCGTCTTCTGACCGTTTCAGAGCATGGCAAATCCTGAACTATTTCCGCATCAAGCAACCAAAGAAATTACGTTTGTTTTGATCAATTTTTGGCAATGTCAAACCTCTCAGTTTCAGTTTTTGTTCACTTCCTACGTGGCCGAGACGGCAAATGTGCACGAAAGAATTATTGTGTTTCGTACCTATTTTTTTGTTACAATAGAACATGGATGTTGAAAAATTTCTAATGTACACAATATATTATTGATTCACCAAATTAGCTTACATTATTATCAAGTTCTTTTGATGGACAATTTTGGTTAACTAGTGACGTTAAATGTGAGAAGGGTAAAAAACTTCTTCTCTGAAGGAACTTTTAAATTTAAAAATTGAAAAAACTTGATCCAGCAACTTTCGGAAATAATTTGCCATGTTAAAAAAAAATAGAAAAAAATAGAAAGTGTACTCTGGTAATTTCGTGTTGCGATACGCACAATTGGTTCTCTGCTAACGTCTTCCCCTTTCCCCTCGAAGCAGCCCCGCTTGGCGCGCCGCCGCCTGCGTCACCGGCCTAACCGTCAAATTCCAATCCTTGCCGCCAACAATGTAACATCTCTCACAAAATAAAGTACAGCATCTTTGAACCATATATTGCCTATCCTGAATTGATTCCTAACAATACCAGTGATAACGGTTTTTGGCTTTTCCTAAAGTGAAGTGTTTTCCCAAAGAACATTTTACGAGCCTGTTTCCCCAAAAAAAATATTTTACGAGAGTATTTCTCAATAATTCCCAAAAACATTTTATGAGAGTAGTATTTCCTCACACTCCCCTGTTGCGATACGAGAAGAGGGTGGGTTTAGGACCCCCTTCCCAGATGCTGAGGGACTCTCAACCCCCGCAAATTTAAAGTATCGTCCTTCATGCTTGCGTACACCTGCATACCAGACATGAAGAATAAAAGAATTTGAAGATTTACATGAATTTATTTTAGGTAACACGTGGATAAAGTACACAAGGCATTGGAACGAAATGATTTGAAAGGGCACCACTGCGTTAATGAAGGTACACACATTTCTACCGTTATAAGACTTTAAACACGATATGATATAAATGTGATGCTTACCGAGAATTCAAGTTACCAATACTCCATCGCTGACAACAATTTACGCATCCACAAAATAGCAGGTTCCACAAGCAACACAAAGCATAATATTTGCGAGAATAGCATATCACGATTTAACCTGGATTTGTAACAAGGTGTCGAATTATATGAAGCACCGCACCATTCACAACGTGAATTCGATCCTCGACTAAATAAACACAGGAAACCGATTGCCTATAATTTAGATGATTTTGCGCGATACTTTGAAAAGCACTTTTCTGGGTGCTGTTTCCACATTTGGAATTGAACTTATATCACCACCTTAAAGAGCTCTCACAACCATAAAACACTCGCCATTTGGATAACAAGTGATTCACTGATAGATATTCACTGCCGATGTGCTATCGTTCACGGCTGATCTCCTTCGTCGTTGCTGAGAATAGCTGCTGTCATGTGCTGATGCCTCGCTAACGCGCTGCGGCGGTACCTGCTGCCGCTCCCTTTCCGTGCCGCCGGCATCACACTCGTATTCGCTGCTGCCCTGTTGCCTGGAATTTCTTAAGAGTTTCGTTCTGCCCAAGATCCCTTGAAGTGCTGGTGAACCAATTCACTGTAGTTTGTGCGTTGATCTTCGCATTGTTGGTGAACGAACTTGACTGTTGACATTCGCAATGTTGGCGATTGCGTGGCTCCAAATCTTGATGCTGCAGCTGCCTGTGAGCTCGGCCCCGATGCAAAGATATTTGAAAGTTCCCGGTTGAATCTCTGACGCGTTTACACATGACGACCACCGATGCGAGGCTGGTTTGCCTCGATCAGGCTTCTTTTGTAAGACGGTGCTTCAACGGTTGCCGACGTTCAACGTTGTTTCTTATACTCCGAATTGTTAACTTTACTCCAACATTCCGATTGCAGTTTGGTAGAAGGCAAGCCGGCGATGCCGACCTGCTGTGTAGTGCACCCTCAGACGTCGTGCGCAGTGTCCTCACGTGCGTTCAAAAATCCCTCTCTAGGCTTCATCTACCCTCCTTATAAGCGTTTCGCTTCCTTGCTTCGAGATTGATCCAGATCATTCCATTGTACAGAGGCAGCATCTGCATCCTGATTGGCGGAATCCTTGTTTGTTCTGACGTCTGGGCCTCCCATTGGTGTGTGCTCAGACACACCTTCTCGCGTGATCGCTAGGCAAGCGTTCATTGGTGTAGCACAATTGGTTCTCTGCTAACGTCTTCCCCTTTCCCTTCGAAGCAGCCCCGCTTGGCACGCCGCCGCCTGCGTCACCGGCCTAACCGTCAAATTCCAATCCTTGCCGCCAACAATGTAACATCTCTCACAAAATAAAGTACAGCATCTTTGAACCATATATTGCCTATCCTGAATTGATTCCTAACAATACCAGTGATAACGGTTTTTGACTTTTCCTAAGTGAAGTATTTTCCCAAAGAACATTTTACGAGCCTGTTTCCCCCAAAAAAATATTTTACGAGAGTATTTCTCAATAATTCCCAAAAACATTTTATGAGAGTAGTATTTCCTCACATTCGCATCTTTTGGGAAAATAACAGTGACCATCATTCGTGAACTATTTCAATGTTACAATAGAGCATGAATGTTGAAAAATCTTTAACGCACACAATCAATTTCTGATTCACCAAATTGGCTTACATTATTATCTTGTTGTTGTTTTTTTATGGAAAATGTTGGTTAACTAGTGATGTAAAACCTGAGAAGGATAAAAAACTTTTTCGTCTTCGGTTTCTCTCATCTGTAATTGCAAAAAAAACATCATGTTGGAGTGTATATGACGCTACCTGTGGAACTGCGAAAAGAAAAAACAAATAACTTTTGTCTTATTTCTGCTTAAAACAGTGCAATTTAAATACGAAGCTAACAAAGCAGTGCTAGCAATCACGAAGGAAATGGTGTGCTCAGCCCAGTCTCGACCTATAGGCCTGTCTGTCTGAAGTGTCCTTGTCCCCTCAATCACCCCTCACCGAACCCGTTCACTCCCCCCCCCCCCTCTTCCCGTACCCCTGCCTCCCGTCTCTCTGACTGTTCAGAGCATGGCAAATCCTGATGAACTTTTTCGCTCCAAGCAACCAGAGAAATTACGTTTGATTTGATAAATTTTTGGTAATGTCTAACATCTCAGTGAAGTTTTTGTTCACTTCCTACGTGGCCAAGACGAAAAATGTGCACGGAAGAATTATTGTGTTTCGTACCTCCGTTTCCCTACTGACACCGAATAGTTTAAAACATCATAGCTATACAATTACAACGCACGATGCATCACTACGAGACTCGCTTCGCAGGCCGGAAAGTGCCGTTCTCTGCACAAATGTTGCCCTACACAACATCCCGAAAAAATGGTTCTCTCAGGGGCAAAAATACGACTTTACCAGGCAAAGTGCCTGCAAGTATGGGACCTACATCCTCTCACGCACAAGATTCTAATGCTCAAAAGACGGGAGACTTGTTAACAGCTGCCAGTAACCCCGTCAAAGAATGTGTGTCACCTTCCGAAGCAACGTCAGTGAAGACTATGCAACCAATATCGCCGGATGAGGGAAAACATATCTGCCAAACCTCCAGCAATCATTTGAAGGTTCGAAGCAGTGAAGTCTCAGCAGCAGCACCACAACCACCTGCTCCTCATCTGAACAAGCAAAACAGCGTGCCAGCTCCCCAGCTCTGCGTCAACAACAACGCTCCGAACTGTCCGCCAGCGGCGGGGACACAAACACCACCCTCATCAGTGGTACAAGAAAAAATAGTTTTTACTAATAAGGACATTTCAAGCGTGGTAGACTTTTCTCATTCTCCAGATAATATGTTCGATAATTTTCGCGCACAAACCGATACTGGCAGTAAATTACCCCAGAGCGCAAGCTGTGAAAACAAAATAAAATTTCCAGTACAGAGCAATAAAAATAACACTGTTGCTTCTTTTAATGGCTACTTGCACCCGCTTCAAATAACAAGCTCTCAAAAAGTTCATGAAATTATTCAAAATTTGTCTCTAACAACAGCGTTTTTCAATAAATCCCTAAGATAACGTGAGCCTCCTAGCCCGTCGTCGATTTTCTCTACAGTATCAAACATTCAGAACCTAACCGAACAGCTTCTTGCTTTAAATTCACATATAAGTTCTCAAGACCTTGCACCTGTGGTACCTGCTAGTATCTCTTGTGAAATCGACTCCAATTGTCGAGAACCTTACGACGCTTTGCTGCTAGGTGATAATATCCTAAGCACGATCAGAAGAAAGGATATCGATCGCTCGTGCTGGATCAAAACTGTTCCATCAGGGCGCTTCGATGACCCTCTCCATACTGTAAATTGCATGCCTAGATTTAAAAATTATATACTAAGTTTTGATGGTCTCTGCCACTCGCCCTCAGACCTTGCTCGAATCAAACAACAAATTGTGAGAAAGTACGCACTTTCTCGTATTTATATTGCCAATGCTTGCAGTGCAAACGAATTCAACAAAGCGAGGCATTTTTGCAAAAACCTGAGTTTAAACTTGATTCAATTTCAAACTTATGTTATGTCCCTAGTACGAACCGTTAAATTCTACCATAAAAAGGAGTAAGGACGGTGGAATGTGAGAGCGACATCTGGCCTGCTATCAGAAGAAAATCGCGGGTTCAGCATAACACGGAACGCCAGAGGGTGGCGTATACACCATACGAGGCGACGCTTACGTAGCAACGGCTCGGCCGTTACAAAAAAGAAGGCGATGCCTGCGCTCTCAGAGGCGGCGTGGCAACGGGCGTGGCAACGGGCATGGCAACGGGCGTGGCAACGATGGCAACGAGCGGCGCGATCTCGATGGCTGGCGCTACCTCGAGAGTGCAGCAGGGTCTGGGACATAGCAATAACAACAGCGTTCAGCTGCGGCATTGCTGCACGCTCAAGATGTAACGGTCACAGCGCGAGGGTACTTAAAGGGTACGACGAGGGTTAGGGGATCATCATTAGACTGCGAAACCCCGTCACTGAAAGGTCTCTTGGTGCCACTCCATTTAACTTGTTTGCATACGGCTGGCACACCGTGTTAGACTCCGATATTGTGTTAACTTCACGTAAATTCAACGTAAAATCCGAGACCTTATTGTAGTACCTCGTCATCGCTGCATACTCAGAGTTACGTAAGACATTATTTTAACAATTGTTATTCCTGAATTTGCTAGTTTCATCGATCTCTTGTCATATTTATGTGTTCATCCTTCGTTATAACAAGTAAAACAATGTGGCCGCATTGAAAGAAATGTCTTTTCTTTCGGAAAATAACTCCTTTGATTTGAAGATTAGACTTGAAAGGACGGAAAATTTTAAAACGATAAACCTGGATCCTGAAGGAAAGAAGTAGGATATAACATTGGTTGGCAGCGGCGCAGGATTGAATATTGAATTTGATATAATTTAATTTGATCTTACCGGTTCCACGCCTCTGTGAGAAACCGTTTCTCGCCACGCTACCTATTTCAAATAAAAACTTAACGTATAACGTAAATGACCATTGTTCATTAGGAAATTTATTTCACTCATCATTGAACCCATTCTGTTTTGTAATTTATGTCATTCTATTGATTTATTTTGTGTATTTTCTGTGTGAATTAGTGTCATTATTTGCATTTTGTGTCAGTGTACTGATTTATTTCTAAATATTTCGTGTGAATTTGTACCATATTTACCATTTTGATGCTTTTCCCATTTATTTTCTCATTTGCATAGCGCAATTTAACCCATTTACCTTTCTAATATGATTATTATGCCTATTCAAACCCCATTTTATCCCTATTGTGACCCTATTTTTCATTACTGTTGTTGATGTTATTGACGATTCATTTATTTCTGTGCATTTGGAAACTTATTGTGCGAAAAACTCAATTATGTCTGTGTATTTGGAAACATATTGTACGAAATAATGCATTTAAACTTCTAATTTGAAACTCTAAAATTGCTATCAGTGTCCATTGTGAATCTATTTTGCTTCGCCAATTTTGCCCTAATTAACTGTTGAAATCATGGCAGGGAACGACAATGAAAATAACCAAAATAACGGTGAGAATAGTCAAAATAACTTTGTCACTTTAAATCATGCAATTGAACTGCCTAAATTTAATGGTGAAGGCTGTGTAACTTCATTTTTAAAGCACTTCCAGACTCGAGTTGACATTTACACTACCGATGTAGACTTGCAATGTCGTTATTTGAAGAATGCACTTACTGGTAAGGCTTGGGATTCATATGTTCTTAAGTCTGACCAACTATTATCACTGGACGATGTCAAAACTTGGCTTATTTCTGTATACAAGGGGGCCGTGAATTATAGAAAAACCGTTCATAAGATCCTATTTAGTCTGCGTCAAGAGAATGATGAGACTGTCAATGCATTTGGAACTCGCGTTCTGGCTGGCTGGAAGGACGTATTCGGTCCAGAATGGCACTACGAGGATAGTAAAGCACAAAAATCCTCATTCCTACCATTGTTAAAAATATGAATCCCAAGATCAGTGAAAAATTATCACATGATTTTGACCCTGAGAGTGTTACCAAACTCTTAGATAAAGCGAGATCAATTGAGGAATCTCTGATCGAAGAGAGATCTTTGTTGAGCCGGAAAAGACGATCCCACGAGAGTGATGTAGTGGTGGAGAAATGTCAATACAATTCACCACAAAAGCGAGCGTACCAGCCTAAAAACCCATTTAAGTGGCAAAGTGCTTCACACAAAAATGCTCGCCCCTTCAATAATTACCAACGTAAATTCAATGGCCATCCAAGCCAGAATGGTGACATCGCCGCAGTAAAGTCAAAAAACTTCCACAGCAACCGAAAAGCTTTTCCCCCCGTGATTTTATTAAATGTTGAACAGAGAAAATGCTCCACTTTCGTTGATTCAAGCTCTTCCGTGACTCTTGTGAAATCTTGTGTAATTAACAAATTATTCAAAACCCCACCCCGAATTAAACGATGCACGAAAGTTCTTTGTTCTGTAAATGGAGATAATCTCCACACTCGAGGTACGATTGACCTGAAATTTAAACTAGGTGATGTTGAGTATTGCCATTCCGCTATTATTGTGGAAGATTCTTACTTCCCTGGAGCTGTCTTGATAGGCCGAGATTTCCTTAAGAGATTCGGTGTTGAAATAAAATACAGCCAGCACGAGAAAGGTCATGTGAGAATTAATGATAGAATTTACCCATTTCAATCAGTTGCTGCTTCTAATTCAGTAAATTTTGTAAAACAATCAGAGGATGCATCATTCAGTGTCGCAAGAATGTCACATGATCTGACCGTTGAGGGCGGAACTTTGTCACTCATATCTTAGAGTACCAAAACACGTGAACGATAAAGAGGTTGTAGTTCAACAGAGTTCTGCTTGCAAAGGAGTAGCTATTCCGCGTACTCTTGCTACTGTCCGTGATGGCACCGTGCCAATAGTCTTTGTAAATTATAATGATAAGAATGTTCTTGTACCTAGAAATAAAATTTGTGCTAGTTTGGATGTCGCTGTTGAGGACCCAGAGCCTGACTCAGACGAAAGCGAAAGTGACGCTAGAGCACAGCCACAACACGAGGCCTACGATGCGGTGGCAGCAGTACACCATGATTGTGAAAAAGCGAGTGAGTCTGCTCGGTGCCGCTCTGACCGGCAGGCTGAGGTTGGAAATAGCAGACTCATACGTGTCGCAGAGAAACGCAATGAACCTGAATTCAACCAAATGATTGACAATGTCGACCTATCTCATTTAGAGCATGATCAGAAAGCGACCCTTGTAAATTTGATTAACGAACACCGGAATGCGTTCGCAGTTGGAGACGAGATAGGTCTCGCACGAAATGCTGTGCATAGGTTAGACGTTCAGGGAAACAATCCTATCAATACGCCCCAGTATCGAGTCCCTCATGCTACGAAGCAATTGATTGAAGAGCATGTCCAAGAGATGCTTAGGCAAAAGGTTATTGAACCAAGTTTCTCGCCTTGGTCTTCCCCAATCTTAGCTGTACGTAAAAGTGATGGCTCGCATCGAATCGTAGTTGACTTCCGTCTTGTCAATAAAATTTGCAGGAAAGACACTTTCCCAATTCCGAACATGACGGACACCTTGGAAAGTCTTAAGGGCTCGAACTTGTTCACCACTCTAGACATGCGAAGTTCCTATCATCAGATCGAATTATCCCCAGAGAGCCGTGATATTACCGCTTTCAGAACGCCGACAGGTAGTTATAGGTATTGGCGTTCACCTCAAGGCCTCATCACTTCTGCGGTTGCACTTCAAAGAGCAGTTAATATGGCTTTTTCCCCATTCATTTCAAAGTTTCTGTTCTGTTACGTTGATGACATCATCATCTATTCTAAAAATTTCGAGACACATGTCGAGCATTTGGATAAGGCGTTGCTTCAAACAGCTGCTTCAGGCTTTAAACTTAGTTTAAAAAAGTGTCAATTTGCGGCAAGTAGCGTGACCTTCCTTGGTATCAAAGTCAGTTCAGAGGGACTAACCCCCCGACCTGACAAGGTGCGAGCTTTAGCAGATGCTTTGAGACCCAGAAGTGTTAAGGAAGTGAAAAGATTCTTAGGCTCTACCGGATTCTTTAGAAAGTTCATTAAAAATTATGCTCATATCGCTGCCCCTCTGACCGAGCTTACAAAAAAGACGAATGCATTCAAATGGACTGACATTCATCAGCGAGCTTTCGATAACTTGAAAGATAAACTTGTGTCCGCGCCTATACTTAAATTTCCTGACTTTCAGAGAGAGTTTGTGTTGCACACTGATGCCTCGGGCATTGCAATCGGTGGAGCATTACTTCAGATGCATGACGGTGTTGAGTTGCCAGTGGCGTACTATAGTCGAAAATTAAAAGGAAACGAACTTAAATACTCCGCAACAGAACTCGAAGCTCTTGCCATTCATGATTCGATCAAACATTATGATGCGTACCTGTACTTAAATGAGTTCGTTGTGGTGACGGATCACCGCCCCTTAACGTTTATCTTTGCTAATAAAACAGGTAACCACCGCATTGCGAGATGGGCTTTGCTTCTGCAAGAGTATAATTTCTCTGTTCGATACAAACCCGGAGCACAACACCACTTGCCCGACTATTTGTCTAGATCTGAGAGAATTGTCAATGCTGTTGTTGGCACTGCTGAATCAAACTGTAGTAAAAAGAGTGATCCTAAAAATAATACTAATGTTCCTTCTAGAATTAAGCCTTGTTCTAATAATAATGCGACAGATGTTCCTGTCGACGACGTGTGCCCTCCACCTGTGTACAGTGAACGTGATAAGAGTGTTGCCGTCGAAGCAAAGCAATTGAGCTTGGATGATATTGTTTCAGAGCAAGAAAAGGACTCACTTTGGTCTGGTGTAAGAAACTTGTTAACTGGAAATGATTTGGGTGATACTAAGATTTCAAACATTGACGAATATTTTATTGATGATAATAATGTCCTGAGTAGGTTGTCGAGAAAGAAACGCAGAAACGGTAGAAGTAATGTACAGATAGTCATTCCTAAGTCTCTAGTTAAGGTTGCTTTAAAATTAAGCCATGATAATGATTTGTCTGCTCACATGGGTTTCTTGAGAACTCTTGAACGTGCCAGAGATAAATTCTTCTGGATTAACCAAATTCGTGACGTCAAAGACCATGTGAAGAAATGTTTGCAGTGCCAACGAAGGAAATGGCAGGGCCAATTTAAAGTCCCCTTAGGCAAATTCCCCGAGACTTCTTACCCCCTTGAAAGAGTTGCTGTCGACCTTGTTGAATTGCCTGTTAGCTACGATGGCAACAAATACCTCCTAACCATAGTAGATCATTTCACGAGATATGTTGATGCTTACCCCCTTACAGATAAGTCTGCTGATACTGTCACCAGAGCTTTTGTCCAATACGTCGGAAAATTCTCAGCCCCAAATACTATTGTCAGCGACAGAGGCAGCGAGTTCACTAATAAGTTATTCCAGGACGTCTGCAAAAATCTCAAGGCGAGATCACAGACTACGACTGCTTATCACGCTATGGCGAACGGTTGTTGCGAGAGAATGAACGGTACCCTGAAAACCGCGATCTCTCACTTGGCTGCTGAAGATAGATTCAGTTGGGACCAGAGCATTCCCTTCGTAACGTTAGCGGTAAATACTTCCTACCAGACTGCAATTAAAGACACGCCGTTCTTTTTGTTCTACGGCAGAGATGCTAACCTTCCTTACCACGACATTTTCAAGGAACAGCCCATCAACTATGCGTGTCACCAAGATTATTCGATTGAGGTTTCTCTCCGTCTGTCTAAAGCATTTGCAGCGGTCCGGAAAAATTCTGAGGCAGCGTGGCAAGCTGCAGCGAAAATTTATAATCGAACGGCCAAAGAATGTGACATTCAAGCAGGAGAGCTAATCATGCTTAGGAACGAAACTGGACACACTGAGGGCAGAGCCTACCCATCGCGCTTCAGAGGACCATACAGAATCATTTCCAGACATGGAAATAACATCACTATCAAAGGCCTGTACTCAGACAGAAAAGAACAAAATGTTCACCTCAACCGAGTCAAACGAGCCTACTTGGACGACGCCATGGCCTTCCCTTTCAACAACGGTGACGAAGAAGACAAACTGCAAGGGGCAGAGACGAGCGAAATTCCTACAATGCCGAACACGAGCCAGAGAAATGAAGAAATGATTCCTAGGTATTCTCTGAGGAATCGGACGAGGCGTCCAAACTATGTATAATTGCTTGTGTCTTGCAAGAATGTCCCAAAACTTCGATAATGATTACCTCATTTCATTCTAAAGATGTACTATGTTTAATATTAAGGATGTTTCCTAATCATTTCCCTCGTGTTTAACATTTCTTTCATATTACGAATTTAGGATAAGTGCTCTGACTTAGAATTAACTGATTCCTCCAGCGAAATGCGAGTAGGATGCTTTTGCCCTCTTGTATTACATGTTTAATGTCGATTTGATAAACCAATTTATGTATTTACCTTGATGATGCTCATTAATAAGATAGAAAATTTACTTGAAGTCAAATTTGTGTCCCGTTCATATGTCTTTTCATAACTCCTCTACAGGAATGCGTGCTAATACGTAGAAAATTTCCTTTACAGCTCACTAGCTATCTGAAATATTATATGATGTTTTGTGTATTTCTAATCAGTTTCATTTACTTTGCCTTTGTTTCATTTTGTGTTAGTTATAATGTTCTCTAATGGATTTCTTTGAACTTATTGCGTTAGATTACTTTGATCTAGTTAGATAATGTTTAAGGATGATACACCGGGTTGTAAATGGCAGGAGAAAGATGGAATGAGTAGATGGATACAATTGTTTACGATACTCAAAGAAATCCAAAGGAGAAAATTTTGCCAAGCCCTGAAATTAACGTCGAATGATTGTTACAGCGACACAGTGCCAACTGAGGCACACAGGCGAGCGACCAGCGGAGGCACGCAGGCAAGCGACTGACCGAGGCCTGAGCAGCAGCAGCAGCAGCACACACACCACTCATCAACGCAGCGGCCTGGAGGCAGAGTGTGCGTGCGCATAGTGCACTATTGTCGCGTGGGCAACACCGCTCTCCATACCAGCTGTCTCTACTACGCGCCGTCCACAACGACCTTGCGATTAAAGGTCCCACTTCAGCTGTCCTGGCGTGCCGCGGCCCCAGATGTGCGTGACGCAATCGGCGGACCCAACTTCCATCAGCGGGACGATGCACTCACTCGTACAAGGACTGGACTTTCTCCTGGACATCTATATTTTCGCCGGACACGGATTCAACAACGACCAAGAAAAAATAAAGAAGATACCGATGGACATCAATACGTCCCTAATAGCTACACGCAGGTGGTTGAGTATGGACTGATCGAGTAAATACTCGACATTTATATTAATAGGGTGTTTTTACCCCTAGACGTCTTCAGAAGGCCTCTGGTAGAACGTCGATAGCCACGAGAGAAGGTCTTCGGTAGTAAACTGGAAAAGGGCGTCCCGACGACTACAGTAAGCTATCGCTTGTTTAAGATCTTCGTTTCAGAAGTGCGTCAGAAGCACAAATCTCAAGGCTTGTCTAAATTTCACCCCTGCAATGAAGTACGAATCTCAGATGCGTGACTTCAGTAGACGGAAACTTCCATTTGACATCCAGGAGGATGCTGAGAAATATGGGATGGGGGGTTTTTTGTTATGTCCCTAGTACGAACCGTTAAATTCTACCATAAAAAGGAGTAAGGACGGTGGAATGTGAGAGCGACATCTGGCCTGCTATCAGAAGAAAATCGCGGGTTCAGCATAACACGGAACGCCAGAGGGTGGCGTATACACCATACGAGGCGACGCTTACGTAGCAACGGCTCGGCCGTTACAAAAAAGAAGGCGATGCCTGCGCTCTCAGAGGCGGCGTGGCAACGGGCGTGGCAACGGGCATGGCAACGGGCGTGGCAACGATGGCAACGAGCGGCGCGATCTCGATGGCTGGCGCTACCTCGAGAGTGCAGCAGGGTCTGGGACATAGCAATAACAACAGCGTTCAGCTGCGGCATTGCTGCACGCTCAAGATGTAACGGTCACAGCGCGAGGGTACTTAAAGGGTACGACGAGGGTTAGGGGATCATCATTAGACTGCGAAACCCCGTCACTGAAAGGTCTCTTGGTGCCACTCCATTTAACTTGTTTGCATACGGCTGGCACACCGTGTTAGACTCCGATATTGTGTTAACTTCACGTAAATTCAACGTAAAATCCGAGACCTTATTGTAGTACCTCGTCATCGCTGCATACTCAGAGTTACGTAAGACATTATTTTAACAATTGTTATTCCTGAATTTGCTAGTTTCATCGATCTCTTGTCATATTTATGTGTTCATCCTTCGTTATAACAAGTAAAACAATGTGGCCGCATTGAAAGAAATGTCTTTTCTTTCGGAAAATAACTCCTTTGATTTGAAGATTAGACTTGAAAGGACGGAAAATTTTAAAACGATAAACCTGGACCCTGAAGGAAAGAAGTAGGATATAACACTTACCCAGATAATGAAAATGGTGACGCACTCAATAACTTTCAATGGCCTCGGACCCAGGAAGAGAACTTCTGTTTTCTTCAACAACTTACAATGAAATCAACATTGCGAATCACCGTCCCATATTGTCCTCGTTTCAACAAATGTCAAGCAATAAATGGAATTGTAGATCATTCCAATGAATCGAAAAATTCACGGAATGAGACAAATAGTCTCACCTTAGACTTTCAAAAAGAATATAAGCCTATCCACATCACTGCACATGGTACACCAAATCCTTCAAAATTGATTGCGTCATCAAGCAGAGGTCTGAGTAACTCACTCACCCACAGCATGAGGAACGTAAATAAGCCTGAGCCTTTCCCTGATTCGATCTCAGACAAATATAATGTCAGTACGAAAAACAAATTTGCGTTACTTGCAACAGACACAAATAGTGATTGCGACATGCCCCACTTTTCAACCAATTCTCAACTTTCCAGTGAGTACGCAGGAACCAAGGAAAGTCAAGCGAATACCGATATTCAAAACTATTCCAAAGAAAATCAAATTATTTGAAAAAAATCTGATGCCTCTGCCGGGCCTCCGTCGAACGACCAAACTAATACTGCTACCGAAAAATCAACAGTGAATCAAATCTGCACACGCGTTGCACACACACTGGACGACTTGAAACGATCGCTCAAATTGGAGCCTGCTTACACTGTAGGTGACGGACACTGTCTCCTCCACGCCGTAACGACGCAGCTTGCTTCACAACAAAAATCGAAATGGAATTATATATCTCTGAAAAAAATCCATCAAAACTGAGAGCTCCAGAAACAAGGTCCAGTATGCAAAATTCGTTGACAAGAACAGTGGCAGTTTCGAACAACTCATCGATAAATACATCGATAGAAAAGTCTTCGATCACGCAGTTGGAGACCTCATACCCCAAATACTTTCTAATGTAACGAGAACACCAATTCACGTATTTGATGAAAGAGACAATGGGATTTGGAAGACGACAATCTCCCCTACATCAAATGCTCTGATAAACTGTCCTCCGGTAAACATACACCGGAAACAGGACCACTATAGCGCCCTCTTGAAAATGCGTGATGAAAATCGTGTTGCTCCCTCCCCCAATTTGTGACTAAATAACAGTGATCAAATTGAATATGAAGCTGAAATCACAAACAATGAACGCGTCAATAAAGACCTAGAGACGAATACTAAATGCCCTGCTAGACCTAAAAAATGCAATAACTCCACTAAAGATCTGCATATTGAGGTAAATAATATCAAAATATTGCACATAAATGCTCGCAGCCTCAATGGTAAAATGGATGACGTACGAGTAATGTTGATCACTAACGATATCGATATTTTATGCGTATCTGAAACATGGTTCGATTCACGAGTCGAAAGCTCATATCTCAGCATTACCGGGTACAAATTGTGCCGTTATGACGGAGTCAAGAGTAAGAGAGGTAGCGGTTCATGCATTTTCATCAAAGATGTCTACTCTACATCCTTAGTTCCGATAAAAGAAAAATGCGAAGACATAGAAATGGTTTGGCTCAATGTTCAAGTAAACAAACACAAGCCTTTCATTATCGGCAGTCTTTACAGACATCCGTCAGCATCTCTTCGTCCAACATTAGATTTCATTGAAAATACGCTTAGATCAATCTCTGCAGCCAAAAAGTCTTTCTATGTTTTCGGAGATTTTAACGTGGCTCTGACAAATAAAAACAATCAGCTAAGAAAGATGCTGCACAGACTTAATCTTTCTCAAATGGTCCAAGAACCAACGCGAATTACCAACACTTCTAAAACTCTTCTTGACCTAGCAATTACCAACAATCCCCAAGCAGTACTCAGCCCAGAAATTTTACCGTCCTTTTCTGATCACCATTCGGTCGAATGCCAAATCAATATTGCAAAAGCGAAACAGAAATCTAGTTACATTACATATCGCATGAAAAACCACTACTCCCCTGAAATATTTCAAGAAAAGCTATTAGACAGATGGAGTGAATTTCATGGCATGGAAAACACCGATGATGTCAATCTACAAGTTTCGCTTTTCAACGAAAATTTCGTATCAGCTCTTAACGAATGCGCACCTTTCACTACGAAGAAAGTTAAGCCAAGAATTTCTAAATGGATAACAGATGAGATAAAACATTTGAGCAGAGCTAAAAGAAATTTGCAGCGTGAGTACAAACTGAATAAATCAGACAGTACGCGTCGAAAATTATATAAAGATCATGAGAAGATCCTACGAAGAAAAGTTAAGGAAGCAAAACGGGACTACTTCCACAAAGAACTCTTGGCGGCAAAACAAAACCCTAAAAGAATTTGGGAAATCATTAGAGAAGCTGCTCAGTATAAAAATTCAGACTGCAAAAGCACTTTTGACAACCCCTCAGAAATGGCAAATGACTTTAACACTTTCTTCTCAAAAGTTGGCGAAGATGTTTTCAATGAAGTATCCAGGACAGTTTCAGACACATCTACAGAGGCAAATCTAAGCGATGTTTCATCCCCAAATAGTAGCAACAAGTGGAGACCAAAGCCAGTTAGCGTCATAGAGATACGAAAAATCTTATACTCACTAAAGAATACTAAAGCGACTGGACATGATGGCATAAGCCTCCAACATATAAAAGACAGCTTCCCTGTCACAGCACCCTTTATTCGCTTGACAATAAATACATCTATAGTCACAAACAAGTTTCCCGATCAATGGAAACTATCCATAATTAAGCCATTACATAAATCTGGTGATATCGACATAGCGTCAAACTACAGACCAATCAGTCTCCTGCCTGTTATGTCCAAAATATTAGAAAAAGTAATAACAAACCAGCTCTCGTCTTACATAGACGAGTCACATCTACTGCATCGCAATCAATATGCTTACAGGAGGAATACCAGTACTCAGGATGCCCTGTTAAACATAACAGAAAAAATTTACAATTATATTGACCAAAATAAAATAACTCTCTTACTATTGCTTGATCTCTCCAAAGCTTTCGACAGTGTTGAGCATAAGAAACTTCTACAAAAAATTTCAAACCTCAGAATAGACACTCAGTGGTTTGAAAGCTACCTACGAAACCGCTCTCATGCAGTGTGCTTGAATAACAAAATGTCATCATTCATACCAAATAACTTTGGCGTTCCTCAAGGTTCAATCATCGGCCCACTCCTATTTTCAATTTTCATTAACGATTTCCCCACCATGCTGGCAAACACAAAAATCTCAATGTATGCTGATGACGTACAAATTGCCATGACAAGCTCAACAGCGGATTTAACAGAAACACAAGCCAACGCTGAAAACCTTCTGAGAAATCTGAAATTGTGGTATGACCATAATGGCCTCAAACTTAATGCAAGTAAAACGCAATGCATTATTTTTGGATCACAGAATGCGACTGAAAATTTACCACCATTCAAGCTAACATTTGGAGACGATACAATTAAACCAGTCGATAAGGTTAAAAATCTGGGTGTTTGGTTTGACAAAAACATGACTTTCAATTCACACGTCGAAACAATGTGCAACAAAATTAACGGAACCTTAATGTTCTTTCATCGTATAAAGAATACACTTGACGAAAAATCTAGATTATTAGTGATTCAGTCTTTAGTTTTATCGCGTCTGGAATACTGCAGTCTTGTGAGGGGAGACTTACCTAAATGTCGTCAGGAAGAGTTGCAAAAATGTGTAAACTTCGCCGCCAAAGTGGTATGCAAAGGAAATTTCAATAAATACGATCATGTCACTCCTCTTTTAAGAAAACTCGACTGGATTCCAATACCGAACAGATTCATGATCCAGAAAGCTCGACGAGTATTCTCCTCTCTGTACCTCCCCCAAAGTAATGCAGAGGTGGTAAAATTTTTTCCATCTAATATCCCAAACGAAAGACCAAACCGGAGGAACGATGTTTTAGTCAGTTACCGTTCATCTAAAGTGGGACAAAAAGCTCTTTCAGTTTCTGGAGCTTTTTTGTGGAACAAGCTTCCCCAGCATATCAAAAACTCTAAAACTGGAAAAGAATTTAGAGTAAATGTGTCACGTCATTTTGCATCTCTGTCATAGGGCCTGCAGCATCTCGGTGTGAACTTCCCATCTATCAGAAATTTTAATTTTTTCTGAAATTTCTGTTAGAAATTTAGAAACTATTTCATTTTACGTTTGCTAAGCGATTTTTATATTCATCTTACTTATTTCTGTCGACAACAATGAGCACCACAGCCGTCAGTTCAGTGCAGCAGAACGAACGTTTGTGGAAAAACACACTCTTGAAATTTTCAGAGTTTATTTAGCACGCTCCAAGTAGAATAGAGGCACAAGGAAACAACTCTTCTAGGAAGCAGTTGCCTTTTGGACCGGCTTGTGCTCCTTAATCACGCCCAAACAACAGCGTAGTTAGGTCCAAGGTGAATTGGCAAGTGCAGGTTCTAAACTGGGGTAGTACCAGGCACATGAAGCACTGGGTCCGGGAGACCTCCCGGCTTTTCAGTAGTAAAAATTCCAGCTGAGATGGAAAAGGATCGTTTCCCGGTGACCATCCCAACTGCGCGAACTTCCCGCTGGAGGGACACAACCCAGCCCGGCGAACTGCCGACGGATTGAAGCTAGGAAAGAAAAGGACGAGATTTGTAGCTTAACAGAGAAATGAATTTCGCAACCGCTTATGTCTCTTCCTAACTTTTAAATGAGATAGGAACAATTTTCAAATCGTACCAAAACCAAACCCACCAATTTTGAACTCACAAGCCAAGAAAACCTCTGCCGCATAACCGCTTCACAAGGCAAGGGATGATTCAGCGCAAGCAGGGCTTCTTTCAAAGTCAAAAACAAGGTGTTCTCCGCAGGGCGTGCAATGGGGGAGCATACTGGCGACAAGAAACAAAGGCACTTTCGTTAGGACATAACTCAGAGCGAACAAGCAAATATCACCATAACCAAGATTTCACGTAACAATACACCAGATACACCAACAATTCTCACCTAGGGAATTTGTTCCCGAGTGAGGATAAGAGCCTCTTTTGGAAGAGTTTATTTGAGGAAAAAAAACAGGAAAATAAGTAAAAGGTAACCATTCAGAGCCGTTCTATAAAGATAAAGAAAAAGGAGGAGAATCTTTTCCGTAAGAAAATCCCACTTCCTAACGTGGATCGGGAGAACACAAGAAATCGCGAGAATTTCTTTATCGTCTAGGAACTCCAGATCGCAAGTCAATTGTTTAAGGGTGGCCAAGGGGCCTTCAAGGGTGGCCAACGGGCCTTTAAGGGTGGCCAACGGGCCTTTAAGAGTGGCCAACGGGCCTTTAAGAGTGGCCAACGGGCCTTTAAGAGTGGCCAACGGGCCTTTAAGTTTAAGTATCAAATTTTAAAGGCTCTGAATGGTATAGCAAAATAACTCCCAAAAATAATAATAAATGAAACGAAGATCACAGGCACACTTAAATAAAAAGATAGCAAAAAAAGTGGTCAAGGAAGAGGGTAGAGGGAACTCCTATAGGCTCACGACACAAGACGCTGCTGGGTCCCTAGAAATGCGGAAAACCGGCACAACCCTACATACAATGTCACATGGAAGCCACGTGGTTAGGTGCTGGTTACATGGATTTTAGTTGGCAAAATGGATTTACCACTGAATATACTCATCATAGCCATATTAGTACATTGCATGCTGGATTTGATACGTGGGATCCACGTGTGATTTCCTATTAGCTACCACATCGCCTTCAAATAAATTTTTCCACATGGGAGGCACGTGTGTATGCAACGTACTTGCTTATGAACGGCTTTTAAGAAAATATTGCGTATATATAAATATTAAAATAATTGTTATATGTTTTCGATGAAATGTCAAAGATTCCATTCAGAGCACATATTAAATTCTACATTTATAACCAATTACCCGTTTACACATCAGATTATTCCCAAATTTACTAATATTTTCTTGATGGTCAAAAATATATACGTTATTATTTGTAGTATTCAGGGTCAAGCTGAGATAAAAGAAACTCTTTGTGCTAAAAAATCTAACATTCGTCTTTTCAAGTCTTAGTTGTGTCTTATTCAGTTGTAATGCTCATTTTAAACATTAGTAATAACTAATAAGTTAATCATTTCCTATGAAATATATGCTGATAATCTCTTTGAACCAAAAATTGGGATAACTAAATTCTATATATGCGTCTGGTGCGATTTCAAAAGCTTTCGTAAAATAATACTGAAAGACAGAACACACCAATGAATAAATTGATATACACACATGAAACTATTTGGATAAGTTTTGACGTTTCGATTTCGAAAGAATGTGCATCTGGCAACTACCCCTCCTCTCAGACGTTGTGGCACCTCCTATTCACACTTCCGTGCTCCGTCTTCCGACCGTGACCGTTACTTAGTTCTGCTCAAGACGTGATCGGTGTTAATTGTGCTCATGTATATTTCTAGGAACATCATTCAATTCGCAGTATTAGTGAATCTAAGTGGAAGATAGGGATAATTAACAAGACGAGCTTTTCACTGTCCATATTAGAGACATTAAAACTGAGCATAGTTCTTATGTGCTGCTGGTTAAAGCGATACGGCTGGTTAATTTGTCTTCATTACTTTCTGTTGAACTGTAGCTCATTTTGGTACTGAAGCCATGAACAATAATCTGATTTTATTACAATAATTCTCTCATAAGCACGCCGTTGTGATGAGGAGTGATGAGTCGCTGGAAATCGTAAGATTAATATACAGAGTTCTAGTTCTTATAAAAATGTAAACCTTTCGACAGTAATGATAACTTTAATTGCGCCATTTCTCGTTTGCGCTGAATGAATAAAATATCTTCTAATTCTTTTTCTTGTAATTCATTTTGTTGCTTTGTGGTACTCATGCTATAAAATATATTTACGTAAGCATTTCAATTTGAAATACCGCCTAAGAAATCCATCATTACAATTATTGACTGTTAAAATTTTGTTTCTTATTTCATTATTTATTGTGTTGACCTTCATTTTGAGGGTTTATCAGTCTTCACATTATGGATGAGGTTTGCGAGTATAATTTATTTTGTCTATGTTTTGCCTGAATTTGTCATGACACAATAGAAATATACAATGAAGGACAAATTTACACCCTAAAATGCATAAACATGTATTCACAACCATTATATATGAATTTGAACGAATTGGAAGTGAATTGTTAAAAAATTTTCATGCATTTGAGGGGTAAATTCATTCTTCATAGTTCATTTTTATAGAACCATGATGTTTCATATGTGAACATTAAAGTTAGCGCTGCCATTTTATCATATTTAAGGAACTAAATTTGTTTCTAAGAAAAGTTAACAAAATCCAAGAATGAACAATTAAGCTAGTACAATTTCTCGATTTTGATTGATGAAGTTTGCGGTGCCATTATATTTTAGGAATTTGATTTGCTTCAATAAAAATGTTACAATTCATAACTGAACAATTCATCTGTCATCTTGATTTTTCGAGTTTGAATATTTATATTCCCTGCCATAGTATTGGTGGACTTTAATTTTTTCTAGAAATCATTGCAAAATTAAACAAAAAATTCCTTGCTGACGGTCAGGTTTTTCCATTCCAAATTAATGTGGTGGATATCTGCCCTGGAAAAAATTTATGAACGTGCTTTTACTACGAACACCCAAACTGGGTGTCCCCCAAAATGTCCCCGACTTGTCGGTTGCTTATATCTCCGCAATAAATTAACATATTTGAGATGTCTTTTTTTCACAGTGTAGCAAATTTAGTTTCTTTTTCGAATAATTTACGTGTTTGAAAATAGTTTAATAACCACTTAAGTGTTATGACATACTATGCGGTTGCGGCAGCGGGAAACTGTTACCGCGACCGCTCGCGGTAAAAACGCATTTGTAGGTAGATGACACATTGGCGCGCTAACCGTGAAGGTTGTCGCGCGTTTTTTCGTACAGTGCTGTTTGGAACTCTGAACAGAATGGAGGTTTCACATTTCATAAATGTTGCAACTGTGTGCGCTGCTGAGAGCGAAGGATTATTGGATATGCCTCGTGTACGGAGATATTTCGTGCACCCATACAACGTGGCTGAGACAAGTTTCCTCGTTTTTATGAAAATATTAGAGAGCACAGTGATAAATGAAATAATAATTGCTATTACAAATCAGAAATAATAATAGATAATAGATAAAATAATAATAATAAATAATATTTGATGAAAATATATGGATATCTTCCTGATATTCTATGGGAAACTAGAAATGAATTGCGTTTACTGCAGCGCTGTGAGCGGCTAATGTGTCACTAGTCATTACTTTCTGTGTTGACTGCTCTAAACCGCGCCGCTGGGCGGTAGCGGTAAATCTCCTTCCGCCGACACGCGCGGTAGAAAAAATACCGCGCGCGTTTTCCGCGCCGCGGTTTCTCTTGTATGTCAGGCCTGGTAAGACAACACGTGCTGACGGATTTGCGGCTACCGCAGCTTTGCGCGGAAGCGCGTTTTAACGCTTAGTATGTCACTACACTAACAGTGATCGATTTACTAAAAGAGGCAGAAAAACTAATTGTTCAAAGGAAAGTTTTAAAAACAACACTGGTGATCTTCTTCATTTCCCAATACCTACTGTTAAGAATAATTTCACAATGATGTATCCTACATACCGCCAAGTCTTTAAACCCTCTGAGAGGTTATTTACTTTCTTATTTCATCATTTGAAGACACTTAAAATGCAGCTAACTATCAATGAATTTCCATCGTATTGGAATACGAAGCAATGGAAATCTATAAAAAAGTTTGAAAAGCGTTTAATGAAACATTCCCGGAAAGGAACTCGTCATATAAGAAGACTGTGTTTCTCACTGTTAGAAAATATGGAAGAAAATTTAATGCTCTTACTTTTTCACCGCTTTTCGTTGCTTCATATTCATTCCAATACGATGAAAATTCTTTGATCGTTAGTGAGCTGCATTTTGAGTATCTTCAGACTTCAAATGATGAAATAAGAAAGTAAATAACCTCTCAGAGGGTTTAAAGACTTGGCGGTGTGTAGGATACATCATTGTGAAATTATTCTTAACAGTAGGTATTCAGAAATGAAGAAGATCACCAGTGTTGTTTTTAAAACTTTCATTTGAACAATTAGTTATTCTACCTCTTTTAGTAAATCGATCACTGTTAAGTGGTTTTAAACGATTTTCAAAAACTTAAATTATTCGAAAAAGAAACGAAATTTGCAACACTGTGAAAGAAAGACATTTCAAATATGTTTATTCATTGCGGAGATATAATCAATCGAAAAGTCGGGGACATTTTCATGGGAAACCAGGTATAGCGTGGTGTAAGTTATGCCATGGAGGGTTCATAGTCTTTGTTCTTCTTTGAAAGCCTTATTTATAGAAGCATTCAATTTTTGAATTTATCTTATTACAAGTCAATGAGTACAAAGAAAATTTGAAATGTTTGAATAATGGAATTATTCACTGCATCTTAGCCTGGCTGTTAACCCTACTTTCTTCACTCGGGAAAAAATATCGCAATTTGCAAGTTGCTCCGAGATCGTCGGTTGATATTTCATTCACAATGCATGTGCGCCTTTGTGAATTAACAGCCTTGTGACATAAATATTAGTATAATACTTGTATATATGTCACTAAAACACGCTACAAAGAGTGGTGGAGGCTGCCATGAAACCCTATGAATACTGAAATGCCATTCCTATCGCCACTAATTACTGTCCCGGCTGATAAATTACTGCAAAGCAAGTCGCGAAACATTTGCATGAGTGTTCATGAAATAACCATATATGGAATCAAGGATTAGTGAGGGAGGAGAATGGCATTTTGGGGGACGTGTTCTACACGTTTGATTGCAAACAGGTAATCTCCTACAAGACATGACAGTGCAGCGGCACCGTCCCACCGAAGCGATCAACTAACTTTGATAACCACATGGAAACGGTGTATAATACACGTCAGTAAAATTCATGGTAAGTCTGCTTGATTCATAGATGGAACCCACGCGTAATAACCAAATGGATCTTAGCTGGCAGAAGCGAGGGATAACCATGAGGCATATGGTGTCCATGTAGAACCCACATCCTCGACACGTGTTCTAACCATGTGGGCACCAGGTGGGGCCACTTTCCAAAAGTCCATGTGGTTTCCACATAGCATGGGCAGATAGAACCCATATGTAAAACATCTACAATCCATGTCGTAACCATGTGGTTTCCATGTAGAACCCACATCCTCGACAAGTGTCCTAACCATGTGGGTACCAGGTGGGGCCACTTTCCAAAAGTCCATGTGGTTTCCACATAGCATGGGCAGATAGAACCCATATGGCAAACATGGACAATCCATGTCGTAACCATGTGGCTTCCACGTGACCTTGTATGTAGGGAACACTCCTTCCTTGACTGGATGGAAAAATTACTTTTTTATAATCAATAACAACCTTCCTGAAAAAAGACAAACCAAGACAGACGTCACCTCTGTTTGCAGACAGCACACCCAAACGAACTGAATCCAGGTACTAACCGACATGTCACTCAGAGACGCGCACCGGAATTTCCAACACGTTCTTTCCATAATTAAGAGTATTTCCTCATCTTTATTTTGTTATTTCTTTCTCTTTTCTGTATTAATTAATATTTAACGTCCGTATGACAAATATACCATGAAATACATTTTTTGTGTACACCAATAAATAGGTTTATAGATGTGAGGGTTGTGCAAAGTTTATAATGAATTAAATTTTTGGCTAACGTTGTCTCGCTATTTCAAAATCATTCTCGATGATGCTTTCAATCGATTTTCGACTGAGCTGGGGGGAAAGGGGTAATTTAAGCATTGCATTTAGTCTTTTTATTTTTATTTTTTTTCCGTGCGTTCAGCGCACACTAGCACTGAACTTTCAAATCGGAAAAAACTCTAAATTTCTGTAATCAAAATTATCATTTTGGATCAAGGCCTAACCTTCCTATATGTGCCAATTTTGTGAATATTCTCCACTCAGATGTGATATCCGGCCACAATGTTACTCCATTTTATCCCACGTACACATGTCCGTATAATGCTGAAGAGTTGTGTTGCTTCTTGACTATAACCTGATTTTTCTTAAAAATTTCTGTGAAGAAATTAAAAAACAGCTCATTTTTATGTTTTTCGAAGTCTTCTCTTCCTTTTAGTTATTTTTTTGCGAAAAATTTCTTAGGATTACAGTGAGCTCAGCTGTCATTTTCTGTGTAGTAGATGGTAGGTTGCTTCTATCTTTTATCTTATTTATGTATTTTTTTCTAATATTCTATTTTCAATAAGTATATATATTAATATGTGTGTGTACGTGTGTAGGTATATATATGTATCTACATAAATAGATATACATGTTTCTATTTCATTTCTTTACGCAAAAACCATTCGGTTAATAAATTTTATTGCAATAGCGAAATTATTCAAAAATAGATCTATCACTTCCCCAGAGGGCGTTTCTGTGAATCGGATTAATGTCATATATAATTAATGAAATAAAGTGCAATTTGAGCATATGAATCGCAGTAAAATTATCTTTCTGTCCGTATGTTGTACAAGCTATGAATTTTGATATTGAATATATGTTTGTTTACCCATTTCTACCAATGTTTTGTAGATATTTGTCAATCATGAGTGGTAACCGGCTTACACTGTATCTCTATTTCATCCCATGTACCCATGTCCGCATGATGTGGTGAATATCGAGATATGAAATTTGTTTTTGGTGGTGATATAGGGCTTTGCATATTTTTAGGGCATATTTTTCATTTCTCATTCAACTACCCTTGACAGAGATAGACTATTGGCAAGTCACGTGTGGTTTATCTATTAGTACGCCTCGTATATTTTGTCTATTAATATGCCTCGTATGGTCTATCTATTTTGTTCACCTCTGATAGCTTGTCTATTAGTACACCTCGTATAGTTTGCCTATTATTATTATGCCTCGTATGGCTTATCTATTTGTACACCTCGGATGGTTTGTCAATTAGTACTCCTAGTATAGAACTTTTGTTAGACTACTAGCACACCACGAATGGTTTGTCTATTAGTACGCCTCGCATATTTTGTCAATTAATATGCCTCGTATGGTCTATCTACTTGTACACCTCTGACAGTTTGTCTATTAGTACACCTCGTATAGTTTGTCTATTATTATGCCTCGTATGGCTCATCTAATTGTACACCTCGGATGGTTTGTCAACTAGTACTCCTCGTATGGAACATTTGTTTTAGGATGCCCTATATTTAAGAAACTTTTAAAAGCCAATATGTCGGCATGTATCTCATGTGACAACTTGGAAATAAACATTTTTTCTTTTTTTTTCTTTTCTAGTTCAAAAGTGCCCTAAAGTGATTCCATCTTATAAGAATAAGAGTTTTTACCCCTCACATATTACCTCGCCTATTGCACTGTGTTATTCATCTCAACTTAGGAGTCATAATTATAAATTCACTGACTCTGTTGTCTTTGTGCTCTTATTGCTTACATGATATTATTACCTCACCTTTTCCTTATATTTTTGTGCCAAGATTCTGATTGTGCTTTGTGCTCGTATTGTTTACATGATATTATTAGCTCACGTTGTAGACATTCGAAATGTGCTGAGCCATTTTTGCTTCTATTTTTTAGCCCATTAAAGGATATACTCAGTTGTTATTAGCCTTAGGAATTAGTTCCCGTCGTGGACACTTGTAAGTTTAGTTCCAGCAGCATGCTGAGTAATAAGTGTAGCTTATGAATGACTCAAGTCACAACCGCCAACTGACAGCAGTTAGCTAGTTACTGTCAGAATATCTAAAAGCCAAACCAGTATAATTAAATTCCACTAGCCAATTGCTGACTATGAACAAGATTGTGTTTTGTTGCTTGATACCAAGATGGAGCTTATGACCAGTTGGTCTTGAACACCGGTTCTGGGTGTTAAGATGATTCAGGCAGCAACTCGGGTGCCAGAGCTGTGGACTGACCTTAGCACTAGACTTCTGCCATTGTTCTTCTTGTGAGTAGCAGATTTCAACAGTCATGCACATGTGTATAGAAAAAAAAAAAAAGAAAAACGGGTTATTTCCAATAGAGATGGTACAAAAGTACCATCATTGGTTTTTAAAATATCTTAAAATTAATACACTTAGATGATACACACACATGAGTATTGAAAAACTCGTGTCACTAGTCAAAAGAAATGATTGAGGGCAATGAACTCCTAATCTAGCTTAATCTACATTTGATAATACATGTAATGATAATTGTAAGAGATAACACAATTTCATGGACGATGCATTTTCATTGTGGGGTGAAAACACTTTTGACAGTTTACATGTACATGACATAAAACTTCGCAATTCTTGACGCCAGGAAATAATATATGAAATCGCTTGTTTCGGTCAATGTTCACAAGTGTCATTTTAAGGAAGCATGAAAAAAATATATATATATATAAATATATATCCATATACACACATATGTACACATACGTATGCATGTGTGTATATATCCATACAAACACTCACATACACACACATACACACACACACACACACATATATATACATATGTGTACATATAAGCATGAGGACCAAGAAGATTATAAGTTTTGTATTTCTGATTCAACAATTTTAACATAACGGTCATTAGTTAACAAGCATTTTATTTAAATATAAATGGATGATCGCACAACAAATGTATAGTTTTTACATGAATGCTACATTTAATTCAATTTTATGGGAAGAAACATGTGAAAAGAAAAGAAAGAAAGAAACAGAAAAACGGTTTATTTCCAATAGAGATGGTACAAAAGTATCATCATTGGTTTTCAAAATATCTTAAAATTAATACACTTAGATGATACACACACACGAGTATTGAAAAACTCGTGTCACTAGTCAAGAGAAATGATTGAGGGCAATGAACTCCTAATCTAGCTTAATCTACATTTGATAATACATGTAATGATAATTGTAAGAGATAACACAATATTTTCATGGACGATGCATTTTCATTGTGGGGTGAAAACACTTTTGACAGTTTACATGTACATGACATAAACTTCGCAATTCTTGACGCCAGGAAATAATAAATGAAATCGCTTGTTTCGGTCAATGTTCACAAGTGTCATTTTAAGGAAGCATGAAAAAGAAGAAAAATATATATAGATAGGCTCGTTATCGTCAAATTTAATCCAGCCCGTTGTTCCCTCACAGGACCCTGGACAACACATTCCCCTCACCCACAAACATTTTAGAGTCACACTCTAACATCTTGATTGCAGCCACTCTGCAGTAGGAGCCTAAGGAGATTACCTCCTCCTCCTCCTCCTCGTATCCTTGTTTCCTCCGACAGTATGCTGGAAAGCCTGCTTATCCACAGCTAAGCCACCGAAAACTCCAGCTAAAACTATCGAGCCGAATGCCTTAATTCCTACTGAGTTTTCCCAACCGGTGGCTTTTCCCAGACTCAATAAGTAACATTATCATAATCCTCCAATGCTGAGTCACTTAGTGTCGGAGCCTGTAGTGGACGCCTCAGCCACACTTCAGCCTAATTTCATAAATATTAAAAACTAATATCCTAAAATTAAATTATACAAATGTAATTATTTTTAAAATTTACAAGACTGAATTCACTTGATAAAACCAGAAATTTTACCAAAAATGTGTTTCGAAAATATTTGCCGATCACGGTTCCGTCCGTCACTTCCGTTTGGAAATATTGCGCAGAACCATTTCGCAAGCACTCACAGCATATAAAGCCGGCTTTCCGGGCAGAGTTGTCATTTACGTAGAGATTCTCCTGTGTGTAGTGCTTGGGCCCCAGAGGGGGCATTTATAAGTATCAAGTGTTAATGTGAAGTGTTTTATTATATATATTAACTTGTCTGTGTAGTGAGAGCTCATTTTTGTGATTAACTTAGGAACATTCACTATGTTTTTTTCTGTGCCGGTGTTAGTTAGGCACAAGCTTCAAGCTCACTGCCCCATCTTTGCCATTTGTTTCCTTTTGTCTTTGCTAAAACACTATAACCTTGTTTCCATCTTTAGTTTGTTTATACCGTTGTGCCTTTTTATATGCTACTACTTTTTATATGTACTTTTGCTGCGCCTAGAAGCAATTCTCGCTTATAGAGGCTTCACCTTTTCTCAAATTTACTTTTGGTACATCATTGAATTGCCTCAGCGCTGTAGCTATTTTACTTCTAGCTGTTAGTTCATTTGGATTATACACTCAGTCGTGTTGCTGCTTGTGATATCAGGATAGAGCTTATGACCAGTTGGTCTTGAACACCGGTTCTGGGTGTTAAGATGATTCAGGCTGTAACTCGGGCGCTAGAGCTGCGCACTGCCCTTAGCACTAGACTCCTGCCATTGTTCTCCTTGTAAGCAGCAGACTGCAGCAGTTTTGCACATGTGTATGAATAGAGTCGTTATCGTACAAATTAATCCAGCACAATGTCCCTTGACGGGGTCTACTGGACCACACATTCCATGCACTCACAAACTCGTATGGAGCCAAACCCTAACCCCTTAATTGCAGCCACTCTGCATTAAGAAATCAAGGAGCTTACCTCCTCCAAGTTTCTCCTCCTATCTAAGCTTACTAAACTGGAAGGCCTGCATCCCTGCAGCTAAGCCGCTAAAATCTCCAGTTGAGACTATTGGGTCGAGAGCCTCTATTCTTACCGAATTTACTCAAACGTAAAGTTTTCCCACTTAACGTCGGTACCTCCCACACCTTACACCATCGTCAGCTTCACACTCCAGTGCACGCTTTCACAAGCCTGAGCTGAACGCATCGTCTGAAGTTCTTCAACCGCCTCAGACTCTCCCCAAGAACGTCTCGAACCAAGAATCAAGCCTCGCACGTTGGCGTTCAACCTCAGCTTTAATAAACCCCAAAGGCGAGCTATTCTGTTCTCTCATTCTCCCCGAGTGGTGGCTGTATGGTGTTTTTATTGTTTCTTGTTGATTATTAGACGCTTGAAATATTGCGTCCGAACACCGTCCTCAACTCCTTCTGAGAGTGCAAATCATTGAAACTCAACGTGCGTTTACACGTGCTGGTGACCCTTTTAAATTGCTTTGCTCTTCAAGCTTCACATAATTAAATTGAGTTCCCCACTTTGGGCGAACTTTAGAAGCCTTCCACACGTAACACCAGCCTCAACTTCACACTCCAGTACACGCCTGACCTGGAAGCACACCGTCTGAAGTTTCTTCAATCGCCTCGGAGTCTTCCCAAGAATTTCTCACGAACCAAGAATCAAGCCTCGCATTTCAGCGTTCACCCTCTTCCCCAATAAATGACCAGGCGAGGCTATCTAGTTTCAATTACCCCAAGTGATGGTTCGTATTGTGTTTTTTTATGAGATTACCTGTTTGATTATTTGACACTTAAAAATACTGCGTCCGGACCCTACTCCTTCTGAGCGAGCGGCCATATCAATTCATATCAATATTGATGCCTTCCCGGGCGTATGGTGACCCCAAATTATCACGGAACACCAAACTTTGTTCTATTTAATATCAACCAAATACCCAAGCTTACACTGGTAACCCAAACTTTAAATGAGAACGCTCATTCCGAGTAAGCAAGCATGTATGAAAGCAAGCCCTTGATAAAAACTTATTATTTATGACAGTCAATGAGTAATTTATAGGTTTCTTGCTTAAAGGAGAAGGGAAGGACGAACAAACCGAGCGAACAAGCAACAAACTGTTATTATTACACTACAAGGAGATTGCAAAGTGTTGGCTTACCTTTAACGTTGCCCGGTGCTGACACCGACAGCAACCGCAAAACAGCTGCCGCAGCTGTTTCGCCTTCCTCGATCACCGAGAGGAATGAAAGCAAGGCACTTGCCGGCCTTACACAAGTACCGAACCGCGGCGAAGATAATACGATCGAAGAGCGAAAGCACGCACGACTGCACTCCACTGTTTCCATAACCACCCTGCCGATCCGGGCGGCAGCGAGCCGACTCAGCCGAGGCGGTTGCGACATAGTACGACAACTGCCGCAACGTACGACAACCCCACATCTCCCCAGTTTCTCAGGAAACTAGCGTGGCGAGGTTCCTAACACTCGTACTCGTTTAGGTACGAGGGACGCCGTCGCTCACGGCGTGACCGCCTCAATGGCGCCGGCTCCCCCTGGTGCTGCTCCGCCTCTCTGTCGATAGCGGCAGGCTCCACGCCCTCTTCTTCAGGGGAGTCTTCACTCGACGCGTTATCTGCCGCCGGCACCACTGGCGCCGCGTTTAGTGCGTCAACAACCACTCTCTCGGGCAACGCAAGAGGAGCTGCACCGCCGCCACCACCTCCACCGAAGCTAACTGCTTCGGGCTCCGCAGCGCCATCAACACCCCTATGATTCTCGGGAACACGGCCCCGTTCACCACCAATCCGCCGTCTCCTGACGTCGCGCACATGCCTAGGCATGCCGTCTACGCAGACTACGTACTTTGACACGACGCTGGTGACCTCGCCAGACATCCACTGCTTCGTGCATGAAGGCAGTGGGGGTTTCACCCACACCTCATCACCAACAGCAAAACTGTTGTGCGCGCAGCCATCACTCACCCGACGATTGATATCGAATGGCACTCGCCAACGATATCGGAATATACCACTCGAAGGGACTGAGCCAGCCTCAGTGTCCTTCCGAGGCGTCACATTGTACCAAAATGTAGCCTCCTCAGGGGTGATACCTCCCCTGGCGGCGATCCTCTTGATCGTCCGGTGATTTCTCTCAACGATCCCGTTGCCGCTCGGGGCGTAGGCGGCACGGAATCGCAGTGAAATCCCCCACGCATCAGCGAACTGCTCCACAGTCGCTGATCGGAACGCCGTAGAATTGTCCAGTAACAACTCGTCACACGGCCCTCGCTCAATTACGACCTCACGCAAATGAGCGACGATGCTCACTGCAGACTCATTCAGCAGTCGTCGCCAGATGGCGAACCACGAGGGTCCACAGTCAACCATGGACAAGTAGAGCTTTTTGCCATAATGGGTTACGTCAACCGCAACCCGGCGCCAACTCTCCTCCACAGACAGACCCCCTCGCTCCACGAGATTTTCCTCCCGCAGCGCAGGATCGATCCGCTGGCAGGCCTCGCATTCAGCCAGCTCACGCTTCACCTGTTCGCGCGACAGATCACTACGGATCTGACGCGCCAAGTAGTACGCCCGATCGATGCCCAAATGATGCGGCAGATGAGCCGCCCAGATGGCATCCTCGAGACTCTCCCCAGTGGCAAGCACGGCAGACACCTCTGCGACAGCTTCACCAGCGTCGCGGTAACTAAGCCACTTCTTAGGTACCCTGGTCAGCTGGTCGGCCTTGTTCTCGATCGTCGAGACGAAGCGAACAGACACGACCAGACCATGCTTAGCGATCGTCTCGCGGATCACCCCAAGACGTCGCTTCACGAGCATCTCCGCCGCGCCCTTCGTGCGAACACGATTGCGGCCGTCGACAGTGTTGTCCATCCATGTGACGACTGTCCGGGAATCACTGGCGACCGTGAAGGTCTTAAAACCCCATGCTATCGCCAAATTGATTCCCCGCGCCACCGCCTCCAACTCGGCCACATTGATATGCAGGTGGTCTGACTCTTTGCGGAGCCAAGACGCATCCTCCACAATGCGGCCATCGACCTCAAGGGCCACAACGACGGCGAGGGAGCTGGCATCAGCCCACACGGTAACCATACCGTGCGGGTCGACATCCCACACGCCCCCAACAGGGTCTTCCCAACGAGTCCGCGCCAGCAGCTCCGCAGCCAACGAGCTGACAGAACCGTCAACCGAGTCGTCCCAAGAGCCACTGCACCCCAGCCGTTTCGAAAAACTGCAACAAGGACGCAGCCACCCCGCCACGGGGTAATGGCCGACTAACCGACCGCACAAGGAAAACAGCCCTCTCTTCGTTAAGCCGACATTCACCGAGCCAAACTCGGAGAGAGCAGTCCCCCGCGACATCCGAAGATGTCCGTTGGAAGCTTTCCGTAAGGAAATTCCCAACAGCCGGCCTCCATCCAGGCTCTCAGGCTCCTTCGCCGCAAGCCCGTACCGCGCCAGATGCTCCCGAAGCTCCTGCGCGCTGAGAATGGACTCGCAAACCACTATATCATCGATGTAGTGGTCCGTCCCTCGACGAACGCGGTCGTTCAACGACAGAACCTTGCCGAGAATCACCGTCATGATTCGAGGCGCACACGAGAGGCCGAAGCCTACTCGCGTCAAAGCGTAAGGCACACCCTTAAACTTCACGATCTGGTACCGCCACAGATCCTCGGAAACGTGGATCTGCAGGTACGCAGACTTAAGGTCGACAACCTTAAGCTCTCCCCGCAGCTGCCGCCATTTCCGAATCTTGTCGCCACACACAGCGACCATGTCATCGCCAGTATGACACTCGACAAAGCCGTTCAACTCACGATAATCCACGACCGGACGGACTTTGTCCTTCGTTGGCTGCACGACGGCCAGCAACGGAATTACGCCCTGGATGGGGCCATGCCATCGCCTCAACCAACCCTTCGAGATCCAACTCTGAATCTCCGCATCATAGCACTCACGCACGAGAGGCGCCCGAGTACATCCGTACTCCGCGATCCGAGTCTGCAACCCCTCGGGCGGCTTCTCGGACCACCGCCAACTGACGGTCCACCGACCGTCAGCGAACCTAGCAAGAAAATCAGGGTCGACAATCTCGATCGGCGCTGGCGCACCTCTCGACTCCACCGATCCCGACCCTGCCACCAGGCCGGCTCCCAGCTTGGCACATGCGAATCCATTTCTGGACCCCCTACAGCATCCAGCAGACCAGGATCTCCCCCAGTCAACTGCATACTTCGAGTCAGGACCTCTCCTGACGTTGACCCCCCCCCATGTGATCAATAACATCACTCCCTAGGAGACAGTCCACGCCAAGATTCCCCAACTCCGGCATGACAAGCGCAGTGACACCAAAGCAATGCCCCTGCAACCCGACTACCACACGACAGTGCTTCCCTACATGGGAAGTTCTGCCGTCCGCCGTTAGCAACGGCCGCCCCGGCCGGGGGCGTTGGCCCACCACCACCCGTGGACAAACCACCGTCCGCTCGCTCCCGGAGTCTACCAGACACCAAGAACAATGCCCATTCAAGATGGCACGAACGACTGGCAACCGACGCCCCGTCGTAACGCCAGTCGCTCCGAGCGATTCTAGATCGCCCCGCCCTAGCGACACACTCGTGCCGCTCAAGGTCCCTCTCTCCGAGGGGGCGCCGTCACCTCCCTCGGGGAGAGAAGACCTCCGGTAAGCTCGGCTTACACGGATTCCATTGAGGAGGACGCATCGCCCCGACTGGCGTCCTCCGCAGAGAAACCCGACCCACCAACCGTAGGCCTACCTACCGCCGGACAGTCGCAAGCGAAATGCCCGACCTCTCCACACGCAAAGCATGCGAACTTCCTTTTGGCGGGAGCCTTCACGGCCCCCTTTCCAGCAGGCGCCGCAGCGCCTTGCTTCTGCGGGCAAACCCGCACGCGGTGTGCACCGCCACAGCGGTAGCAAGCACCCTTGCCACCACTGCCCTGCTTCCCCGAAGCAGCAAGGTCTGCTCCGAGCCTGGCCTCCTGGCCTCTCCCGGCTACAGCCCTCTGTGCGGCCATTCTTTCCCGCACTTTCGACACCACAGCATCGAACGGCGCAGTATACGCGTCCTCACGCGAAACTGCCCAAGTATACAGAGTGGTGGGGAGACCCTCGTAGAACTTGACCCTAAAAATCAAATCCTTCTTAGTCGACCCCACTCTCCCACCCAGACGCGCCAAGTCATCCAGGTACACGTCCACTGACTCCCCGGCTGCAAGCCGACGGTCGGTGAACCGCCTATACGCCTCCTGCATAGGCAACGCAAATTGCAAGACCAGCGTAGACCGAACAACCTGCCACTGAGCAGCATCACCGACAGTCATAGAGCGAAACACCCGAGCGGCGTTGCCGTCGAGCATGAACCCGATGACGTCGGTCGGAGCTACGCACTCCAGCTGGCAGAGCCTCTCCAGGTTCTCCAGCCACTCCAGCGCGTGGACCGATCCATCGCCAGTCAACTTAGGCAGCTGCCTAGACAACCGGTCGAGGATCGACCACGCGCCTGAGTCAGGATGTTAGCCAACAGGCTAACATCCACAAGCACTCCCGACGTGCTCCCCGCCGGCGGCACTGGCGATCCCGCATCGCCAGCTCCGGCTGCCGCAGCTTTCTCAGCCTTTCCAGCCGCCGCCATCTCGCTACCAACAAGATGGCTACCACCGCCAAAAGCCTAGATAGCTTGTTGGCTTACCTTTAACGTTGCCCGGTGCTGACACCGACAGCAACCGCAAAACAGCTGCCGCAGCTGTTTCGCCTTCCTCGTTCACCGAGAGGAATGAAAGCAAGGCACTTGCCGGCCTTACACAAGTACCGAACCGCGGCGAAGATAATACGATCGACGAGAGAAAGCACGCACGACTGCACTCCACTGTTTCCATAACCACCCTGCCGATCCGGGCGGCAGCGAGCCGACTCAGCCGAGGCGGTTGCGGCATAGTACGACAACTGCCGCAACGTACGACAACCCCACACAAAGACAGATTTATTCGATAAATATTATTACCTTCAGTCCGATTCAGATATACCATTGGAAATTTTCCTTGTTTCATTTTTTCTGTGTTTACTACGGGATAAACCTTTCAGCAGTGAAGTGCAATCGCAATTATCCGCATCACTGGAAAAGTTTTTTTGTGGCTGGTCAGAGAAAATTATTGAAAAGGAAAAGAAAGTAAGGAGAATGGTGATAGTGAATAGTAGAGCTAGAGCGTGTGTCAAAAAAATGTTTGTAGATGTAGATGATTTTGATATTGATAGTGACCATAAAATGCTTGTACTAGAATATAATTGGGGTGGAAAGGAGTCAATGCAGAAGGCCAGCAGAGTAAGTGAAAATTGGCGTATTAAAATGGCAAACTGGGAAGAATTTAGAAATGAATTGAGTAGATGTAACTGGAACAGGTGTGGAAATGTAAATGACCTAAATAAGGAGATTGCAAGAACCTTGTATGATGTGGCAGAGCAAAAGATTGGTAGAATGAAATGCAGGAAAAGTACAGGAAATGCTAGGTGGTTTACGAGTGAGATAAAGGAAGAACTAATGAGAAGGAAGACTTTAAATAAAAAACAACGCTGTATGAGGAAAATGTATGAAAGACGCAGAATTACTGAGGATGAATGGCGAAGTGTATGGAATGAGTACAAGGACCAGCAGAAGAAAGTAAAGAGAATGATCAATGAGGCTAGGGTTAAAGAAGAGAGACACCAAGTTGAAAATCTAAGAAAGAAAAGTCCAGATGGAATAAAAGACTGGTATAGGTTTATACAAGGTAATGATAGAGGTAGTGAAGTTCAAGTTGGTGAATTAGTAGTCAATGGTTGCAGTGTGCAAGATAGGATGCAAATGGTGAAAGCAGTTGAAGAATACTGGGAGGACATTGGTGGAATGAATGAGCAGGTTACAGATGATGAACCTATAAATTTTCTGATAAATGAACATGAACTGCAAATAGAAGACGAAATCACTTGTGAAGAGATTGTAAGTTTTTTGAAGAAAGTGAAAAATGGAAAGGCATGTGGCCCTGATAAGATACCATATGAGTTCTATAAATGTGGAGGAGAGAGTGTAGTCAGTATGTTGAAATGTTTATTTGATGAGATATGGAAGAGTGAAAGAGTATCGGATGACTGGAACAAGTGTAATGTAGTTCTGTTGCATAAGGGTGGACATAAGAGTATGAAAGAACTTAAAAATTACAGACCAATTGCACTGGGTGACACCGTATGTAAGATCTTTTGTGGTATTTTGAATGAGAGAATGAAAAACTTAGTTGAGGAATCAGGAGTCCTGGGAGAAGAACAGAATGGTTTTAGGCAAGATAGACGTGGGGAGGATAATCTGTTTGTAGTGAGTGAAATGTTGGCTTACCGTCAAAATCTGCTCGATGCCTTCACCGCCAGCAGACCCGTCAAATAGCTGCCACAGCTAGATGACCTTCCTCGTAGAACCAGAGGAATTCCGAAAGCAAGGCACCCGCCTTGCTTACAGACGTAACGAAAGAAAACACGCCGGCACAACCGACGCAAAAACCGAAGAGCAAAACCACACGCCCGACTGCACTCGACAAGATCCATTCGAAGACTGACGTCACTCGCCCGCCGCCAGTCAGTGGCGGCAGCCAGGAAAGGCTGCGCCAGCCAGCCAGCCAGTTGCCAGCCAGACCCCGATGCATGGGATTTGCGGCGGCCAATCTTTCATCACCACATCTCCTCCAGTTTCTCACGAAACTCCCGGTGTCCAGTGCTTAGCACTCGTACTCGTTTAGGTACGAGGGACGCCGTCGTTCACGGTGTGACCGCCTTAATTGCGCCGGCTCCCCCTGGGGCTGCTCTGCCTCTCCATCAGTAGCGGCAGGCTCCTCGCCCTCTTCCTCAAGTGAGTCTTCACTAAACTCATTCTCTGCCGCCGGCGCCACTGGCGCCGCGTTTAATGCGTCCACCACCACCCTCTCAGGCAACGCAAGAGGAGCTGCGCCACCGCCGCCACCTCCGCCGAAAATAACTACGTCGGGCGCCGCAGCGCCCTCGGCGCCCCGGTGATTCTCGGGGACACGGCCCCGATCACCCCCAATGCGTCGTCTCCTGACGTCGCGCACATGCCTGGGCATGCCGTCTACGCAGACCACGTACTTTGACACGACGCTGGTGACCTCACCTGGCGTCCACTGCTTCGTGCATGAAGGCAGCGGGGGCTTCACCCACACCTCGTCGCCAACAGCAAAACTGTTGCTCGCGCCGCCATCAATCACCCGAAGATTGACGTCAAACGGCACTCGCCAGCGATACCGAAAAATACCGCTCGAAGGAACTGAGCCCGCCTCAGTGTCCTTCCGGGGCGTCACATTATACCAAAATGTAGCCTCCTCAGGAGTAATACCTCCCCTGGCGGCGATCCTCTTGATCGTCCGATGATTTCTCTCCACGATCCCGTTGCCGCTCGGGGCGTAGGCGGCACGGAATCGCAGCGAAATCCCCCATGCATCAGCGAACTGTGCCACAGTCGCTGATCGAAACGCCGTCGAGTTGTCCAGGAGCAACTCGTCACACGTACGGCCCGCGCTCAATTACGATTTCCCGCAAGTGAGCGACAATACTCGCTGCTGACTCATTCAGCAGCCGTCGCCAGATGGCGAACCGCGAGGGACCACAGTCAACCAATGACAGGTAGAGCTTAGTGCCATAGTGGGTCACATCAATTGCAACCCGGCGCCAACTCTCCTCCACAGACAGATCCCCCCGCTCCACGAGATTTTCCCCCCGCAGCGCAGGGTCGATCCGCTGGCAGGCCTCGCATCCAGCCAGCTCCCGCTTCACCTGTTCGCGCGACAGATCACTGCGGATCTGACGCGCCAAGTAGAGCGTCCGATCAATGCCCAAATGATGCGGCAAATGAGCCGCCCAGATGGCATCCTCGACACTCTCTCCAGTGGCAAGCACGGCCGCCACCTCTGCGCCGGCTTCCCCACCATCGCGGTAACTAAGCCACCTCTTAGGTACCCTGGTCAGCTGGTCGGCTTTGTTCTCGATCGTCGAGACGAAGCGAACAGACACGACCAGACCATGCTCAGCGATCGTCTCACGGATCACCCCAAGACGTCGCTTCACGAGCATCTCCGCCGCGCCCTTCGTGCGAACACGATTGCGGCCATCGACAGTGTTGTCCATCCATGTGACGACTGTCCGGGAATCACTGGCGACCGTGAAGGTCTTAAAACCCCACGCAATCGCCAAATTGATACCCCGCGCCACCGCTTCCAACTCGGCCACATTGATGTGAAGGTGATCCGACTTTTTTCGGAGCCAGGACGCATCCTCCACAATGCGGCCATCGACCTCAAGGGCCACACCCACTCCGATAGAGCTGGCGTCGGCCCACACGGTAACCGTGCCGTGCGAGTCGACACCCCACACGCCCCCAACAGGGTCGTCCCGACGAACCCGCGCCAACAGCTCCGCCGCCAACGAGCTGACAGAACCGTCAACCGGGTCGTCCCAAGAGCCGCTGCACCCCAGCCGTTTCAAGAAACTGCAACAAGGGCGCAGCCACCCCGCCACGGGGTAATGGCCGACTAACCGACCGCACAGGGAGAACAGCCCCCTCTTCGTCAGGCCGGCATTCACCGAGCCAAACTCGGAGAGAGCAGTCCCCCGCGACATTCGAAGATGTCCGTTGGCATCTTTCCGCAAGGAAATGCCCAACAACCGGCCTCCATCCAGGCACTCAGGCTCCTTTGACACAAGTCCGTACCGTGCCAAATGCTCCCGGAGCTCCTGCGCGCTGAGAATGGACTCACACACCACTACATCATCGATATAGTGGTCCGTCCCTCGACGAACGCGATCGGTCAGCGACAGAACCTTGCCGAGAATCACCGTCATGATTCGAGGCGCACACGAGAGGCCAAAGCCTAATCGCGTCAAAGCGTAAGGCACACCCTTAAACTTCACGATCTGGTACCGCCACAGATCCTCGGAAACGTGGATCTGCAGGTACGCGGACTTAAGGTCAACGACCTTAAGCTCGCCCCGCAGCTGCCGCCACTTCCGAATCTTGTCGCCACACACAGCGACCATGTCATCACCAGTATGGCATTCGACAAAGCCGTTCAATTCACGATAATCCATGACTGGACGGACTTTGTCCTTCGTTGGTTGCACGACGGCCAGCAACGGAATGACGCCCGGGATGGGGCCATGCCATCGCCTCAACCAACCCTTTGAGATCCAACTCTGAATCTCCGCCTCATAGCGCTCCCGCACGTGAGGCGCCTGAGTACATCCGTACTCCGCGACCCGAGTCTGCAGCCCCTCGGGCGGCTTCTCGGACCACCGCCAACTGACGGTCCACCGACCGTCAGCGAACCTAGCAACAAAGTCAGGGTCGACGATCTCGATCGGCGCTGGCGCGCCTTTCGACCCCGCCGGCCCCGCCCCTGCCACCAGGCCGGCTCCCAGCTTGGCACGGGCGAGTCCATTGCTGGACCTCCCACAGCATCCAGTTGACCGGGATCTCCCCCAGTCAACCGCATACTTCGAGTCAGGACCTCTTCTGACGGTGACGCCCCCCATGTGATCGATAACATCACTCCCGAGAAGACAGTCCACGCCAAGGTTCCCCAACTCCGGCATGACGAGCGCAGTGACACCGAAACAATGCCCCTGCAACCCGACTACCACACGACAGTGCTTCCCCACATGGGAAGTCCTGCCGTCCGCCGTTAGCAACGGCCGCCCCGGCCGGGGGCATTGGCCCACCACCACCCGCGGACACACCACCGTCCGCTCGCTCCCGGAGTCTACCAGACACCAAGAACAATGCCCATTCAAGATGGCACGAACGACTGGCAACCGACGCCCCGTCGTAACGCCAGTCGCTCCGAGCGATTCTAGATCGCCCCGACCCAGCGACACACCCGTGCCGCTCAAGGTCCCTCTCTCCGAGGGGGCGCCGTCACCTCCCTCGGGGGGAGGAGACCTCCGGTAAGCTTGGCTTACGCGGATTCCATTGAGGAGGACGCGTCGCCCCGACTGGCGTCCTCCGCAGCGAAACCCGACCCACCAACTGCAGGCCTACCTACTGCCGGGCAGTCACCGGCAAAATGCCCGACCTCCCCACATGCAAAGCACGCAAACTTCCGTTTGGCGGCGGGAGCCTTCCTGGCCCCCCCGCCAGCAGGCGCCGCCGCGCCTGGCTTCTGCGGGCAAACCCGCACGCGGTGTGCACCGCCGCAGCGGTAACAAGCACCCTTGCCACCACTGCCCTGCTTCCCCGCAGCAGCAAGGTCTGCTCCGCGCCTGACCTCCTGGCCACGCCCGGCAGCAGCCCTCAGTGCGGCCACCCTCTCCCGCACTCTCGACACTACATCGTCGAACGGCGCAGTGTACGCGTCCCCCCGCGAAACTGCCCAAGTATACAGAGTAGTGGGGAGACCCTCATAGAATTTGACCCTAAAAATCAAATCCTTCTTGGTCGACAGCACCCTCCCACCCAGACGCGCCAGGTCATCCAGGTATACGTCCACCGACTCCCCGGCCCCAAGCCGACGGTCGGTGAACCGCCTATACGCTTCCTGCATAGGCAACGCAAATTGCAAAACCAGCGTAGACCGAACTACCGACCACTGTCCCGCATCACCGACAGTCATCGAGCGAAACACTCGAGCGGCGTTGCCGTCGAGCATGAACCCGATGATGTCGGTCGGAGCCACCCGCTCCAGCTGGCAGAGCCTCTCCAAGCTCTCCAGCCACTCAAGCGCGTCGACCGACCCATCGCCCGTCAGCTTAGGCAACTGCCTAGACAGCCGGTCGAGGATCGGCCCGCGCGCCTGAGTCAGGATGTTCGCCAGCAGGCTAGCATCCACAAGCACGCCACCCGACATGCTCCCCGCCGGCGGCGCTGGCGATGCCGCATCGCCAGCTCCGGCTGCCGCAGCCTTTCCAGCTGCGTCAGCCACCTCAGCCGACGCAGCCGTTCCAGCCGCCGCCATCTTGATGCCCACAAGAAGGCTACCACAGCCAAAAGCCTAGATAGCTTGTTGGCTTACCGTCAAAATCTGCTCGATGCCTTCACCGCCAGCAGACCCGTCAAATAGCTGCCACAGCTAGATGACCTTCCTCGTAGAACCAGAGGAATTCCGAAAGCAAGGCACCCGCCTTGCTTACAGACGTAACGAAAGAAAACACGCCGGCACAACCGACGCAAAAACCGAAGAGCAAAACCACACGCGCGACTGCACTCGACAAGATCCATTCGAAGACTGACGTCACTCGCCCGCCGCCAGTCAGTGGCGGCAGCCAGGAAAGGCTGCGCCAGCCAGCCAGCCAGTTGCCAGCCAGACCCCGATGCATGGGATTTGCGGCGGCCAATCTTTCATCACCACAGAAATAATTGAGCGAATGAAGAAGGATAATAAGAAGGTATATTTAGCATTCCTGGATATTGAAAAGGCGTATGACAGAGTGGATCGGGTTAGGCTGTTCGAAATTTTGAGAAAAGTTGGTTGTAGCAGAAAAATAGTAAACATTGTACAGAGTCTGTATGAGAACACAAGTGCTATCTACAGGTTAGGAAATTTGGAAACAGGGCAAGTGAGGAGTGTTAGTGGAGTGAGACAGGGCTGTACTCTGTCCCCCCTGTTGTTTGGATTGTACACAGAAGAATTAGCAGTTCGACTGAGAGGGAGTGGTTTAGGACTGAAAGTTGGTAATGAGAGACTGAGCTGTTTGTTGTATGCTGATGATGTGGTTGTGGTTAGTGAATGTGGTCATGAACTACAAAGGATGCTTGACATTGTGAATGGATATAGTACAGATTTCAAGATGAACTTTGGTGCAGATAAAAGTAAGGTCATGGTTATAAATAGTGATGAGACTGATAGAGACAGACTGTGGAATATTGGAGAAATCAGAATAGGTAGAACAAAAGAATACAAATATCTAGGTTGTATGATAAGTGAAGATGGATGTACTAGAACTAAAGGTGAGAAAGTGGCTAAAGCAATGCAGTGGAGTGAACGGTTAGGTAGTGTGGCCAGATACAGAGCAAACAAGTACGAATGTGTGAGAGGAATGTGGAAGTATGTTGCTGTACCGAGTGTCATGTATGGTATGAGTGCTCTTGCTTGGAATTGTAGTGATCTTGAAAAGCTGGATGTGATACAAAATAAGGTAGGACGCGTAGCATTGGGTGCTCCAAAATGGACAGCTATAGAAGCCATTAGAGGTGACCTAGGGTGGAGCCTATTTTCAAAAAGAATGATGAAAGCTGTGCTGAATTATAAGGTGAGAATTGAAAGAATGCAGAATAGCAGGTGGGTAAGGCGAATCTTTGAATGGAATCTGAGTGTAAGCTATTGGGAGAAAGTATGTTGGGGGCATGCAAGGAAACTCAGTATGCAAAAGATTATTCATGTTAGAATTGGGAGACCTGTGGATGACTGGAGTTTAATAAATGTTGGAGGTGTAGGGCCTGAGTGGGACTGCAAGAGTTGGAAGAAAGAGATTGAGAGACAAACAAAAGAGTATGGATTGAATAAGTGGAAGCTTAGCATGATGCGGAAGCCTACACTTAACTGGTATATGAAAAAGAAAGCACCTAAGTTTGAGCTGTTCTATGATGGTAGTTTTGGAAGTCAACTCTTGTTTGCTGTGAGATGTAAGTCATTGAGTGTGAACAGACGTACATGGAGATGGAATGAGAATAATAACAGATTATGTCAGCAGTGTAATGGTGGAGTAGAGGAAACAATTGAGCATTTTGTGCTGGAATGTAGTAAGTATGAGCAAGAGAGAGAGAGTTTAATGAATGTGGTGTCTGAGCAGTATGGAGAGAATGAATGGAATGCCAGATGTGCTGAAGATGATTGCGGTATGAGCTGTCTTGCTGGATTGGATCAGGAGTGTAATGCGAGTATCACTGACGCTATGAAAGTGTTTCTTGTACGTGCCTGGAGTAAGAGACAGTGACTGGAATGAGCCAGTCTGGCAGAATGGGCTGTAATGACCCAATGTGCCGGGGGATGGTGTTTTGACACACTGGTTGTCCCGGTGATGCCTTCCAATGGTGGCTTGTGACAAGGATCGTAGATCCTGAGTAGTTTAGTGGACAAGTCTGGTACCAGGCGCTGAACTCTGTGTGAAAATTGTGGAGGGAATTGTAGGCCGTTACAAAGGCCCCGACACTGTCGGCCCTCAAGTTCAAGTTCAAGTTCATGGTTAATGAGGCTAGAGTTTTGTCTCTTCCATTTTTGTGGGTTCCAACTCTTCAACAGTGTGGAGGAAGGTGAGGAGTCTGAAGTCCTCCCCCAGACTGGTGCCCATCTCATTGTTGGAAAAAGGCGTTCTTCTGACTTCTGAGATTCAAGTAGCAAACGCTCTAGCCTACGAATTTGCAAACAGGGGTATTTCAAATTTTCCTGTAGGGCTCTCTAGTGATATCTCTCAAGAAGACAGAAATAACAAGATTTGGTATAATGAAAATATCCGAGCTAAAAAGTGCACTGAAAAAAGTGCGAGCCTCTTCCCCAGGTCCTGACGATATAATTTTGCCATTCTTAACCAACTTACCTGATCCACAGCAATTAAAATTACTGAAATTCTTCAACTTTGTCTACACCCACGGCCTTTTTTGACAATGGGGACACGCTCACATCCTCCCAATCTCTAAACACGGCAAGCCAGCATCATTAGCATCATCATATAGACCTATAGCTCTCACCAGCATCCTATGCAAAACAATGGAAAGAATTTTAGTACATAGACTATTACAATTTCTAGAAGACTCCCATTTTCTAAATAGGGTAAATGTTGAGGACTTGACCATAATCGATTTTTCACTTTTTGATCAACAAAGATTGTTGATCAGACCAAAATGAACAATTTTTCTTCAATGCACTTTCCGGCGGAAATGAGTATTTTAAAAGTTATGGCGTTGAATGAGTTACCGGAACTCCAGTGTGCATCACCCTATAACAAACGTAAAGAGGTTGGGTCGTGAGGGGTAGCCACAGTTCTTTTAGTTTTATAGTTTTCACTAAAAGAACTGTTGCTACCCCTCACGACCCAACCTCTTTACGTTTGTAATAGGGGGTTTGCTCTTCGTCGGCTTGGTTGGCGCGCGGGAACGCCTGTTTACTTTCACGTCGGACCGCGCGGTATATTTTTCCCCGCCTCAAACACTGGAGTTACGGTAACTCATTTAATGCCATAACTTTTAAAATACTTATTTCTGCCAGAAAGTGCATTGAAGAAAACTTGTTTATTTTGGTTTCATCAACAATCTTTATTGATCAAAGAGTGGAAAATCAATTATAGTCAAGTCCTCAACATTTACCCTAAATAGAAACCAAAGTGGATTTTGCCCCAAGTTCTCAACATCGGACTGTCTCTTCAGATTGGAATCTCACATACGCTCAGCTCTCATGCAGGATGACAGTGTAGTCTTGGTCTTCTTAGATATTTCCCAAGCCTTCAATTCAGTTAATCATACCCTTCTTCTGAATAAACTAGTATCCATGGGAATAAGGGGAAATTTTTTCCTCTTTGTCAAGGGCTTCCTATCTCATAGACGAATACAGGTCAAAAATGGTGGCTCCTTTTCTTCACCCTTTCCCATTACAAGAAGAGTACCACAGGGGTCAGTTCTAAGCCCAACCCTTTTCCTCATTTTTATAAATGATATCTTTGAAAGCTGCTTAGAACAGGTTCAATATTCAATATATGCCGACTGTGCACTGTGGGTTGCATACCATAACATTGATGAGGCTATCAAAGTGCTTCAAAAAGCCTTAAACTCCATAACAGCATGGGCCAACAAATGGGGGCTTACCTTATCACCTGCAAAATCAAAAAGCATGATATTTACCACAAAAAGAAAACTCTCCCCTCAAAAATTGAAAATAAATGAAGACTCAATAGAAAATGTCTCAGCATACAAATTCCTTGGCATGACACTGGACAGCAAACTCTCCTTCAAAAACCACATCAAGGACCTGCAAAACCGCTGCAAGAAGGACTTACGCCTCCTCCAAATAGTAGCAGCAAACAAATGGGGCGCAGACTTCCTCACTCTCAGATCCTTATACTCTTCTCTCATACTCAGCAAGTTAGATTATGGCTCATTTCTCTTTCATTTGGTGGCTGACTCTACCCTTAAAATCCTGGATTGCATCCAATATGCCGGAGCCAGAATAATGCTGGGGGCTTTGAGATGCACTCCTGTTCTTCTGCTGGAAGCAGAAGCAGACCTGCTCCCCCTGAGGTTCCGTAGGCAGTTGCTGCTAGCAAAATATGGCACCCGGGTCCTTTCCAACAACAACCATCCAGTCCGAGAGAAAATCTGTGCTTACTACCCCTTTAACTTTCACTCTGTTCAGTGCCGGCCTCTTTCAATAACAGCAATCTTGCACAAGCAATTCCAAGAAATTGGAATGAAGATCTCGGATATCCCGGTCATAAACAGAAACAAACTCTTCTGCTTCCCTCCAGCGGAAGTTCATGACTCCCTTCACAAACACTCGAAGCTCTCCATACCAGACTACTTGTGGAGACAGCTGTATTCAGAACTTCGCGCAAGGCACAAATCGCGCACAGCAGTCTTCTGTGATGGGTCCAGAGCGGGAGGCCAGAGTGGTGCAGCAGCCTGGTGTGACCCTGACAGTCTTCTAGCCCACCTTCCAAACCATTCTTCTGTATTAACAACAGAACTTTATGCAATATATGCTGCAATCTCTTTCTTCTCCAAACACAAAGGACAATATATTATCTTCACAGACTCTCTAAGCTCCATCCATGCTCTGCAAAATCTACACAGCTCCTCCCGCTTTCTTGCTCTGCTCATATCAAACTCTCTCTTAAAGCACCCAAACAAATTCATCATAGAATGGGTCCCCTCACATGTGGGCATAAGAGGAAATGAAAAGGTCGATGAGTTGGCCAAAGCAGCTATCAAAATTACTTATATCACCCCAGTAGGTATGTCCTCCAAAGAAAATGGAAGCTTTCTTCTCAATTACTACCAAGCCAAATGGCAGTCTGAATGGACTGCTTCTACAGTAAGCAGTTGGTCACTCAAACCAAAATTAGGGACTGCACCCTACCTATGCCTGCCACGGCGGGAACAAGTGACCCTCTCGCGTCTCCATCTGGGTGTATGCCGACTGACACACCAACACCTGTTCAACCGAACCATGCCGGCGATGTGCTCCACATTCTCAGAGAAGTGGACAATAAGCCACTTGCTGCTGAAGTGTCCAAGACTCGCCACTGCCCGCAGATTTTTGCTTCAGGAGTGTGCAGATCTAGAAACAGTGCCTACTCTACAGTCCCTGCTAGCAGATAACTACAATCCAAAGTTGTTGATTAAATTCTTGCAAGACATTGGTGCTACCGAATTGATTTAAACATTCCTCAAAATCTGCTGTGATCAAGGCCCCTATGCCCCTGTATGCTGGGTGCCAAAACTCAAGACTCAAGAGGCTAGAGTTAAAGAGGAGAGATACCAAGTTGAAAATCTAAGAAAGAAAGGTCCGGATGGAATAAAAGATTGGTATAAGTTTATACAAGGTAATGATAGAAGTAGTGAAGTTCAAGTTGATGAATTAGTAGTTAATGGTTGCAGTGTGCAAGATAGGATGCAAATGGTGAAAGCAGTTGAAGAATACTGGGAGGACATTGGTGGAATGAATGAGCAGGTTACAGATGATGCACCCATAAATTTTCTGATTAATGAATGTGAACTGCAAATGGAAGACGAAATCACTTGTGAAGAGATTGTAAGTTTTTTGAAGAAAGTGAAAAATGGAAAGGCATGTGGCCCTGATAAGATCCCATATGAGTTCTATAAATGTGGAGGAGATAGTGTAGTCAGTATGTTGAAATGTTTATTTGAGGAGATATGGAAGAGTGAAAGAGTACCGGATGACTGGAACAAGTGTAATGTAGTTCTGTTGCATAAGGGTGGACATACGATTATGAAAGAACTTAAAAATTACAGACCAATTGCCCTGGGTGACACTGTATGTAAGATATTTTGTGGTATTTTGAATGAGAGAATGAAAAATTTAGTTGAGGAGTTAGGAGTCCTAGGTGAAGAACAGAATGGTTTTAGGCAAGATAGACGTGGGGAAGATAATCTGTTTGTAGTGAGTGAAATAATTGAGCAAATGAGGAAGGATGATAAGAAGGTGTATTTAGCATTCCTGGATATTGAAAAAGCGTATGAGAGAGTGGATCGGGTTAGGCTCTTTGAAGTTTTGTGAAAAGTTGGGTTTAGCAGAAAAATAGTAAAAGTTGTACTAAGTCTGTATGAGAACACAAGCGCTATATACAGGTTAGAAAATTTGGAAACAGACAAGTGAGGAGTGTTAGAGGAGTGAGACAGGGCTGTACTCTGTCTCCCCTGTTGTTTGGATTGTACACAGAAGAATTAGCAGTTCGACTGAGAAGGAGTGGCTTAGGACTGAAAGTTGGTAATGAGAGACTGAGCTGTTTGTTGAATGCTGATGTTGTGGTTGTGGTTAGTGGATGTGGACATGAACTGCAAAGGATGCTTGACATTGTGAACGGATATAGTACAGATTTCAAGATGAACTTCGGTGCCGACTAAAGCAAGGTTATGGTTATAAATAGTGATGAGACTGATAGAGACAGACTGTGGAATATTGGAGAAATCAGAACAGGTAGAACAAAAGAATACAAATATCTAGGTTGTATGATAAGTGAAGATGGATGCACTAGAACTACGGGTGAGAAAGTGGTAAAAGCTATGCAGTGGAGTGGACGATTAAGTAGCGGGGCCAGATACAGAGCAAACAAGTATGAATGTGTGAGAGGAATGTGGAAGTATGTTGCTGTACCTAGTGTCATGTATGGTATGAGTGCTCTTGCTTGGAATGGAAGTGATCTTGAAAAGCTGGATGTAATACAAAATAAAGTAGGACGGTTAGCATTGGGTGCTCCAAAATGGACAGCTACAGAAGTCATTAGAGGTGACCTTGGGTGGAGCCTATTTCCAGAAAGAATGATGAAAGCGGTGCTGAATTATAAGGTGAGAATTGAAAGAATGCAGAATAGCAGATGGGTAAAGCGAATTTTTGAATGGAATCTGAGTGTAAGCTATTGGGAGAAAGTGTGTTGGGGGCATGCAAGGAAGCTTAGTATGCAAAAGATTATTCATGTTAGAATTGCGAGACCTGTGGATGACTGGAGTTCAATAAATCCTGGAGGTGTAGGGCCTGAGTGGGACTGCAAGAGGTGGAAGAAAGAGATTGAGAGGCAAAAAAAAGAGTATGGATTGAATAAGTGGAGGCTTAGCATGGTGCGGAAGCCTACACTTGACTGGTATATGAAAAAAGAAGCCCCCAAGTTTGAGGTGTTCTATGATGGTAGTTTTGGAAGTCAACTCTTGTTTGCTGTGAGGTGTAAGTCATTGAGTGTGAACAGACGTACATGGAGGTGGAATGAGAATAATAACAGATTATGTCGGCAGTGTATTAGTGGAGTGGAGGAAACAATTGAGCATTTTGTGCTGGAATGTAGTAAGTATGAGCAAGAGAGAGAAAGTTTTATGAATGTGGTGCTTGAGCAGTATGGAGAGAATGAGTGGTATACCAGATGTGCTGAAGATGATTGCGGTATGAGCTGTCTTGCTGGATTGGATCAGGAGTGTAATTTGAGTATCATTGAAGCTATGAAAATGTTTCTTGTGCGTGCCTGGAGTAAGAGACAGTGACTGGAATGAGCCAGTCAGGTAGAATGGTCAGTAATGACCCAATATGCCTGGGGATGGTGTTTTGACACACTGGCTATCCCAGTGACGCCATCCAATGGCAGCTTGTGACAAGGATTGGTAGATCCTGAGTAGTTAGTGGACAAGTCTGGTACCAGGCGCTGAACTCTTTGTGTGATAACTGTGGAGGGAATTGTAGGCCGTTACAAAGGCCCCGACGCTGTCGGCCCTCAATTTCAAGTTCAAGTGAGAAATTCGAAGTTGGTTTGGAGAGAGGCAGTTGCATTCGTCGAGGAAAGACCATATTTTGACAAGCTCTTGCGAAAACTTATAAATATTCCCGAGACATAATCTAAAAAATTTCATTAGTCATCTTCATTATATCCGCAACTGGTCTCCTCTCCATCTGGGGTGGGCCACGTAGCGATATTTTATTTTTGTAATTGTGTAATTGCTGTATTTAGATTTTTTGTAATTGTTTTCTTGTATTTGTTAAATTATTAGTTGTTTTCTGGTGATTGTTAATTGCTTTTTGTAGGTGGCCCCTTCTGGGGCTACCTTCTAATTTAAAATGGCAGAACTGCCATTGACAAACCGCTATAGCGATCTGAGAGAGTCAGATGATCACTGCAGTGAAATTGAAGAGATGCAACTGCTGGACACCAACCTTGAAGAGCCTAACAATGGAGAAAAAGTGAGGAGCCATGAAGGAACGAATGAATCTATAATTCAGGGAACATGGTTCAAGAACAACAAGCTGTCAAAAAAAGAGAAAGAACCAGTGTGAGCCTCTCAAGCTCTAACTCTGATTGTGAAACCGTTAAAAAAACATGTAAATCTATCTCCCCTGAAACAAGAAGAGTATACCCAACTAATAAAACTTTGGCATCTAAAGATAAGGCATGCACTATGCTGATCACACAACTGCAAGAGTCAAACAACAATTTAGTCGGAGCAAATAAGAGAAAAATGGCATATGATCCATTTGGATTTGCCCAGGGATTAAAGGAAGTACTAAACTATGACTACATTAAGGAAATAAGAGTTAAAAAACGAAGAAACTTGATTGCAGTTGAGCTCAAGGAAGCCACTGAAAAGGAAGTAGCAAGATTGTTGGAAGTGAGCAGCGTGGGAAAGTTTGCAGTTCGGTGTTATAAACCACGTTCTGAGTCTGCACAATCCACTTTTGGAGTGATCAGGCCAACTGACTATGATGTCAATTTAGAGGATCTCATTCCAATTGCCACCAGTGAAAATGCTAAAATCCTAAACATGGTAAGATTGTCAAAGTTCTCTAATGGTAAAAAAGAAAGTTCTCTAAGTGTAAAAGTCCAATTTCAAGGTAGAGATCTTCCAAAACAAATAAAAATTGAATTCATGAATTTCCAAGTAAGACCATATTCACCTCCACCTATCCGATGCTATAAATGCCAACGACACGGACATTTTGCGAGTGGGTGTTCATCTGATGAAAGATGTTTAATTTGTGGGGGTGGACACGCAAAAGAAAATTGTACTGCTCCCACTCCTCCTGTGCTAACTGCAAGGGGAATCATGTGGCCAGCTCTAAAGAATGCCCTTACATAAAAAATGCCTTACAAATACAAGCACTAATGAAAGAAGAAGTCTCGTTTTCAGAAGCTCGGAAGCAAGTCATCTCTGAGACCACCAAAAATCTTGAACCGATCTTGCAAAAAACCAAGACTACTTCCACTATGATAAGCTCTCAAATGAACCAAGAAAAAGATGCCTCCATGCAAGAAAGTTCCCAAATCCTAAGCTCAGTGGAAAACCAAAAACATATGCTTCAGCTTTGAAAACCTTTCAACCTAAACATGTGACTGTCCCTGCTGATGTACATCAATCTCAAGAATCATACTATATACCAAGAAGGATCCCCCAAACTAAACCAAATCAACCAGAGCAGAATGTACTTGCTACTCATTTTGAAGGTAGTCTGTCCTCACAAGAAATTACTGTCTCTGATGGAAGTTTAGTACAAACAGTGGTAAAAAAAATTGAATCTCATGTGCAAGCCATGTTTGAGGATTTCTTTTCTCGCCTGGGCAAGTTTATGATGGAAGCATTCTCATCGAACTTGAATCATGAAAACAAGCGTCAACGAGATCTACTACTTCTGGGAATGATTAGAAATCATCTTGGCCAAAAAATTGGCTCTCAACTTCTCGGTGAGTTTCACAATAAAGTAAATCCTCAAAGCAAAAGTGACACAGCCATGAAAAATGTTACAATATCTGGAAAAAATACTAAAACTTCTCAAATACCTATATCCCACTCTAAAGGAAGTAAGAGATCGGGATCAGCATCAAGGAAAAAATGATGTATAACTATAAAATCTGTGATCAGAGGATCAAAAGAAGTGGTGCCTCAGAAAAAAATCTTTATTTATATCAATTCAATTGTAATGGGTTATCTTCAAAGTTAGCAGAAGTAAAACTATATCTGTACAGAAAAAAACCTGACATTCTGTTTGTGTGAGACATGGATTAAAACTAATGAACCTAAATTCATAGGCTATGAATGTGTGTGGTCCCATAGAGAAAATGGGGCCAAAGGTGGGCTATGC